>CP139504.1:213046117-213646117 GCA_021014915.2 Artemisia tridentata subsp. tridentata | reverse complement strand
AACAACAAACAAAGTGCCAATTGAAAATGTCCACAACCAAAGGAAATATGAGAAACACATTCACACATTCAAGCTACACCAAACAAGACCAGGCCATGTTGCTTTAAAAATAATATAAAAATTAAACAAAAGGCAGCATTTCATTATGATAAACGCTTAAACAAAGGGGCACGCTTACATATGACTCTCGACTAAGTAAAGATTGTATAGAAAAAACTGATCAAACAACTTAATTAAAATCATTCATCTTCATGGCATTTGCTTCTTCCTCCCGGGCACCAGCTTTGGCTTGAACACACAAATCTACCAACAATTTAAGTAATACCTGACGCCTCTCTTGAGTTTTCCTCAAAGCATCAAGAGAGTCCAATGCGACCCCACGAGGTCCTAATGCTTCCATGTCAACCATCATCACTCGGTTCTTCGCCATTACCCTCCTGAGATGCTCACAACAAGCGTGAATCAATTTTGAACAAGCTGACTCTTCACCTGCCTGCTGCACAAACCACACACGTATACAGTCATGCAATTTGGACGAGCCAGCAAGATTCATTAGCTCATCTAAAATCTGGAATTGTGCCATTGAAAACAATACACAGTAGAAATGGATTTATGCCTGGATGTGACAAAAGTTCCAAATAAATAATCAAATCTGCAGTTACTTCAGAAAGCTGGAAAGGCATTATAAACAATAACCCCTCCCATTAATTAATCATAAACACCAATAAAACAAAACTACCAAAACTGCCCTTGTAAATACAATTTCAACCAAAACACACACCCTAAGTTTGCATGCACTTACTGTTTTTTTTTTTTTTTTTTTACATTTTCCTGCCATGCAGAAGTATCAATTCAATATTCAACAAAAATTTAAGGAATATGACATGAAACACTAACGGCTATCCAATTCCAAGTTCATGAATTGCAAACTGTGCACGTATGAATTCGAGAAACTTTATTGATATTCTGCTTTAACAAATATGTGATGAATGGGAAAACATAACATTGGCACATGTATATTATGATTGACATAACTGGATAAAGTGTTTAAATATTAAAACAGTCATACAAAAAACAAGAACAGTTGTAAATATCTTTTTCATTCCCCTCTCTTATTCTTGGCTAATGATTGTAACCCAGCTAGCATAAATGATAACGCTACTGCCTACGTAAAAACCTAATTATTTTGGTTCATTTTAGTAGCGTTGCCTTCTTCCTCATGGACCCCAACTTGAGCTTGAATCAACAAATTGGTCAACACTCCAAGCATGGCCCGATGCCTTTCCTGAGTTCGCATCATAGCATCTAAGCAACCTAGAGTAACAACACCAGGAGCTAATGTTTCCATGTTCACCATCATGACCCGATTCTTTGTCATGACTCTCCTAAGATGTTTACAGCAAGCAAACAGTAAGCTTGCGAATGCAGAGTCCTCGGTGGCCTGCTGAACAAACCACAACCGCATCTCGTCGTGCAAGTTAGGCGACCCAGCAAGTTCCATTAGGTGATTTAGGTTTTGAAATTGTGCCATCTTAACAAAGTTAGATGATAGTTAAGGTGTGCTTATGAGTAGTTGTGCCAAAATTGAAAAATACTAAACTCAATTTATAGATATTTACTTGGGTAACTTGAAAACCATTACTACCAAATACCCCTTTAATAACAGTCCTAAACTATTATCTTAAAACACCAACTAAACTGTCAATTGATAAATGAGGAAGACTAAACAGCGTGGAAAAATAAGTTCCAGCATCTTTTAAAATTCCTGGCAAAATAATAATTTATGTAAAAATCTTTTCATATTTTCCAGCTTCCTCAGTTATTTATATTAAAAAAGTTCCTCAGCTTTTGACTTCAAAATTTAAAAAAAGGTGTGGTAAGCCTAATCATACATACGCAGACTAATCAGACACTATATTCTCTCAGAAATTTACTCCAAATATGACTGAAGGTTTGTACTCAATATAATCATTCTCATGTCTCCATATTTAAAAATTTGTTTAGGGCTCTTTGAATATTCTTAACAGATATATTGATACAAATAATGTTTTGAATAAACGTGACCATATTATACATGCTCTAACAAAGTTGATTTGAATATGAATCAAGATTTGTATTCAATCCAACAATTTATTCATGATCCCATGCCAAATTTATATGCCCAACCCTGAATTCCTATAAGCATTTTCAGATTCAAATATCAATGTCAGAAACATTCCTTCGATCCATAACATTCTGGACAACTCACTAACCGTAAATTTGGAAACTACTGTAAGACCAGATGGTAGAATCAGTGCTTTTTGTGGAATCAAGCTAACAGACCTTGCCACGTAGCAACAAAGTGAAATAAAATGTTCATGCATTCCTTTATGGTTAAAAATTTATAAACAAAGTTTGATGATGACATCTGTATATTTATACTTATAAATTGAACAAAATATTTAGGTGAAACGACCGATATAAACGATTCAGGAATTGGACCATCACATACATCAACCTACAGCACTAGATCTAACCAGGAAATAAATCATAAACGGACAAGAGCAGGTCATTCGTCAACATTTTTTATTACAGACTCTAAACCAGTGAGATATATAGCCTAGAACTAAACTATGGCTTATTACCATTATTCCAGGTTCAAGTAGCAGGCATCCTAGAAAAAACACAAAAAGAAAAGCTCTCATCTCAACAGGTAAGCAAATACTTTTTTACAATGAGTTAATTCAGTTAACCTGTGTTTGAAGATGACATCTGGATATTTAAACTTATAAATTGACCAAAATATTTCGGTGAAACAACCGATATAAACGATTAAGGAATTGGACCATCACATACATCAACCTACAGCACTAAATCTAACCAAGAAATAAGTCATAAACGGACAAGAGTAGGTAATTGGTTCACGTGTTTTTCTCAGCTATCCCTTAAATAATTATATTCACCATTTTTTATTACAAACTCTAAACCAGTGAGATATATAACCTAGAACTAAACTATGCCTTATTACCATTATTCCAGGTTCAAGTAGCAGGCATCCTAGGAAAAACACAAAAAGAGCAGCTTTCATCTCAACAGGTAAACTAATACTATTTTACAATGCGTTAATTCATTTAACCTATGTTATTACCATAATTGTCTAATGATCAAGCGTAAATATATATTGTAAATTGTTTAATCCACAAGGTGTAGAAGTTGCTTACCATAACCTTGGCCCTCCATCAACAAAATGCCCTAATTGTGAAGCATACATGTGGCGTGAAGAAAGAAGCAGGAGAGGAAACATAGTTGCAATTCAATCGTTTTCCTTTTCCATGTGCTGTCAAGATGGTAAAGTACGCCTGCCCAAGTTCAAAGACGCACCTCCACCGCTGGACCGGTTGCTGAACTTTAATGATCCTACAACATCAAAATTTAGAGACCAAATTAGGGTGTATAATAGCATGTTTTGCTTCACCTCTTTTGGAGGAAATATAGATCACTCAATAAATCAAACCCGGGGGCCATATACATTTAGAATTAATGGGCAAAATTATCATCGAATGGGATCTCTAATTCCGGAAAACAGGGTTCAGCCTAAGTATTCTCAACTTTAATTTTTTGACACACACAATGAGACAACGAACTGCATGTCGGCTTTCATTGGAGATCACACAGCAGAAGGGCCAGAAGAATCAATAGTCAGAAGCCTAATTGATATGACGAATGAATTCAGCTCTATCGCCAGAGCATTTCGGATGGCCAGAGATTGGTGCGTCCAAAACAATTCATATGATTTCCAGTTGCGACTACTCGGCCACAGAACAACTTCAAGATAATATAACGCCCCAACTGTATCTGAAGTGGCGGTTCTAATAACAAATGATTTTGGGGACACTAATGAACCAAGAGATATTATTATAAACAACAAGAGCTGTGGACTTCAAAGAATATCAGAAACGCATCCATCATACATGGCGCTACAATATCCTTTGTTATTTCCGTACGGAGAGGACGGTTTTCATGATAAAATACCTTACTATTCCAATTCAGGAAAACGGAAAACAAAGCGTGATTTTCTGACTATGCGAGAGTATTATTGTTATGTGATTCAATATAGAGATACTGAAGGAACTACTCTGCTCAGGGATGGACGTTTATTTCAGCAATTCCTGGTGGATGCATACCATAATCTATCTGATGCTGTGACGAGAGGAGATTTGATCGGCCAAAGAATAGTTTTACCCTCCAGTTTCACGGGAAGCCCAAGGTATATGATGCAAAATTATCAAGATGCAATGGCTCTATGCCGCACATATGGCAACCCGGATCTTTTCATAACTTTCACCTCAAATCCAAAATGGCCTGAAATTCAAGAGATGTTGTCCCATATTCCTGGCCAGAAATCCCATGAACGACCGGAAGTTGGAACTAGGGTTTTTAAAATGAAGTTGACTAACTTGCTGGATGATCTTACGCAAAACCAGTGTTTTGGCATGACCCAAGCAGGTACTATAAGGGTCTTTATATAAACAACTATCTATTTTTCACACCCCTATATTAACCACTCTTTTTTAAATGCACTATTGAACAGTTGTGTATGTCATCGAATTCCAAAAACGTGGGCTCCCACATGCTCATATCTTGCTATGGCTTGAAGACATATACAAATGCAAAACCCCAAGCGAAATAGATGATATGATATCAGCTGAAATGCCATCACCAACACGCGATCCAGAAGGGTACAAAGCTGTTACAGAATACATGCTTCATGGTCCATGTGGCACGCAAACAAATAGAGCTTCGTGCACGGTAGAAGGCAAATGTATGAAACATTACCGCAAGTTATTTTACGGAGAAACAATGATTGATGATGATGGGTATCCTATTTACCGTAGGAGGAACAATGGAGTAAGTGCTGTTAAAGGTAAATACACATACGATAATTCTTATGTCATCCCACACAATAGATACCTCTTGCTCAAATATCAGGCACATATTAACGTGGAATGGTGCAACAGATCAAGAGCAATCAAGTGTTTGTTTAAATATTTAAACAAAGGACCCGACAAAGCCACCATAGTTATACAAGAGAATGTAACCTCTGAATCAAGAACGGAAACAGTTGTAGCAGTAGATGAAATAAAAAAATTACTTGGATTGTCGATTTTTGGCCCCATATGAGGCAGTATGGCGTATCTACGATTTTGATATCAACCACTGCTACCTGTCAGTCATGAAGCTCATTTTCCACCTACCAGACCAACAAACAATTACACTCCGTGATTCGCAAAATCTCCCGGAATTACTTGGGCGAGAAAGTATCAGAGATACTATGTTTACAGATTGGTTTGAATTGAACAAAAGGGATCCAAATGCGCGTGAACTAACATATTCCCAGATACCAACAAAGTATGTTTGGCACGAGCAAACCAAAATGTGGAAAAAACGCAAACAAAGAGAATCCATCGGGCGCATCATTTATTGCCACCCAGATTAGAACATACAATTATACGGTCTATGTAACCTTTAAAGAAGCTTGCTCAGCTAGGGGCTTGATTAGTGATGACAAGGAATGGACCCAAGCTATATTGGAAGCAAGCTTCTGGGCTACCGGATCACAACTAAGGGATCTATTTGTAAAAATATTGCTATTTTGTGAACTGAATAGCCCCCGACGCTTATGGGACCAAACATGGAAAGCAATCTCTGAAGATATTTTATATTAAAAGTGAAAACACTTTATGTATCCGGCGTTGGAACTGACATTTTTATACAAGACGATCATCTCTCAATTAAGATCAGTGAAAATGATTGTTCTTGCCGTTGCATCATCAGGTAAACAGCAATTGATGCGTGGTTTTGCAACCTTACAACAGGTTTTACCTCTCGAGGGATCTCGAGAAGCTTGCAATCCCCACCAGGCAGTGTACCTGACCGATGTAGTATAGTGAAGTGGCAAGTACCGGGGGATTGATCGTTCTCTAGGGGAATAGTGTCGTTAGGATTGAAAAACTACTCTAATAGGTCTAATGGTGAGGGAAGATTCTCTTTGTATTTTTATAATTTTATGAAAGCAAGTAAAATCTCGGGTTTGAAGGAGTGGGCGGAATTAGTTGCTAGTCAACTAACCCAAATAACTACAAATGCAAATAAAATAAAATAACTGAAAATGAAAAGGTTGTGGAACTTATATGGGGAGAAATGTGTTTACTTAGACTTCCTTACTCCCTAACTATCTTTTACCGGTTGATTAGTGTGTATTAATTGCGTGGATGACGGGTGTATTCCTTAATACCAATCGTGGGGTGGCGTACGTACTTCCCCAACTCTACAAGCTCCTACTTCACTCCTATGTCGAGCCGGCTAAGAAGCTCCTAACATGGGATCACTAGAATTCGCTCATGCATTAAATACAACCATAATAACCTAGTACGCATTGGTTCATGTTTCTTAAGACGTTCAAGCAAGTTACCGTATAGGAGGTTAGCCAGTTTTCTTTAGCCTAACATCGATAAACAATCATCCAATATAATTAATAACACACTAATAACCAATAATCAATAGTTAGGTTTCATTAGATCTAAGCAAACACAAGATAAATCTAGCCTAGCATGTTAATTAAAAGACAAGAACAAGATATAATCAAACAACACATAGACATATTGATTGATTAAGTGATTACTTATCTTCAATTAAACATGGGAGATCCAAGGGTATAAAAACCCTTAAAAATGGCAGAAAATTCGTCTAGGGTTTCTCCTCACAAAGTTACACACTAATGACTAAAAATTGCAAAACTATATATAGAGTTTAGGGGCTGACGGCGTCACGTTGTAGGAGGTGACGCCGTCACCTCGCCGTGGCTAGGGTTCCCGGATGGTCTTCCTGACGCCGTCCCTCTTTAATCCGCTCTGGCCTATCAAGGGTTGACGCCGTCAGAAATATGCTTGACGCCGTCTCTCTTTAACTTAAACCGTGATGGCCTTGATCACCTTAAAGGGTGACGCCGTCAGACTTTCCATTGTAAAACTCTCTGGCGCGTCACGTGTATTTTGTCATATCCACCTCTTTTGCCAAGCCGTGACGCCGTCAGGAGCAATCCTTGACGCCGTCATGTGTACTTTCCCAGCAACTTTGGAGACTTTGTCGTTTTCTTCACTTTTATGCTCCAAAAACGTCCAAAATGCTTCCTTTTCCAGATTTCTTCTCCAAAGTACCTAAAATGACAAAAGGAATGATTTAGGGCAATATTTGATCAAATAAATACGATTTAGGGCTTAAATGACCCCCTAAAAGCGGTACACTTTTCGCTTCATCAAATACCCTTACACTTGAGATTTGCTTGTCCTCAAGCAAATGCGCTTTTATTCTAATCAAAATACAAGTTAGGGGTCATTTAATGCTAATATAAAAGTAATTACAACAAATAGTCGTTCCAATTTAATCATAACAAGCACGGAGATTACAAACTAGCACCTCAGAAGTAGTGTTTGGATACTCACATCTCTCAGGTGTCATAAAAGTATATCTCATAAATGAAAACGGATAATATCTCTCACTACCTGTCATAGCAAATAGATTACCATAGGCTTGGGAAAGGATCAAAAACCTTCTCCACTAGGCGTAAGCACCTAAGATAAACTATCAAAGAGGGCTTTTACATGGGTTATAACGTGAGGTGTAGGGATATGATAAACACGGATTTGTTGGATAAAGGATATTTTACTGGTGGCGAGTTAAAGATTTTGATTAATTACATGTACAATATGGCGTTGCTAAGCCAAGACTAGACTCGACTTAAGCTAAAAGCAAAATAACAAAAACATAAAATAAACATAAAATGAAACGGGATGGTAGTCCGTATGTTTTTTCTACTTTTCTTTTTCTCATTTTTTTTTTGTATTTTTCTTTTATTTTTTCAATTTTTTTTTTTTTTTTTTTTTTTTTTTTTTTTTTTTTTTTTTTTTTGCATACACTCTTGCCCTACCATCCAAAATAATACATCATAGGGGCATTGCATTCCCCTTACACTTGAACTTTTACATAACTTTACAATTAAGTATTCTAATGACTCGAATTAAGATAATCGAAACACTTGGAGTACTTTTAAAATATTTAGCACATATGGGGGTAATAATGTTGTTCTTCCCCATTACTCCATTACACTAGTACTTTACCCATGAGTCCCAATCGTCCCAAAACAATATGTACAAGGATATGACTCGACTTAGCAACCATGTAATCAATTAGATAATTAACTAAGGGTTTAAACAAATGTTGTCACAATAATGCACTAAAAATGAGTGCATACAAGGTAGGCTAAGGCGATTTGGGTGTACATTTAAGTGGGGTGTAAACAAATTCTTACTTTAAGTAAAATGCTTAAAGTTAGAAACGAAAAGATAGGCTCTGAGGGGTGTACTAGGGGTATCGTGTACTAAAAATGAGTACAACGCAAAGGGTGTGGGAGAATTACTTGACCAATGTAGCCAATGTAATTATAACAAAAACACAGGTGTAAAACAATGGGTTAATCCTAATGCCTCTTATCATGTAGTAAATCTAACTACACGAATGTAGTCTCACTTGTGACCTCGGAATGTTCCTAACGCAAGTTCTAGAATCTAAGTGCTACCGGTACACACATCATAGCATAAATGCTTTTCCTACCAATTCTAGGGGTGAACCTCACATATTTGGGGGTGGAAAATTTTTTAGTGGTACGGTTTTGTGCTAGTCATATAACTCCTATCCATGAGACGCTCATTAAGACCAAAGTTTCACTCCTATATGTTGTAAAAAAATTTAAATTTGGCACTAAAATTACCTTAACAGGTATTTCTCTCAGTTTTATTACACATCTACCATCAAACAAACAAAAATCAAGTGCAATTGTATTCTCTAAAGTATCGTACTTTACCCCTGTAAAACCCCAAAATTAATACAATCCGAAATGACAAAAATGCCCTCAAAATTAAAATTTTTAGAACTTATGAGAATTATATAAGTAACATCATTTGAATTCAACCTAAGTAATTAAGACCTTATGTTATCTAATAAATTAAATAAAAACTCCCTGCATCTTTTATGTTAGTCGACCCATTTAGGTGCCACACTTCAAAATTTTCGGCCCAAGAAGTAATTAGAAAAGGATAAGAACCAATTGACTTTTCGCATATATCCTTAGCATAATATTAGATACGTTGTGATCCTCCCTCAAAAGTCTCCTAGCCTTGTACGCGTTTGGAGATTTAAGCAAATTATTTGCATGATTCTATTGGGTATAAATTCCACAAATTTTGGCCTATCATGTCCTACACAACCGACCCCCTTTAATGAAATTAACTACACATTACTATATTACCAAAATTAAAGATACGCTCCCCTTGCACCTTTTTGGACTATAAAGCGTTTCCCTATCTCTTTTCTTCTATATGACTAACACAAATAATCATACAAGTCCTGCTGCTATTTTTCCTCCCTATACTTAGACGCATAGCAAATCCTTGTCATTCTCATCAATTCAAAAACTAAAATAAACTCTTATCATCAAAACACACAACCGACCCATACATCTATTCTCCAAGAAAAGAAGATTAAAGACAATAACCAAGTGAAGAGAGGTTTTGATCGCGGGACACTTTGGTTCGTTTCTGGCTTGATTCGTGGAGTTTGATACATCTCTTGCTCTCGTTCATTCGTATAATCTAATCGTAAGGTATCCCAAAAACTTGTTTGATATTCGTCATTTTTCGTATAATCTTGTCACGTAAAAACAACCAATAAATTCTTATATATGATCACTAAGATGCTGTTGTTAATTAAATTGTAAGAAGAAGAAGGCATGCTTGCCTCGTGGAATAGATAAACACAACTAACATGTTTTTCATTCGATGGTTCCGGTTCAACAAAATAATATACGTATGAAAGATACGCATGCCACCCAAATTGATATTGTTTCACTAATAAAAGAGTCTCATCTTGTTTGACCGTTTATATTTATATACATGTGCATGATCTCAATTTTTTTGATGATATATTTGATACAATATAATATACAAGTGGGTTATAAGTCTAAAATAATGAAGATGGGCCATACATAGTAACTATTCGAACTAGTAAAATGAATCTGGTCTTTGCGTTTGCGTTCGTGTTCTTGAGTCCGACCTTGGTTCCATGTTGATCTGTCGCGGGTATGTGTGGACCTGTGTTGTATGTGCTCATTGTTTTGTTTGTGCGAGAGTTATGTGTGGGTCGACTAGTAGTATGTTTGTGTGTGGATAAATGTCAGATCTAACAAGGGCTGATGGGTTTGGGATGGTAGGTGCATGCTCTTTAGATATCGGGCATGTCCCATTTGTGGGTGTGTCGACTTGGCTATAAAACCAAGTTGAATATGGGCTGTAGGGGTTAAATGCATACACTGAATTGGAGAACAAAATAGGGTGATGGGTGTGTGAGTGGGTGTTTATAATGTCGAATGGATGGACAAAAGATTGGGTCGAAAAGATGGTCTTCATGGTTGGTTTGGGTCGTGTAAATGGACACAGATAGGGACAAAAAGAGGTCGAGTTGTCTGGGTCTTCATATAGGGTCTGTGGTATGCATGCATGATAGGGAAATAAAATACGTGGGTTAACGTATGAAGTTGGAGAAAGAATGACGATTTGGTAATCCTACTACTCAATTATTTGTATAAAAGTTAGTAATTTTATGTGAGCATGGGTGTGTTATTGTCAGAATGTGTAAGAGTAAAATAGGGTGCAATTGTATGTCGATGTGTAGGTCTTAAATGGGTTTTAAAAACGACGAGTCGTGTATGTGATAATGACATATTTTGGGTCGTCAAGGTCTAAAGATAATGAACGACGAGGTCTAAAGTTTACCACCTTAATATAAAGTTATAACATAAACTTTAAAGTAAATTTTATTTGACATTCTTAATATTAAATTTTAATAATTTACACCGTTAACCTTAAACTTACTAAAATGATATATTAAACCCTAATCTTTGAAAAATTGTCAAAAGCAACCTTAAACTATAATATCACGTCTTAAAGTAATTAATAACCCTAAAAGTCACTAAAAATGGAAAGCCGACGAAAACGAGTAAATCTGATTCGAAAGGAACTATTAATGATTGCCGACCATTAATTCGTGTAGATTCGCTGAAGAGGGAGTGACTTCCTATTCTTATGTTATGGTTTCGTTGGCGTTTAAGGTACGGATATTCTGACCTTCTCTGTAAGGTTTCTTGTGGTCTCTGTTCTGATCTGTTTAGTCTCTGATTCGATACCTTTGCTATGATCCGTTTCGTATTGACCTATGATATGAACCTAAACCTTGAAAACCTTTTTAGCTCTGACCTGAGAATGATTTGAGAAAAAGTTATTTTTAAAGGATGTTTGCAAATATGATACAATACTTTTTAATGGACATTTTACTAACTTTGATGAAAACCATATTTAAAAGACTATCTTTATGAAAGACCGTTTTGAAAGATCGTTTTATGAAAACTACTCTGAAGGATTATTGTTATAAAAATCATTATTAAAAGATTGTTTTAAATGGACTCTTAGTTAGAAACCTTTTTCTTATAAATGAACCGTTACTATGGAACTTTGATTTTGACCTTCTGATTTTGACCTTCTGATGTTGACCTTCTGATATTGACTTCTGATATTGAAACTTGTGATATGACACTCTGATCTGATATGATATCTGACTCTTAGTTTGATACCCGAGCCAAATTTGTGACCCTAGCCATGAAGGTAACATGGCCGTGTCGGTGATGCACCACTGGCATGACTAGTGTGTAGCCCTAGTGATTTGGTTACACCGTCCCCATTCTGATTCTGATATGTGCACACTACTGTTATTATGGCCAATATGATTTGTTCTGGGGGGCGTATGGATGCATCCTAGATCTGTTCTGTTTAGTGGATTTAACTATATATGATATGATTTCTGTTCTGGTGACTGGTACTGTGTGCAATACATGCCTTTCACATATGTCTGGGAGTTAGCTACTCCATTTGAAGAATGAGGACACCCCTCATATTATCTGATTATCTGAGAGGTCTCCCCTCTATATGATTATGAAGATTTATGGTTACGATATGATATGATCTGTTTCTGGGCTCGTGGTGGATTACTATCCCTTTCTCTTTTCCTTATACTTATTCATTGACTTATCCCTTGAACCATATTCATCTGTTTGACCTTTGTTTCTGTTATTCTGTACTATTCTCTATTTCTGGTTATTATCGTTATATCTGTTCACTGGGCTTTTTAAGCTCAGCCGCACGTTTTCTTTTCGTGTGCGGCAGGTTATAAGCAGGATGACGGGTTTGGGTATGAGTGAAGAGACTTTTGGACTTAGAAGACCTTGATAGTTATTCAGAAGTAGAAGTCATTAGAAGGATTGCTTTTGCAGACTTAGTAATTAGTTTTGTTTCATTCTTAACCTTGTAATGTTAGTATTTCAATTGTAACCTTTGAAATTTATTGTATTACTATTGAAGTATGCTTTGTTTGATCTGATATGAAACCATTAACGTAACATCTTTACCCTTGCTGGGTTGGGGTGTT
Source organism: Artemisia tridentata subsp. tridentata (assembly GCA_021014915.2). Taxonomy (NCBI): domain Eukaryota; kingdom Viridiplantae; phylum Streptophyta; class Magnoliopsida; order Asterales; family Asteraceae; genus Artemisia; species Artemisia tridentata. Next base: position 213,633,547 of record CP139504.1, on the reverse strand, counting down.
AAAATTATGGTATCAGAGAGACAGGCTGCGATTTCGTAATACATTTACCCTTGACCTGTGTAAGTTTGGACCACTAAGTTTCCAATGTAGGCGCTCATAAGATAACCTGTAAGAATTTGCCTTAGGACTTCCCTATAGGAACTTAAGTTCTGACCAGTGAGGAATGGGTAGATTATAAGCCTTTTGTTTAAGTATCATTGCTTCCGCATCACTCTGATTCGTACCCTACTCTTGGTTTAAGCCTCTTGAGATCCCTCTTGGAAATTGAAAGCTTATGCCTTGCACAACCTAAGTTTTGAAACCTAAATGAATCTTGAAAGCATTAAGAATTGCATAGTAATTTCCTGACACTATTTGATCCTTACCTTCAGATTCCGACTCTGACCTCTGATCTTTGTTAATCATTTCGATGCTTCTTGGGCATTTTGAGAATCTCCATGGCGAGTAGTTTGGCTTTCCCTCTTGATTATGACATTTGTTTTTGTTGACCTCTGAGACTGTAGAAGTACTAGGTGGATGAAGATAGATTGTTTTGCTTACGACTCGAGATAAAGTATGGTCATCATGAAGGCATATTTATGTGGTGCTGGTATTATTAACGTGATAATACTTACACCATATAACGTGCCCTCATTGTGGCCATAGGATATCTTGGGAAGTACCTAAGAAGTTTAGAACTTGATTCCCGTTGGATTATCTGTGATTAGTGAGACCTTAGGTTCATTCTACCTATGCGTATACGCTACCTTCGTTCGTTAAATATCTGGATTAGTTTGGACTCTCGTGTTGCATTCTGTTGACCTCACTTATGAATCTTAAACTCCTTGAAGAGCTCTCTGCTGTAGATACAATTAATTTGATTTGAAATTCTTGTTCGCATTCCGTATGAGTATTCCGTTCTCTTTCTCTCTGCTTCCTGCAAATTTCGAGGACGAAATTTTTCTGTTAGAGGGGAAGAATTGTAAAACCCCAAAATTAATACAATCCGAAATGACAAAAATGCCCTCAAAATTAAAATTTTTAGAACTTATGAGAATTATATAAGTAACATCATTTGAATTCAACCTAAGTAATTAAGACCTTATGTTATCTAATAAATTAAATAAAAACTCCCTGCATCTTTTATGTTAGTCGACCCATTTAGGTGCCACACTTCAAAATTTTCGGCCCAAGAAGTAATTAGAAAAGGATAAGAACCAATTGACTTTTCGCATATATCCTTAGCATAATATTAGATACGTTGTGATCCTCCCTCAAAAGTCTCCTAGCCTTGTACGCGTTTGGAGATTTAAGCAAATTATTTGCATGATTCTATTGGGTATAAATTCCACAAATTTTGGCCTATCATGTCCTACACAACCGACCCCCTTTAATGAAATTAACTACACATTACTATATTACCAAAATTAAAGATACGCTCCCCTTGCACCTTTTTGGACTATAAAGCGTTTCCCTATCTCTTTTCTTCTATATGACTAACACAAATAATCATACAAGTCCTGCTGCTATTTTTCCTCCCTATACTTAGACGCATAGCAAATCCTTGTCATTCTCATCAATTCAAAAACTAAAATAAACTCTTATCATCAAAACACACAACCGACCCATACATCTATTCTCCAAGAAAAGAAGATTAAAGACAATAACCAAGTGAAGAGAGGTTTTGATCGCGGGACACTTTGGTTCGTTTCTGGCTTGATTCGTGGAGTTTGATACATCTCTTGCTCTCGTTCATTCGTATAATCTAATCGTAAGGTATCCCAAAAACTTGTTTGATATTCGTCATTTTTCGTATAATCTTGTCACGTAAAAACAACCAATAAATTCTTATATATGATCACTAAGATGCTGTTGTTAATTAAATTGTAAGAAGAAGAAGGCATGCTTGCCTCGTGGAATAGATAAACACAACTAACATGTTTTTCATTCGATGGTTCCGGTTCAACAAAATAATATACGTATGAAAGATACGCATGCCACCCAAATTGATATTGTTTCACTAATAAAAGAGTCTCATCTTGTTTGACCGTTTATATTTATATACATGTGCATGATCTCAATTTTTTTGATGATATATTTGATACAATATAATATACAAGTGGGTTATAAGTCTAAAATAATGAAGATGGGCCATACATAGTAACTATTCGAACTAGTAAAATGAATCTGGTCTTTGCGTTTGCGTTCGTGTTCTTGAGTCCGACCTTGGTTCCATGTTGATCTGTCGCGGGTATGTGTGGACCTGTGTTGTATGTGCTCATTGTTTTGTTTGTGCGAGAGTTATGTGTGGGTCGACTAGTAGTATGTTTGTGTGTGGATAAATGTCAGATCTAACAAGGGCTGATGGGTTTGGGATGGTAGGTGCATGCTCTTTAGATATCGGGCATGTCCCATTTGTGGGTGTGTCGACTTGGCTATAAAACCAAGTTGAATATGGGCTGTAGGGGTTAAATGCATACACTGAATTGGAGAACAAAATAGGGTGATGGGTGTGTGAGTGGGTGTTTATAATGTCGAATGGATGGACAAAAGATTGGGTCGAAAAGATGGTCTTCATGGTTGGTTTGGGTCGTGTAAATGGACACAGATAGGGACAAAAAGAGGTCGAGTTGTCTGGGTCTTCATATAGGGTCTGTGGTATGCATGCATGATAGGGAAATAAAATACGTGGGTTAACGTATGAAGTTGGAGAAAGAATGACGATTTGGTAATCCTACTACTCAATTATTTGTATAAAAGTTAGTAATTTTATGTGAGCATGGGTGTGTTATTGTCAGAATGTGTAAGAGTAAAATAGGGTGCAATTGTATGTCGATGTGTAGGTCTTAAATGGGTTTTAAAAACGACGAGTCGTGTATGTGATAATGACATATTTTGGGTCGTCAAGGTCTAAAGATAATGAACGACGAGGTCTAAAGTTTACCACCTTAATATAAAGTTATAACATAAACTTTAAAGTAAATTTTATTTGACATTCTTAATATTAAATTTTAATAATTTACACCGTTAACCTTAAACTTACTAAAATGATATATTAAACCCTAATCTTTGAAAAATTGTCAAAAGCAACCTTAAACTATAATATCACGTCTTAAAGTAATTAATAACCCTAAAAGTCACTAAAAATGGAAAGCCGACGAAAACGAGTAAATCTGATTCGAAAGGAACTATTAATGATTGCCGACCATTAATTCGTGTAGATTCGCTGAAGAGGGAGTGACTTCCTATTCTTATGTTATGGTTTCGTTGGCGTTTAAGGTACGGATATTCTGACCTTCTCTGTAAGGTTTCTTGTGGTCTCTGTTCTGATCTGTTTAGTCTCTGATTCGATACCTTTGCTATGATCCGTTTCGTATTGACCTATGATATGAACCTAAACCTTGAAAACCTTTTTAGCTCTGACCTGAGAATGATTTGAGAAAAAGTTATTTTTAAAGGATGTTTGCAAATATGATACAATACTTTTTAATGGACATTTTACTAACTTTGATGAAAACCATATTTAAAAGACTATCTTTATGAAAGACCGTTTTGAAAGATCGTTTTATGAAAACTACTCTGAAGGATTATTGTTATAAAAATCATTATTAAAAGATTGTTTTAAATGGACTCTTAGTTAGAAACCTTTTTCTTATAAATGAACCGTTACTATGGAACTTTGATTTTGACCTTCTGATTTTGACCTTCTGATGTTGACCTTCTGATATTGACTTCTGATATTGAAACTTGTGATATGACACTCTGATCTGATATGATATCTGACTCTTAGTTTGATACCCGAGCCAAATTTGTGACCCTAGCCATGAAGGTAACATGGCCGTGTCGGTGATGCACCACTGGCATGACTAGTGTGTAGCCCTAGTGATTTGGTTACACCGTCCCCATTCTGATTCTGATATGTGCACACTACTGTTATTATGGCCAATATGATTTGTTCTGGGGGGTGTATGGATGCATCCTAGATCTGTTCTGTTTAGTGGATTTAACTATATATGATATGATTTCTGTTCTGGTGACTGGTACTGTGTGCAATACATGCCTTTCACATATGTCTGGGAGTTAGCTACTCCATTTGAAGAATGAGGACACCCCTCATATTATCTGATTATCTGAGAGGTCTCCCCTCTATATGATTATGAAGATTTATGGTTACGATATGATATGATCTGTTTCTGGGCTCGTGGTGGATTACTATCCCTTTCTCTTTTCCTTATACTTATTCATTGACTTATCCCTTGAACCATATTCATCTGTTTGACCTTTGTTTCTGTTATTCTGTACTATTCTCTATTTCTGGTTATTATCGTTATATCTGTTCACTGGGCTTTTTAAGCTCAGCCGCACGTTTTCTTTTCGTGTGCGGCAGGTTATAAGCAGGATGACGGGTTTGGGTATGAGTGAAGAGACTTTTGGACTTAGAAGACCTTGATAGTTATTCAGAAGTAGAAGTCATTAGAAGGATTGCTTTTGCAGACTTAGTAATTAGTTTTGTTTCATTCTTAACCTTGTAATGTTAGTATTTCAATTGTAACCTTTGAAATTTATTGTATTACTATTGAAGTATGCTTTGTTTGATCTGATATGAAACCATTAACGTAACATCTTTACCCTTGCTGGGTTGGGGTGTTAAAATTATGGTATCAGAGAGACAGGCTGCGATTTCGTAATACATTTACCCTTGACCTGTGTAAGTTTGGACCACTAAGTTTCCAATGTAGGCGCTCATAAGATAACCTGTAAGAATTTGCCTTAGGACTTCCCTATAGGAACTTAAGTTCTGACCAGTGAGGAATGGGTAGATTATAAGCCTTTTGTTTAAGTATCATTGCTTCCGCATCACTCTGATTCGTACCCTACTCTTGGTTTAAGCCTCTTGAGATCCCTCTTGGAAATTGAAAGCTTATGCCTTACACAACCTAAGTTTTGAAACCTAAATGAATCTTGAAAGCATTAAGAATTGCATAGTAATTTCCTGACACTATTTGATCCTTACCTTCAGATTCCGACTCTGACCTCTGATCTTTGTTAATCATTTCGATGCTTCTTGGGCATTTTGAGAATCTCCATGGCGAGTAGTTTGGCTTTCCCTCTTGATTATGACATTTGTTTTTGTTGACCTCTGAGACTGTAGAAGTACTAGGTGGATGAAGATAGATTGTTTTGCTTACGACTCGAGATAAAGTATGGTCATCATGAAGGCATATTTATGTGGTGCTGGTATTATTAACGTGATAATACTTACACCATATAACGTGCCCTCATTGTGGCCATAGGATATCTTGGGAAGTACCTAAGAAGTTTAGAACTTGATTCCCGTTGGATTATCTGTGATTAGTGAGACCTTAGGTTCATTCTACCTATGCGTATACGCTACCTTCGTTCGTTAAATATCTGGATTAGTTTGGACTCTCGTGTTGCATTCTGTTGACCTCAGTTATGAATCTTAAACTCCTTGAAGAGCTCTCTGCTGTAGATACAATTAATTCGATTTGAAATTCTTGTTCGCATTCCGTATGAGTATTCCGTTCTCTTTCTCTCTGCTTCCTGCAAATTTCGAGGACGAAATTTTTCTGTTAGAGGGGAAGAATTGTAAAACCCCAAAATTAATACAATCCGAAATGACAAAAATGCCCTCAAAATTAAAATTTTTAGAACTTATGAGAATTATATAAGTAACATCATTTGAATTCAACCTAAGTAATTAAGACCTTATGTTATCTAATAAATTAAATAAAAACTCCCTGCATCTTTTATGTTAGTCGACCCATTTAGGTGCCACACTTCAAAATTTTCGGCCCAAGAAGTAATTAGAAAAGGATAAGAACCAATTGACTTTTCGCATATATCCTTAGCATAATATTAGATACGTTGTGATCCTCCCTCAAAAGTCTCCTAGCCTTGTACGCGTTTGGAGATTTAAGCAAATTATTTGCATGATTCTATTGGGTATAAATTCCACAAATTTTGGCCTATCATGTCCTACACAACCGACCCCCTTTAATGAAATTAACTACACATTACTATATTACCAAAATTAAAGATACGCTCCCCTTGCACCTTTTTGGACTATAAAGCGTTTCCCTATCTCTTTTCTTCTATATGACTAACACAAATAATCATACAAGTCCTGCTGCTATTTTTCCTCCCTATACTTAGACGCATAGCAAATCCTTGTCATTCTCATCAATTCAAAAACTAAAATAAACTCTTATCATCAAAACACGCAACCGACCCATACATCTATTCTCCAAGAAAAGAAGATTAAAGACAATAACCAAGTGAAGAGAGGTTTTGATCGCGGGACACTTTGGTTCGTTTCTGGCTTGATTCGTGGAGTTTGATACATCTCTTGCTCTCGTTCATTCGTATAATCTAATCGTAAGGTATCCCAAAAACTTGTTTGATATTCGTCATTTTTCGTATAATCTTGTCACGTAAAAACAACCAATAAATTCTTATATATGATCACTAAGATGCTGTTGTTAATTAAATTGTAAGAAGAAGAAGGCATGCTTGCCTCGTGGAATAGATAAACACAACTAACATGTTTTTCATTCGATGGTTCCGGTTCAACAAAATAATATACGTATGAAAGATACGCATGCCACCCAAATTGATATTGTTTCACTAATAAAAGAGTCTCATCTTGTTTGACCGTTTATATTTATATACATGTGCATGATCTCAATTTTTTTGATGATATATTTGATACAATATAATATACAAGTGGGTTATAAGTCTAAAATAATGAAGATGGGCCATACATAGTAACTATTCGAACTAGTAAAATGAATCTGGTCTTTGCGTTTGCGTTCGTGTTCTTGAGTCCGACCTTGGTTCCATGTTGATCTGTCGCGGGTATGTGTGGACCTGTGTTGTATGTGCTCATTGTTTTGTTTGTGCGAGAGTTATGTGTGGGTCGACTAGTAGTATGTTTGTGTGTGGATAAATGTCAGATCTAACAAGGGCTGATGGGTTTGGGATGGTAGGTGCATGCTCTTTAGATATCGGGCATGTCCCATTTGTGGGTGTGTCGACTTGGCTATAAAACCAAGTTGAATATGGGCTGTAGGGGTTAAATGCATACACTGAATTGGAGAACAAAATAGGGTGATGGGTGTGTGAGTGGGTGTTTATAATGTCGAATGGATGGACAAAAGATTGGGTCGAAAAGATGGTCTTCATGGTTGGTTTGGGTCGTGTAAATGGACACAGATAGGGACAAAAAGAGGTCGAGTTGTCTGGGTCTTCATATAGGGTCTGTGGTATGCATGCATGATAGGGAAATAAAATACGTGGGTTAACGTATGAAGTTGGAGAAAGAATGACGATTTGGTAATCCTACTACTCAATTATTTGTATAAAAGTTAGTAATTTTATGTGAGCATGGGTGTGTTATTGTCAGAATGTGTAAGAGTAAAATAGGGTGCAATTGTATGTCGATGTGTAGGTCTTAAATGGGTTTTAAAAATGACGAGTCGTGTATGTGATAATGACATATTTTGGGTCGTCAAGGTCTAAAGATAATGAACGACGAGGTCTAAAGTTTACCACCTTAATATAAAGTTATAACATAAACTTTAAAGTAAATTTTATTTGACATTCTTAATATTAAATTTTAATAATTTACACCGTTAACCTTAAACTTACTAAAATGATATATTAAACCCTAATCTTTGAAAAATTGTCAAAAGCAACCTTAAACTATAATATCACGTCTTAAAGTAATTAATAACCCTAAAAGTCACTAAAAATGGAAAGCCGACGAAAACGAGTAAATCTGATTCGAAAGGAACTATTAATGATTGCCGACCATTAATTCGTGTAGATTCGCTGAAGAGGGAGTGACTTCCTATTCTTATGTTATGGTTTCGTTGGCGTTTAAGGTACGGATATTCTGACCTTCTCTGTAAGGTTTCTTGTGGTCTCTGTTCTGATCTGTTTAGTCTCTGATTCGATACCTTTGCTATGATCCGTTTCGTATTGACCTATGATATGAACCTAAACCTTGAAAACCTTTTTAGCTCTGACCTGAGAATGATTTGAGAAAAAGTTATTTTTAAAGGATGTTTGCAAATATGATACAATACTTTTTAATGGACATTTTACTAACTTTGATGAAAACCATATTTAAAAGACTATCTTTATGAAAGACCGTTTTGAAAGATCGTTTTATGAAAACTACTCTGAAGGATTATTGTTATAAAAATCATTATTAAAAGATTGTTTTAAATGGACTCTTAGTTAGAAACCTTTTTCTTATAAATGAACCGTTACTATGGAACTTTGATTTTGACCTTCTGATGTTGACCTTCTGATATTGACTTCTGATATTGAAACTTGTGATATGACACTCTGATCTGATATGATATCTGACTCTTAGTTTGATACCCGAGCCAAATTTGTGACCCTAGCCATGAAGGTAACATGGCCGTGTCGGTGATGCACCACTGGCATGACTAGTGTGTAGCCCTAGTGATTTGGTTACACCGTCCCCATTCTGATTCTGATATGTGCACACTACTGTTATTATGGCCAATATGATTTGTTCTGGGGGGCGTATGGATGCATCCTAGATCTGTTCTGTTTAGTGGATTTAACTATATATGATATGATTTCTGTTCTGGTGACTGGTACTGTGTGCAATACATGCCTTTCACATATGTCTGGGAGTTAGCTACTCCATTTGAAGAATGAGGACACCCCTCATATTATCTGATTATCTGAGAGGTCTCCCCTCTATATGATTATGAAGATTTATGGTTACGATATGATATGATCTGTTTCTGGGCTCGTGGTGGATTACTATCCCTTTCTCTTTTCCTTATACTTATTCATTGACTTATCCCTTGAACCATATTCATCTGTTTGACCTTTGTTTCTGTTATTCTGTACTATTCTCTATTTCTGGTTATTATCGTTATATCTGTTCACTGGGCTTTTTAAGCTCAGCCGCACGTTTTCTTTTCGTGTGCGGCAGGTTATAAGCAGGATGACGGGTTTGGGTATGAGTGAAGAGACTTTTGGACTTAGAAGACCTTGATAGTTATTCAGAAGTAGAAGTCATTAGAAGGATTGCTTTTGCAGACTTAGTAATTAGTTTTGTTTCATTCTTAACCTTGTAATGTTAGTATTTCAATTGTAACCTTTGAAATTTATTGTATTACTATTGAAGTATGCTTTGTTTGATCTGATATGAAACCATTAACGTAACATCTTTACCCTTGCTGGGTTGGGGTGTTAAACCCCCCCCCCCCCTTACACTTAAGATGAACATTGTCCCTAATGTTCAAATAACAAGATGTAAAAGCAAATAAGGTAAAAGAATGAAATCAAATACTCCCCTGATTCGTTTGGTGGATAAAGAGGTAACATGGTTAGATCTTCTTCCAAGAGAATGTAGAAGCTCCAAGACTAAAGCATCGCCAAAAACTTGATTCCACATACATCTCCTTGTCCAAAATAACCTGTTAACCTGAGAAAACAAACACGAAAACCTACATAACATCGGCGGGATAAATCTATATAAGGATATAATGCTTGTGGAATGATTATTTTGCAGATTCCTGGAGTTTATAAGTTAGAGATTTAATAAAAACTTTTTAGGATTCCGGTAGAAAAACAAAACTTTCAAAAATTTCAGAAAATTAAAACCTGACGCCGTCAGAAATGATCTGACAGAATTCTCATGTTAAGTTTCCGGAAAATTTTTGGAAAAACCTATACCTTACTTCCTGGAATTCCTGCAAAATATCATTATGACTCGATACAAGCATTTGACTCAAACAAATACTAATATGTATGTTAATTTATTATTGTTATGATTCATGTTCATTTGTTCTAATAAACCGATTTGGATTTCCCTTACACTTATCTTTTGCAAAATACCTTTATATGTAGTTAAGACGAAGTTAAAAACAAGATAAAGCATTTTCACAATTTAGTTTTGAACATGAATCAATAATAATAATAATTAAACCTACATACGGAAGCAAATAAAATCAAACAAACAAATAAATAAAAACACAAAGCAAATAAAGCTTGGGTTGCCTCCCAAGAAGCGCTTTTCTTTATTAACGAGTCTTGTAGCTAGACTCAAAGTCACCGTACATTACGTGACTCCATCATTGGTCACGGTTTCTAGGTTCCCCTTTGACTCTCTATCAGAATCACTTTCATAGTAAAGGTATTTCGGGTCCTCAAGATCAAAAGGATTGTTTTGGTATTTAGAACTAAGCTCCTTAACATGCTTGAAGAATCCACTTGATAGGTCAAAAGTGTCCTTACATCCTCTTCTCACATCATCATCACATAACACGAGTTGGGAACTTAACCCATCGAGCCCTCCATAATCGATCTCCTTGAATTCTCTCATCTTGTAAGGCGTTTGGTATGAGATTTCCCTAATCCCATCGGTGAAAGTCATGATCCCATTGAGCTCGTCCACAACCAAGCTTGTGGCCTTGCAAAAAGGTGCCCCAAAAACAACTTGTGATAACCTGGGATCGATGTACTTTTCGATATTATCGACGATTGCGAAGCTCATCGTGAATGTCATATTTCCTACAAACACCTGTACATCATCATCTATACCAATGTCATCCTTCCCTTTATGAATCATTCCCCATCTGCAAATGTTGTTATAATGAAACAAGGACATCACATTTTTGGGTAAACATGTGTCAATGTAAACATTATAAAAATGCTTGTGACCAATCATGCAAGGTATTTTGAGATTATTCGGATCACGTTGCTTAATTCGGCCAGGCCTTCTACCGTGTAGCCCCCATGTGTTGCAAATTGCTGATGGTTGATACTCATACACTTCTTCACTGCCATCCCGAAAAATCACTTTCCTGACACCATCGGTAAATAATGCACTACTATCATCCTCATCGAGTATCACACCCGTTGCTTTTATGAATGGTTTGCCTAGAACAAGGCTAGTTAAGGATGGGCTGATGATAGAGTTCATGTTATTAAATACAGTTAGCTCGATATGAAAGAGGAACTTTTCTATCACAATTGGTACCCTTCTTATTACCCCGATGATGTTAAACCCTTCATATTTGACCTGTTTGGTGAAGGCTTCGTTATATAGAGAAAGGGATATTGCATTCATAGAAGAGTTGGGGTTTATGTAGGCATCTTTTATAAACTTTTTCCTAGTGGTGCAAGATATCTTAAAGACCCTGGGAGCGCCATCCTCTATTCTCTCTCCAAATCCCATAGGCAACTTTGCTGTGCCCCTCTCAAGTTCCTCCACTAGGGGGCGGTCTAGCAGTCCTGAGAGCCCATGAGACATTTCGGATTTCTCTTCCGAGCCCTCCTCATCACTCACCTCTCTTGTACTCGAGTTCTTTGGTGAGTCTAGATAGTCGCCGGGCGCCTCGGGGTTCTTTTCGGGAACTTCACCCTCCATTTCATTGTCCACGTTCTCGGTTGATTGTTGGTCCAGATTGGGTTTAGGAATAGGTATTGTTGTAATGGTGTTCACGAAGTGGAGTGGTTTTGAAGGGGTATGAGTATCTCTAGTTTCTTTTCCGTTTTGTGATATGTGTTTGAAGAGTTTACTAGGGTGCTTGATTTTTACTGGAGGGGGTGTTTGGTGAGTCACCGTGACAGATTTGATCTCATTGACTCGTGTCAACTCACAAGTTGACCTGCCAGCAATGCGATCATTGACAACCTTTAACAGGTAATCAACCTTGTTGTTCATATCAACTTACTGTTGTCTGAATTGATTCTCAAGTTTGGAGAGCTGTGTTTCTTGAGAGAGAATGAATTTTTGCAGTGATTCCTCGCGATTTTGTTGTTTATGCGTATGCTGATGAGGATAATGTTTAGACCAGGTGAGTGGGGGAGAGTCATTGAATGATACGCTTCGAGTTTGGTTCCAACTAAAATTTGGCTTACTCTTCCATGCCTTATACCTATCTTCGGAATTCTTGGGTCCATAATTAGTGGTGAGCCACTTATCTCCCGCCTTATCGATTCGCGAGGATGCGAATTCTTTGAAAGCCTGTTTGGGGAGTTCCATGAAATCATGAGTGTCGTGGGGACCATTACATAATTTACACGAAGAAGTGATTTTGTTCACTTGGCTTGAAGGTTTAGGAGCCTCGTAGGATTTCATAAGAAACTTGACTTGGTCTTCAAGTTCTATGATCCTACGGTCGGAAGTGCTTGAATTGTTCGAAGGCAAAGATATTGCCTTGACCGTTTTATTCAAATCACGGGGATCACTCCAACTTTCGTTGTCATAAAGAGCAAGATCTTCCAGGAGAGCCCATGATTGTTCCGCACTTAGATCACGTAGCTTACCACCGGCCGATTGGTCAATGGTTTGCCTTGTGGAGAGATTGATATGGTCATAGAAGATTTGGACTTGGAGCCAAAGTTCTATGCCATGGTGAGGGACTTTTTGGAGTAAGTCCTTGAATCGAGTCCATGCCTCGTAGGGGGTTTCACCTTGACGTTGTTGGAACATCAAGATATCATTCCTTAGCTTGGTAGTTCTTCCTGGTGGGAAAAACTGAGCAAGGAAACGAGTGGTGAGATCATCCCAAGAGGTGATGGATCCTGCGGGTAGACGCTCTAGCCATTGACTAGCTTGGTCCCGCAGAGAGAATTGAAAGAGACGCAGTCGGGTCGTCTCTCGAGTGGCAACATCAAGGTCTATGGAATCAATGATTTTGAGAAAGTCCTTGAGATGTTGATTAGGATCTTCGGAACGAAGTCCATGGAATGCGCATCCGCTTTGCACCAACCGGATGGTGTCGGATCGCAAGGGAGTGACATTGGCTCCTTGAGTGAGCTCAATGGTGTTTCGATAGCCATGGTGGCTAGGACGAGAGTAGTCTCCTAAGGCACGGGCTCTAGGAGGTGGGTGTTGTTGTTGTGGTGGTGGGTTGTTGGGATCGAGGATATTACCACCTTCCATGATGTCGGATGGTAATGGTTACGAACAAAGGAACGAAGAAAAAAGATAGACTAAAGAAAAACCTAGAAAAAATAAAATAAAAATCTCACTAGAAAAGAATCTAGTGAGTAGACCTAATAAAATAAAAATTCAACCTAAACAATAACTATTCTCCGGGTTGCGGCGCCAAAAACTTGATGTGTGGTTTTGCGACCTTACAACAGGTTTTACCTCTCGAGGGATCTCGAGAAGCTTGCAATCCCCACCAGGCAGTGTACCTGACCGATGTAGTATAGTGAAGTGGCAAGTACCGGGGGATTGATCGTTCTCTAGGGGAATAGTGTCGTTAGGATTGAAAAACTACTCTAATAGGTCTAAGGGTGAGGGAAGATTCTTTTTGTATTTTTATAATTTTATGAAAGCAAGTAAAATCTCGGGTTTGAAGGAGTGGGCGGAATTAGTTGCTAGTCAACTAACCCAAATAACTACAAATGCAAATAAAATAAAATAACTGAAAATGAAAAGGTTGTGGAACTTATATGGGGAGAAATGTGTTTACTTAGACTTCCTTACTCCCTAACTATCTTTTACCGGTTGATTAGTATGTATTAATTGGGTGGATGACGGGTGTATTCCTTAATACCAATCATGGGGTGGCGTACATACTTCCCCAACTCTACAAGCTCCTACTTCACTCCTATGTCGAGCCGGCTAAGAAGCTCCTAACATGGGATCACTAGAATTCGCTCATGCATTAAATACAACCATAATAACCTAGTACGCATTGGTTCATGTTTCTTAAGACGTTCAAGCAAGTTACCGTATAGGAGGTTAGCCAGTTTTCTTAAGCCTAACATCGATAAACAATCATCCAATATAATTAATAACACACTAATAACCAATAATCAATAGTTAGGTTTCATTAGATCTAAGCAAACACAAGATAAATCTAGCCTAGCATGTTAATTAAAAGACAAGAACAAGATATAATCAAACAACACATAGACATATTGATTGATTAAGTGATTACTTATCTTCAATTAAACATGGGAGATCCAAGGGTATAAAAACCCTTAAAAATGGCAGAAAATTCGTCTAGGGTTTCTCCTCACAAAGTTACACACTAATGACTAAAAATTGCAAAACTATATATAGAGTTTAGGGGCTGACGGCGTCACGTTGTAGGAGGTGACGCCGTCACCTCGCCGTGGCTAGGGTTCCCGGATGGTCTTCCTGACGCCGTCCCTCTTTAATCCGCTCTGGCCTATCAAGGGTTGACGCCGTCAGAAATATGCTTGACGCCGTCTCTCTTTAACTTAAACCGTGATGGCCTTGATCACCTTAAAGGGTGACGCCGTCAGACTTTCCATTGTAAAACTCTCTGGCGCGTCACGTGTATTTTGTCATATCCACCTCTTTTGCCAAGCCGTGACGCCGTCAGGAGCAATCCTTGACGCCGTCATGTGTACTTTTCCAGCAGCTTTGGAGACTTTGTCGTTTTCTTCACTTTTATGCTCCAAAAACGTCCAAAATGCTTCCTTTTCCGGATTTCTTCTCCAAAGTACCTAAAATGACAAAAGGAACGATTTAGGGCAATATTTGATCAAATAAATACGATTTAGGGCTTAAATGACCCCCTAAAAGCGGTACACTTTTCGCTTCATCAGTAGTCAACAAACCATTCTTTTAATTTAATAAGGTAATATACTAGGTACTAAATAACATCTTTTGTTCTATCATGTACACGATGAAATAGGAATAGCTTCGTTGCTTTTTCCTGGTGGGAGAACGGCCCACAGCAGATTTGTTATACTGCTAGAGTTAATGGAGAATAATACGTGTGGTATAAAACATAACACACACCTGGCGGAGCTTATGAAAGAAGTCAGTTTAATAATATGGGACGAAGCACCAATGACTCAGAGGTACGGCTTCGAAGTGCTGGATAAGACACTTAGGGACATACTAGGGTACCCAAATGTGGCAAACTGGGAACGCATGTTCGGAGGCATGGCTGTCTTACTTGGAGGAGATTTTAGGCAAATTTTACCGGTGATACCAAAAGCGAAAAGACAGGAAGTGGTCAAGTCTTGCATAAACAGGTCAAAATTGTGGTCAAAATGTCACGTGTTTAAGCTAACACACAGCATGAGGGTTAATGAATACGACACGCAAGGAAACATCGACACAAATAAACAGAAGTTTAATCAGTGGGTTTTAGATGTGGGGGATGGAAAGGTGCCAGCGAAAATTAAGGAAGGAGAGGATGAACCAACTTGGATCCAGATTCCCGAAAATTTCCTCATCAAAGATTGGAAGTGTCCCAGAGCAGAGATTGTTAAAGTAACATTTCCGGACTTCACTATAAGGCAACACAAACTAAGGATATTTAAGAGAAAGGGCAATATTGACACCGAAAAATGATTATGCAGATGACATCAATGACCATATGTTTAAAATGCTAGGAAGGCAATCTACAAAAGTTCAGATGAAGTCTGTAAAGCATCAATTGATTCCCTCGATTACCCACCGGAGTTTTTAAACTCTTTGAAGTTCCAAGGGCTGCCACCGCACGCACTAAAGTTAAAAAAACTAGCTGCCGGCAATGCTATTACGGAACATCAATCCGAGCCAAGGTATGTGCAATGGAACCAGGCTGATTATCACACATCTCGGAGATTTTGTCATCCAGGTGAAAATCATCACAGGTTCTAACATCGGAGGCGTGGTATTGATACCAAGAATTACGCTGACATCAAACAGAAACCAGTGGCCGTTCATTGTGAAAAGAAGACAGTTCCCCATTAAACCATGTTATGCAATGACTATCAACAAAAGTCAAGGGCAATCACTTGATTTTGTAGGCCTGTATCTACCAGCACCAGTATTCAGCCACGGCCAACTCTATATGGCGATATCTAGAGTTACCAGCCTGGAAGGACTGAAAATTCTAATGATGGAAGACACCGACAAGAACTTAAAACATCACACGCGCAACATTGTCTATAAAGAGGTTTTTAACAACCTATACTAGCACCGCAAGGTATGCCTTATAAGTCTATAATCAAACCATATACGTATTTTATACCTTAGTTGTTGCATACATGCATTGTGCTAACATCATGTATGGTTATGTCCCACAGTCATATGGAAATGAATAAGATTGCTATAACAATACTAAAATCCAGCTTCAATAACCAAGGAACATGCCAGCAGTACTAATGATATATACCAGTTCCAACAAGCAGTACTAACTGCTATAACAAGCAGTACAAATATGAAATCCATAAACTAACACTCTTTAAACATCTATAAGTAGACAATAAGAACCAAACAACCCCCAATAATCCATCCAAACCACAATAACATCATCAGGTAATCAACTTAAATAGAAAAGGCTGTATCACATCGAGATGTCGATTCGTTTTCCGCCCCCAATGAGATGGGGAATTTATAACTCCCTATTTAGACTTTTGGGCCCTTCATCTATCTGAATCGAGACCCGGCCCGGCTCGCGTCGTTCCAACAACCGGCGGGGAACACCTCAGTATACGATCGCGTACAGTAACTAGGAGTCCTATTACACCTAAGGCCAACTTCAATTCACCAAACCAAGGTTCATCTCGTGTAGTGATTGTGGACTCGTACAAGGATATTGAGTAGACGGTTGATGTATCAGACTCGACCCTATCTTTCGTAGCATGCATTCCCATCCGCGTCGCAACTGATTCAGTAAGCTACGTGTCCGGTCCACGGAGAACTGCCTTCGGTCCCCCAAACTGACTTACTCGTGGCAACCTTCCGGCCGCCCAACGACCTATAACGCTAGTCACTACTCCCACTGGGGCTAGGAAGTTAGCCCCACAACCCAAAGCGGCGAAGAACAAATAGAATTTTCTACAAAAGCCGGCTAACGGGGGTATTCCTGCGTATGAGAACATAGTAATGGAGAAGGTAATAGACGAAATAGGATTCGTTTTGGCTAGAGCGCCCAAATCCGCTATATATTTGACACGGCTTTGCCGTAATGCTGAAACTATGGCGAATGCATCTATCGTCATTGATGCATAAATAAAGATACCAATTAGTAGTGATTGAATTCCTTCTATGGTTCCACATGAGAAACCAGTACGAATATAACCTACATGTCCAATTGAACTATGAGCTAGAAGTCTTTTGACTTTCGTTTGGGCCATGGCGGCCAGCGCTCCTAAGATCATAGAAGCAATGCTGCAGAAAAAGAAGATTTGTTGCAATGTAGCTCCATAAGAACCATAAATAGAAGGACGTGAAATATTAACAGAAATAGAGATTTTAGGCGCAATAGAAAGGAATGCTATAACCGGGGTGGGTGAACCCTCATAGATATCAGGTGCCCACATATATAGAGTCAAAAGAGATATGGAATCCGAAGGGGAGGGGGGTTTTCTTCGGGGCTCGAGAGATGGAATAGATAGGGCCCCACAAGTTTAGAATTCGCCGCTGGTCTATCGAGAGGGAACGAGGAATTCTCAACGAAAAAAGTGCTCTTTGAACCGAACGTGAAAGTCATTTTCCATCAGATGGCTGTTCCCGTAACTCTACTCTCGACTTGGATTATATATCCAATAAGGTCCCGTTAGGCTGAAGTCTTTGGCCTTTCCTTCTCCGCGCCCGCTCACGCTTCGCTGACCTATCGCGTGGTAAAGAGAAGAAAGTACGAAAGAATTTAAACTAATAACGATCAAATCTAAATTCCATGTACAAAATACAATAAGCATACAAAAAAAAAATAATAATAATAATAATAAAAAAAAAAAAAACCCAATACCTGAACTACTTAATCAATGCCCAAATCAATGTTTGTAGTGATGATAAAACAATCAAGCCCTTAAAGATAACGTTTAATTTGATTGTTTATTGTTTGATTTCATTTATGTAACTTCAAACTGAAACCCCTAAAATCGCTGTACACACCTATTTCACCAATATTCCTGTGTGTGAGAGATAAAATAAGTCAACTGCTTATAAAAAAAAAAAAAGGATAATTACTAAAATAACCCGATTGCCCTGCTAAGAGTATCTATCCCGATCTCAAAAAATTCCCCCCTTAGCCCAGGGCAACTCGTATAATCACGTATTGTACGGTAGTGTATTTTGGGCAACTTTTATTTGTTGGGCAACCGTATACTTTACAGATGATTTTTTGGTCATTTCAAAAATTTTACACTATTCACTGCTTTCATTACTGTTCATACCGTATTCGAAAATAAAAATTTAAAAACAAACAGCATCTCCTCTATACACTTCTTCCCTCCATCTCGTTTCACAGTCACGGTCAAAAAAAATAAACTCGGTTTATGTTCGCACTTGTTTATCTTGTTACACTATTATTTCAATCTCCAATCTACTACCATTGTTTTCCCTGATTGTCATCTGAAAACAGAGTAACTGTTCATTGAACAGTGTTCCAATAAAATCATTTAACACCGTCGATTGTTTGTTTGATTCGAAAAAATGTGGTATAATATGGTATGTACAGCGTATTACGAATCTTTATTACATTTGTTTTGTATCGTTATTGATTTTTGTTTATCTGGTATAATATAGTGTTGTTTGTTATAATATAGTGTTGTTTGTTTGTTTATGCATTTATGTGGATTATGATTTGATTTTTGTTTTGGGATGTATTTGATAAGCCACGATTTTGGGTTGTATCTGATACGCCATGCCTGATTCAAATAAGGTCATAAGCAAAACACCCTATTCTTATGGTCCAACACTAAGTGGTTGTAGTTAACTTGTAATCATCTGAACTGTGTATGATAGTGTTTACGCTGGCTGTATACATGTGTTCAAACTTATTTTGTTATGAATTGTATGTTCTGAGTTAACATATTTTTTCCTTTTAGGACTATGAAGCTAAACTAATCATTAGTAGCAAACTCAACTACTTTTGGTTGATAAATCGGAAATTAGACGCAAAACGACGGAACTTGTTTAGGAGTACATGCTTTGGAAAATGGTTGGATTTGTTATACTTTGAACATGAAACACACCTCATTGACTATATGGTACGGAAACAAAGAAGAGTGGACGAGTCTCATTATGATATGCCCTTTATCTATTACCTAGATGGACATACTCTGCATTTTGGTCGTCCTGAGTTTTGTCTAATGACGGGGTTGCGGTTTGGAAGTGTGAGCTTTGAGTTATACACTTCTGGTGCTCTCAAATTTCGTGATAGGGTGTTTCCTGACTAGCGAGGTTTGATTGTAACCAACTTAGACCTTATTGGTGTCATCGAGGATGAAGAGCAGTTTCGCAAGCTATGTGATCAAGACGCAATACGGATATCTCTTTTGTTAGTCTTAGAGGTGATCTTTATGGGTCGTTTATTGACATCCCAAGTTGATGACACATTGATGAGGTTGGTTGAAAACCTAGAAGCTTGGAATGCATTTCCGTGGGGTGAACATATTTGGACCCATTTATATGACCAACTTCATAATGTAATGGATAAGCACACGGATAACCACCTTTTAGTATTGAAGAAAAACCTAAAATCTGTTCCGACCTATACTTTGTCTGGATTTGTATTTGCTTTCCAGGTTTGTATTTATTTTTATTAATAATATATTTTTCAGCCGAACATTTTGATGGACTGATTGATATGTTTGTGTTTTACAATTTGTTTAGATTTGGATACTCGAGTCTTTAGAAAGATCTGAACGTTGGTGGAGTAAAGACCCTAATGTGATTCCAAGAGCTATTGCATGGTCTATGAAGTCACCATTCAAAAGAAGTGACTGTTCCACCTTTTTTCAGAGGTCTCTATTTTTTTCTATTTGTATTTACGTAAAATAAATTGTTGAATCCCTGTTGAGCAATGATCTTTTTTTTTTCTTGAATTGAAACAAAATTAATCACTACGCCGAATATAATGAATAATCTTAAGGAGAGCAATGAACACACATAGGTAGGAGCCTGTTATTTTTGTACTATCCCTTATGCTTCTTTCTAAGTTGCAGAACCAAACTTGTAGGATCGACGCCTTGATTGATCTTTGAGCCAATAAAAATCTCTGTATGACGAACTTATATTTATGCGGAAACTAAATATAAGATTGTGAAGAAGACAATGAAAAATGAACTATGATCCTGTATGGATCTTTTATTAACTTTTGTATTCCATTACCAAAACATATATGAAACTCTAAGCCATATGTTTATTTTATAGGCAAGAAACCCTAATACGACTTTTACGGAAACGTGTGTAGACATAAACACAAATCTCTTCCTAGAATAACTGTAACTAACATACTAAAAATAAGCAACGACCAGCAGCAATAAACACTGCCAGCAGGAACACACCAAAGCTACCAGCAGGATTGCACTTGTGCAGCAGCAAGATTAAGTAACCAGAAGCAACATCTTTAAAGCAAACATTTCCAGCAGCAACCTCTATATAAAAGCAGCAACATAATATAATCATCTCCAATTAAGCTGGTTACCATGTAATTCTCTTGATCTTGACTGCTACTATGACAATGTGTACATCAAATCACTTAAGTTTCGTACTATTCTCATCACTTCCAGGTGTGTTAACTCCTGTGAGAGGTGAATCATTGAAAATTAATGGATTTGATGTCTCTTTACCAATAGCCATCACTACTGGAGTAGCCAATGTTTTTGTGTGTAAGACCATGGTACATTGATAACCATATGATTTTTAGTAAATCATCAACTATAAACGGATTTGACTTGTCTTTACCTGTAGCCGTTTGCTCAGGACTAGCCAATTCTTGGTTACAGCAGAACCTTGGTGAATTGAGTACCAAATATGGTTTTCAAACTGCCTTTACCACAAGCCATATGCATGTGGGCTAGCCAATTCTTAGGAAACCCAAAAGGGTAAAATCTATGGTGAATTGAACAGCATTTCAACTCTCAGTTCTTAAACATGGGTGAGTTGAAGTACCCTAATAGTTTTGAGCAAACTATCACAGCTATAAACGGATTTGAGGATCACACCAGAGCCGTACCCTCATGGTGAGCCAACTTTTCCTTGTCTGCTAGACATGGTAAGTTGAATACCATTTGTTGTGTGGTTCAAGAACCAACACTGTACCTGCAAGTGGTGCCCTCAAAACAAACAAGTTTGCAAAATAAACTAAATACGAAGATTTTTATAATTTTTTTAATTTTCTATTTATTTATTTAATTATTTTTGAGTACTGAAAGAAAGAAAAGAAAATTATACAACAACAACAAGAAAATAAGCCTCCCCTTAGGCTTATACCAAAATCAAACAGATCAACCTTTGGTAGTGGCAATTTGATTTTTGATAAATCTAACCAATTGTTCAGCTGTGGTCATATCATTCCCAACAGCCATTTTGCTGACCTTCAACTTACTTTTAAGCATTCTTTCCATCAGCTCTACAGACAAAGGATACTGAACATCCGCAAACATACATAACACCTTATTAGAGATGGTTTCAAGGACATGAACATTAGAAGGAGAATACAACCTCCAACTATGAACTCTCCAAGACTGTTGATCAGACCAAACATTACAAGAACCTCCTCCCACTTGAGAATCCATTAAAACTTTCAAATCACCCCAAAGGTGAAGACCAAACCCAGAAGGCTTATTAGATTCATAATACTGTTCCACCATTTCATACAAGTTAATCAAATCTTTTTTGGTCACCAAATGCAGAATCTCCCGAAGAAAGATGAACCGTTTGGTTTTGCCATCCAGTGTGAACAACATATTGACTTCCCCTCCAGGTATAGTCACAACTTTCCAATGAGCAATATGACCACACAAAAGAGAGGAATAATCTTCGGATTCACTCTCTGAAGCCAACTGAATAAACTCCTCATCATCCATTTCTGCAATAGATTCAGCAGAATGCTTCTTAGCATGACTCTTCTTTCTGGTGCTGGGAGTAGAAGAGGATGACTCAAACTGAGCAGTTTTTGCAGTTTCAGGAGCAGCGGAAGCTTGGTGATCAGCAGGAATAGAAAACTTTTTTCTTGAGAGTGAGGAAGTATCAAGGACAGAGACATCACCAGAAAGGTCAGCAGAATCAGTGACTTTAAATCTCTTGGAAGAAGGTTCTTCCAATGAAGATGAAGGCTTGGCTGGAAAACCTTTCATGATCCTGTCATAGTACATGTCTAGGTCTTCATCTGACATATTCCTCACCTGAGCCATAGTCTACCCAGAAGAACAAAATTGAATACTCTGATTCTTGACAACTTGTCTCTTAACATTTCTCATTTCTGCATATGTAAGAGGTTTATTCCTTTTATCCTTGGCTTTGAGTTCTGCAAGAGCCCTTGTCCTTTGCTTTGTCAATGCAACCATTTTGGCAGGAAAATCATCATCTGAGATATCAATGCCCAAAATATCCTTGGCCAGGTTAGGATTGGCAGCCACTTGAGAAGAAAGATGCATCCAATCTGCTTCAGAATAATGTAAAGAAGCAGCAGCCAACTCTTTTTGTCTTTCTGGAGGCAAAGTGGTTGTAAAAGGTCTATCAGTCGTTGCTAAATCTGCAGCAAGATCTGCAGCATGAAGCTGCTTAGCCATGGCTTCCCCCATCATGTAATCTTCATGGTTTTTAAGCAACCTTTCTTGCTCAGCCCTTTCTTTATCAGAGACCAAACCCCCAAGTTCATCCAGCATTGCAGGAGTAGGATCAGATACAGCAGGAATGGGAGTGTCACTTGCAGGGGCAATGGTAACATTACCAGTAGCAATGGAGGAGCTACCAGGTGGATCACTATGAGGCTTAGGATCAGCTTTATCAATTCCAGCTGGATCAATGACAGCAGGAATAGATTGACCGTTAGGGGGAACGATAGTACTACCAGAAGCAATGATAGAACTATCAGCAGCAACACCAGTGGAAAGATGACCAACAGAAAGGTCTTGAGTACCAGAAGAAGTAGCAGCATCAACATGAACAGAAGAATCAGCAGTAAGAGCTGCACTCCTAGATACATCATCCACATCATACTTCTTCACTAGTCTCCTTTTG
This sequence comes from Artemisia tridentata subsp. tridentata, assembly GCA_021014915.2. Taxonomy (NCBI): domain Eukaryota; kingdom Viridiplantae; phylum Streptophyta; class Magnoliopsida; order Asterales; family Asteraceae; genus Artemisia; species Artemisia tridentata. The sequence continues at coordinate 213,610,593 of CP139504.1, read as the reverse complement.
TACCTGCTCCTTGTACTAATGACTGGAGACTTGGCGGAAATTTCCGAACTTGCTTTGGCCAACAATTTTAGAGGGTCCAAATTCAAAGCAGCCTCACCCTCTTCTGAGTCAGAAAGCACAACTTTTCTTTTCTTGCTCTTTAACTGATCTTCCAAAGTTGCAACTCTATCAACCAACTTATGGATTGTATCATGAAAATTCTCTTTTGTTTCCTTCACTTCCTTTTCCAAAGCAATCACCTTGTCTCCAAGCTCCTTTTCGGTGTCATGTAACGCAGACTCCAAATCTGCAATTTTCTGCTTATACCTGTCAACTACAGTTGACACAGAGGTGAGAGCATCAAGATTCTCAGCTGCACCAGTACCTGTGGTGTGATGAGCTTCGTTGGATCTGGGTGGAGACACATGAGAATCTCCACCAATATTGGTTTCAAACTCAAAAGGCTGCCTAGATGGACTAGGATATGATACCCTGGATGAGGAAGGAACATCAACAGAAGGCATAACTGAGGGTGTTGGTTGGTCAACATGAGGCCCTACAGGTGTGGTCTGGACTATAGGCTCAACTGGGTCAATAGGTTCAGGTGAGGGCGCCCTGGGAGATGGTGGTAACTGGGCTTCAGAAGCATTGGATGCACTTGCACCAGCAGCATCTGATGCCCCAGTACCAGCAGGAATGGGTGGATTAGCATCAGCAGCATTGACTACTGCATCACCAGCTGCACCACCAGCTGCATTAGCTGCTCCAGCAGGTTCACCAGGCAACATAGCTGGTAAAAGAGGCATATGGTCTCCCACAAATCTAGTCTTCATAGTTGCAAACAATTTAGCAGTCAACTTAGCCATGATCCTAGGTAAGGGGTCAGTGGTCTGAACACCTACAATGATTTGTAAGAATCTAGGGTACATGAGGAATTTGGTTTTAACATTATCTATATTCCTTATCATTCCCTCAAATATGTATTTAGACCAATTGAATACCCTCCCATCAGACAAACAAATAAGGGCAGAGGCAATGTGACTAGCAAATTGATCCCACCCACCAGACTTTTTACTAAGGCATTGCAACAAAGTGTGAATAAGAAACCTCCATTGAGGTGAAACCTTCTTCTTTAGAAATGTAAAGTTACCAGCAATTGGATACCCTATTGCTTCCATCCCATCTAAAATCTGCTGCTCAGATAAGTCATACAGCCCATTCTCATCATTTAGCTGAAGATGAACTCGAATAGACTCCTCAGTAATAATGTGTTCTTGCCCATCAATCGTTGCAACTATCTCCTGAGGTCTTCCCACAATCGTTCGAACAACAGCAGTATCCCAAAATTGGCGCACCAGTGAGTCATATACCACCATTGGGCAATGAGTAATAGCAAACCTAAGAGAGGAACCTCTTAAGAAGGAAAGAATCTCATCATATCCTTCACTTCGATCAGAAGATTCAAGAAATCCAACTTTGTTGTGATCTTCTTTGTATTCAAGGGTTGCCATAGTGTTTGAATCAGGATTGAGATGTGCAAATAAGAAGGAATGAGATGTGCAATTGATTTGAGAGACTGAGGTTATTTTGGGAGAGGAATTTAATATTTAGTTCGTGAATACGGTTTCCAAATTTAGCAGCTTTAAATTCTAAATTTCTCGCGTAAACTTTGACCAATTTGAATTTAATTTATTCCCAAAATTAATCCCCCAAATTCTTAAACGTCCGCAGCAATGAAGTCAACCAGAGTACCTTTGACTAAAAAACACTACCAGCAGCAACGTTAAGTCAACTGGCAGCAATAAGATGGTCAATCGGCAGCAATGAATGATGTGTGACAAACGTCAAATCCCCAATTATATTTATTATTATATACATATATACATATATATAAAGAGCAGGATTTGTGGAGCTCCATTTGATCGACACGTGGCTACGTAATTAAACGAAACATGTCCCTATTGACTTAAAGATGAGAAGCCACGTATAACATTGCTGGAGACATTCTATTGGTTGTGTGGATGTGGGCTAGTAGAAAATGTTTGGGCCGAAAGAAAAGGCTAAAGGGGCCTGTTTTGAAGGCAACATTTTTACTAATATTTTATGCATATGTTTCCGAGTCCACCATCTATGTATTAAAGTTGAAGTACTTTTGTGTACTGTATGAAGCGCAACCTACATGGGAAAATTATGCATCGTTTTAAAAACTGGGCAACTTACAAAGGATGGTCAACTAAAACTGAGCATCATAAAAATGACTATACTAAATTGGGTAAATTGGTAGTGCCATGTCATAAACATTCTACTGCTGGTAGGCTAAATGTTCAACTGCTTGGTTTAGTTGTTACATGGCCGCCATAACCAATTTTTTTGCCATCACTCGAAAGAACAAACAATATGTTGTTTAAGTATCGACGTTTAATTGGTTTGTCTTTTTGTTGTACAATTCATGGATAAAACAATCAAAATTAATTGGACAACTTAAATAAATGGGCAACGTAAAATGGTGGTGGTTTTACAACTTGGGCAACTAATAATGGGCAACTAAATATGTGATGCTGCTGGTAGCTCTTCCATTTGGACAACTTAAATAAATGGGCAACGTAAAATGGTGGTGGTTTTACAACTTGGGCAACTAATAATGGGCAACTAAATATGTGATGCTGCTGGTAGCTCTTCCATTGCTACTGGTAGTGACACCCTTGCTCCTCTGGACGTATTATTGCTTGGTTTTTTTATGTAATAGTCATGAAAAAGAAAATTAACAATTGGTAAAGGTACCTACTTTCTTTTGCAGGAAATTAAAAATAGTTACAATTAAGCTCCTTCGTTATATCACGAATACATGTTATCTCCATTCAATTAGAAAGAAAAGTAGGCAACTTTCCCACTTTTATACACTAGTCATCATTTCCCCATAACTAATTACTAAATGCATACAAATTAAAGGAAACTGCAAACTTAATACACTTATGGTAATCATATCCTATTTTTAATGATGTTGATGAGGTACAAATGAGACGGGAGCTTGAATATGTTATCTTCAGTTCTAAATAGCTTTTTCATTGCAAATCAACCGGATTTTAACCTAGCCGGCACGAATGTCATTTGTCCTTCCGGGCAGGGCAGCAACAAGGATGAGAAATAAGGGATTTTAATCCTCTTCCCAACATCTGTCCCCCTTTTATAGCCTATGATGATCCACCATTTTTCCCTTCAAATATGGTTATTACTGAGACTAACCATATTACACCCTTAGATGTTCCACTCTCATAAACTTACATGGAACTAAGTTCCCAACAAGATTCCACCAGTATTTAACAACTGGTGGTGCTGAGGGGGAGTGAAGGAAAAGCTTGTGGATAGGCAGTTAGAGCAAATCCTCGCACCAGAAAGGTTGAATGTAACTTTCTCGTTTAAGGAGACACTCGACAACAACATGCAGGGGATTTTGATGTTAGGGTTTTGGTAGAGGATAATGGTTGTATGTTATTAGCCGTAATTTAAGAACGGCTAAAAGTTATTAGCAGTCATTTAAGAACGGATCTAGATCATAAGAATGATCCACCCTGTTTGAGACCATTTGTAGGGCCGCTTTAAACTTGTGCAACTGATGAATTAACAAGATATACATGAACACGTGCCGTTTGGACATCGAAAAGACAACGACTCTATGATGCATGCTGGGAAAAATTACAAGGTTACTCCAGTGAGAGCCGATTGAAAGTTATTAGTAGGCTTGGGTTGAGAGCCGATTGAAAGTTATTAGTAGGCTTGGGTTAATTTTGTTGAGGATCGTAATAGGTTATGGATTTCAGACTTGTTACTCTCGTTGAATGCGCACGTTCTGCTTTGGTTGGAAGTGATTTATATAGCGATAAGATTATTGTTGCTTCACTTGTGTATAGTGATCTTATTTGAATTTTGAATTTTTTATGCTTAATTATATATCCACAATGGCATTATTTAATTAACAACAACAACAATAAATGATGAACTGAATAGTCCCTATGCAATCGTTTCGCTTCCCTTCTGAAAGGTTAAATTCATAATGATAAATAATAATAACACAATTTGTAAAAAGTTGGTGTTTTTACAAATGTATTTGTTTTTACCTTAGTTTCGGGTTGAACATATACAATGGTAGAAATTGATTTGAGAGACTGAGGTTATTTTGGGAGAGGAATTTTATATTTAGTTCGTGAATACGGTTTCCAAATTTAGCAGCTTTAAATTCTAAATTTTCTCGCGTAAACTTTGACCAATTTGAATTTAATTTATTCCCAAAATTAATCCCCTAAATTCTTAAACGTCCGCAGCAATGAAGTCAACCAGAGTACCTTTGACTAAAAAACACTACCAGCAGCAACGTTAAGTCAACTGGCAGCAATGAGATGGTCAATCGGCAGCAATGAATGATGTGTGACAAACGTCAAATCCCCAATTAACTCCAAACCAACCCAACATTTAATTCCATTAACCTCCCCTTAAGGCTATATAATCCCTTGAAAAATCAATCACAAAGAGTTGCTTGCAAACGAACATTTCCTTTAATTTTCAGTTTCCTTTAATGTTTATGTTTTTATTTATGAAGTAGGAAAGTTCGTTACTTTCATTTGTAAATGAATGGAGAGAACATGTATTCGTGATATAATGAAGGGGCTTAATTGTAACTATTTTTAATTTCCTACAAAAGAAATTTGGAACCTTTCCTACTTTCTTTATTTATTTATTAACTTATTAATATTAATATTTTTCATCCCTTTTACAACAAAAAACCAACCAAGTAAACGTCCTTTGTTAAACCACATACTTTGTGTGTAATGATGGTGGGTATAGGGGTTTGGTGTGTGGGTTTATTGGTTCCCGCGAAAAGAAGTACATATTCCTCACGTTGCGCACTTGTTATAAAAGTCAATTTTGGATAGTGACTTGGTGAATAGTTGGGTCATGTCACGTTGGGCAACTTGTTATAAAGGCTGCTCCCTTCCTGTCCACTAATTTACAGCACAACACAGTTATAAAATTTGGGCAATTATTTATAAAATTTGGGCAACTGGTTATAAAATATGTGGAAGGTTAAAATAATAATAAAAAATAATCATAACACCGTTCGTAAAGAGTAATTGTTTTTTCAAATGTATTTTTTTCCCCTTTGTATGAATTGAACATATAAAATGGTAAAATGGCACCACCAATAACAGTAGAACAAGACAAGTTTCAAAGCGACCAATACAAACCTCAGCAGTAGAAAGTTTTTGTGCCTAGCAGCATAAAGTAGCGAATTAGCAGTCGAATGTCTGGTGAAAGTTCCAATTTTATAAAGTTGCCCAATTTTTTAAGTTGCTCACCTTTTTATTATTGCCCATTAAAAATTTAAACGTTGCCAGATTTTGCCATGTAGGTTGCGCTACAGCTCACACAAGTACATATACTTTACCCATTTTAAGTTGCCCATTTTTTTTGTTGCACATGTTGTAAGTTGCCCAATTTTGTTACCTAGTTATAATGCCTTTTTAAGTTTCCCAATTTTTGGGTTGCCCGTCATTTAAGCTGCCCATTTTTTAGTTGCCCATCTTTTAAATATTGCCCATTTTCTTACGATATCTTTCAGCTTATAAATCTTCCCAATCTTGAATAGTGATTTATATAGCGATAAGAATACTGTTGCTTCACTTGGGAATAGTGATCTTATTCGATTTTTGAATTTTTTATTGTTAATTATATCTCCACAATGTCATTATTTAATTAACAAGAACAACAATAATTGATGAACTGAATAGTCCCTATGCAATCGTTTCGCTTCCCTTCTATGTTTTTCCAGATTTACATTATCATGTTAGATAGGTGTCATGTTATTGGCCATGTCCAAGCCAATTCTATGTTTTTGCAGATTTACATTATCATGTTTGTTATGTGTTTTATGGTTTCGTTACTGCGTTTGTAAGCTGTTTATGTTTGTGATACATATCAAAGACACTCAAAAAGTAAAAACATATAACACATTACACACTGAAAATGTTAATCATAAGATCCATTACATTTAATTAAATCGTTGATTTTACAAAAGGAACCCACCATAACCAGTTGATTTTACAAAATCACACTATTTCACGCGCTCATAAATCACACTAGTTCAAACTGTAGCAAATAGCAAAATGATTGATACGTAGCCAAATCAATTCTACAAAATATTTCATGCATCCTTATCATACACAATAACGAAACATTACTACTTCCAAATTTAACACACTAAAGTCACCATATCATATGCTGGAATCTAACAATAAAACCTTCATGAAAGTTTCTTTATCTTTTCAAGGAATGCCGTTTTTTCGAATGTCCGCAACTGTGCTTCCTTGCAGTCAATTTCTAGTTTTATCTTCAAGGCGAGTTCCTTTTCTTGAACGGCATTGAAGAATGCTGCACTTTCCACGGCACGCAGACTCTTATCGAATTTCAAGTCATTAATAATACCTTGCCTCTTCTCCATACTATCATTCAGATCTTTAATAACATCAAACAGTTTTCTTGCTATTTGAAAATCTCTTTTGGTCTCCTCTTGGATTACAATTAGCCACATGTCTGACATACGGTTAGAGCTTGCTGTCTTTGCTAGTTCTTCTAAAGTTGGCCGATCCATATTTTATTACTTTAGTGGGTGATAGATAATAACGAATATATGTTATGTTGGTTAAGCGTGCCTTAAATACTTAAAAAAGTTAACCGTTACGGCTACTAATTACACTGAACAGTTGTATCGCATCACTACGGGTGTGACTATTGTAAATTCATTGAACAGTGGTGCCCTTTAAAAAACAAATAAACCATTACGGTTTTTAAATACTCTTGCTTGGTTTGTTGTTTTAAACGCCATAAAAAAAAATAACAATAAATATAAATAATAAGTAATTAAACAAATAAATACGTAAAAATTGAGGAAACTAAAATGTGAATACACTTATGGTAATCACATACTTTTAGTAATCACATAACTAGGTTGCCCAACAAGGAAAAATAGTTTCGCTAATTACCCAGCCAGGTTGCCCAAAGTACAAAAAATAAATGGTGTAGTCAGTCGTTCAGAAGAACATGCGGTTCTCAAAGTACAAATAACAAATGGTGCTAGTACATACTCAAGCTACAATGTACGAAGGTTTGTGATAGTTTTTTGTCTTGCGAATGTCGATGTCTATTTATAGTATGTACTTTGTCCCTTTAACAAATTTGGTACATTGTAATTTGACCCTTTGCATCAGTTCCAACCCAGATAAAACTTCCATACAATCCAAGACGCATAAACACATTATGCAACTACTAAACTACTAGAAACGACTGCATTACCCACAACAAAAAGTAAGTATGGCTGTCAATGCTAGAAACCGGAACATACTCCCTCCTTCCCAATTTTATTGTCCAATTTTTCCATTTCGGCCGTCCCAAAATTATTGTCTCATACCAAAAATGGAAAGTGAATAGGTAGTGGAGTTTGGTAAAGTTTACTATATTACCCTTGGTTGAAATTAATATTACAAACTTTAATGAAGTATTAATTAATTGGTTAAGGGTAAACTTGTCATTTGGCAAAAAAGTAAGAGAGATAAAGTAGTGATAGTGATGTTTTCCTAAAAGAATGTGGCATTAATTTTGGGACAATAATTTTGGGACGGAGGGAGTATTATGAGTAGACCCATGAAGTGGCATTAAATTAAAACGAACACTACGTGGCAAAAATACCAAACGTTTAAGAGAACAGGGATGGGATATACTGACCCTCCCCCAAAATGTTAGCCGGACCCTCCCCTTTTTTTTTTTTTTTTTGATTTTTTTTTTATTTTTATAATTTTGTTTATATCAAAAAGCTATAAACCTGAAAATGCGGAACAGAAAATATAAAGTTTAATAAGTCAAACGCTTAAAACTGTCAAAAATACAGAACAGAAACTGACAAAAACTGTGCTGTGCAGGGAAAAAATAGGGGACAAGTGGGGAGACAAAAGGCCTGCCACCCTTGTCCCCCCGTCCGGTTAACAGTCCCCGAAAGAAAATGGGCAACACTTAAAAGGTGGCCAACTTAAAGATTGGGCAACTTAAAATGGTGGGCAATTTAAAAAGGCATTACAACAACCTTTAAAAATGGGCAACTAAACAGATGTGCAACTAAAAAAAATGGGCAACGTAATAAGGCATTTTATATCGCAACCTACATGGCAAAATTAGGCAATGTTTGAAAAAATGGGGAATTTTCAAATTATCGGCAACTTAATATTTGGCAAAATTTTAAACTTGTGTGTACTATCGAGCGAAACTGCTGTAATTTGTCCCTTTACATCAGTTCCAAACCAGATAGAAGTTACCTACAGTCCAAGACGCATAACGAACACTACGTGTCAAATTTACGCAACGTATTAAGAAAATGGGCAATATTTAAAATATGGGCAACTAAAAAAATGTGCAACTTAAAAGGTGGGCAACTTAAACATGCATTACAACAAAGCCTTAAAAGATGTGCTTCTAAATATGGGCAACTTAAATACATAGGCAACTTAAAAAAATAAAAATAAATAATAAGTAAATAAACACGTGAAAAAGAGATGAAAGTGACATGTTAATACACTTATAGTAATCACATAACTAGGTTGCCCAACGTCGATAAATATTTGCGCAAATTACCCAGCAAGGTTGACCAAAGTACCAAAAATAAACGGTGTAGTCTGTCGTTCAGAAGAATATGGGGTTCTCAAAGTACAAATAATAAATCTTGCTAGTACATATACTCAATCTAAAATGTACTACCAAAGTTGGTGAAACTTTTTTTTGCTGTATGGATCGATGTCTATTTACAGTATGTACTTTGTCCCTTTACCAAACTTGGTACGTAATTACGTATTTTCTAAAAGATTGTTGTGCACTTTATTTTTTATTTGGTATATTTGTAATTTTTTTATGTTTTGTTCATATTTTTATGTTACTGTGATATGGTTTTGTACTTACTAAAAGGTTGTTGTGCGTATTTGGTGACCTATTCTCTAAAAGATTGTTGCGTATTTATTTTTAAAAATACGACATTTTTCCATTTTAAAAGCCTTACAAGATTTGGCTTTTCAAAGTAGACACAATAAATAAAGTAGATGACACATATATATTGGATTCTAATTGCTTATGATTACACCTACAGGTAGAAGTGCCTGTGAACTGTAGAGCAACCTACGTGGCAAAATTGGGCAACGTTTACTAAAATTGGGCAATGTAAAAAAGATGGGCAACTTTATATTGATGCATCGTTGTGGCTAGACAACATGTCAGTATTTTAGTCGTCAGTCATTCAGAAGAATATATAGGAGTGTCATGAATTATGCCTAAAGTATCAAGTGGCATTAAAAGAAAATGTAACATAAAGTAGATTTCCATTGTCTGCACTGTAGCGCAACGTACATGGCAAATTTTAGAAACGTTTACAATAAAATGGGCATTACTTTAAAAAATGGCCAACCTAAAAAATGGGCAACGTAAAATTATGGGCAATTTATAAATGGGCAACATAAAAAAAGGGCCAACTTATAAATGGCCAACTTTAGATGGCCAGCATTTTAAATTTGCCAAATTTCTGCTGCTGTTGAAGGCGGTTGAGTAGACTCACACCTTTGGAAATTTCAGCCGACATTCTAACGTTGCACCCAAACCACTGTTTGGACAAGATAACTTCAATTATGAATAGACTGGTATGGTGAACCAGTTATGTTGCCAACCCAACTGTACTCTCGTAGGGAGTTGAAACATATTGAACTGCATTGGTGCACTTTTCCCAGTTTGGTATCTTTTATTAGCTTTCCATATTTATTGAGATTAGAATTGTTATATGCTGACTTTTGTTAGGAAGTCAGGAAATAAGGTATTTCTCATTGCTGCCGATAGTGTAAGCTGGTTCCTGCCGACAGTTGTGGTTCCTGCTCAAGCTCATTGCCGCTGATTGTTATATTTTGTTTCTGCCGATAGTAGTCATTACTGCGGGTTTTATTGTTAGTTATCCCGTATGTTTACAAAGTTTGTTAGATTTATTTTTAGAAGAGATTTCATGTATATCTCTTCACAACACGTTTTCTTGTAGAACGGGTTAGGGTTACGAGTTGTTGTTAGTATAAAAGAAACACCCGTCTATGAGTTATGTACACCTTTATCAATTTCAATATCAATTATCTTTAGTTTATAATCGATCCATAGAGGATCAAAACCTTCTTGTAGTTTATGCATGTATGGGTTGAATACTCTATGACAATCAACGTCGTATTTTGTTGTTTGCAATTACCTTATTTGTTATTACCAAATACTGTATAAAGATTTATAAAAATTGTTTTATTCCAACACTTTTAGCAAAAACTGCTTCAAGCAAGACGACATTGGAGTTCAATTGGGTTTTAATGAGCAAAGTAGTTTGGTACCCAAAAGGTGTATTTAAGTTGGCCAAAATAGTTATGGCATAACTATTGTTGCTCTATTGTTATTTTGGTACGTCGGTTGCAAACCATGACAAACATAAACAAGTTAAATAATACAACAGAATAAAAACATAACATAGTACAATTACTAAGTATCTGCTGAAATGATAAACCACTACGATTACTATATAGTAGCCAATAATTTGAAGGTTACATGTTAACGAACGCCTTCCGTTGATGACAGTAACAAGGTTCCAAAGGCGAATGACACTAGACTTCGAAGCCATACTGAAAACTTGTCAAACGACGAATCTGGATCCATAACTTCATACCTTCTCAAACCGGAGGTAAACCTGTTCAGATAAATGTATGAAATTAGTGTTAACGTTTTAACATGTGTAAGTGTACTAGACAATATTTGTGAGTGTCAGTATATAATACGAATGCAATTGAATGATAGCTTAAAATGTAAACGTACTGTACAACGCACGGTCTGGGAGGTTTGCCAGAAGAAGAGATTCTTTGTAAGGAGCGATGTAGAATGAACCAGCATTTCCTTCAATTCCCAAACTAACAAAGTGTCCAACCTGATGATCGTAGACAAAAATTGTGTTACCCAAAATGTTTCCGACATTGCCTTCCACTATTGGAGCTTGCCTACTTGTAAAGCCAACCAGCCTAATCGCCATGGGGGTAGGGATGCAGAATAGATTTGAAAATCGTGTTACGGATGCACCATCCACCTCCAAAAGCCATGCGCTGAACAGTGGGACCTCAGAATTCATGATCATACCAGAAAGCACAAGAGAGTTTCCTAGCTCGTGAACAGAAAAAGAAACTGGCATTACCACTTTCAAAAGAGAAGGTATCTCTATGACGTGAAATTGGCGGGTAATCATATCAAAAGAAATCAAAGTGTAATCCTTGTAGGGACCCCCCTTTGCACTATGTAACCTTTCAGTGCCACCCCAATAGATAAAACGACCCACAACTGCCTGACTTTTTCTTTTCAATCTTATTAGGGGACGTGGCAACTCAAAATCTTTGGACACGTGACCAGGTCTTAGTGTTCAATGAAAATACTGACACATACCAAAAACCAGTTTTGAAAACAGGATAAGATACCTTGACAATTGTCGGGTCTAGAGTGTCCGGACGGACACCAAAACCGAAAGCAATCTTTGAACATTCTATTTGGTTATTGTAAAAAGGGATGAATATGCAAACATATTTTCTTATGGATGGGTTCCAAAGAACAGCCATCATGTTAGTACCATACATAAAGCACGTAAGGCCGCTAGAAGTGCCTAAAGGCATCATAAATGCAAGGTTTAGATGTGAATCATATAGGGAAATGGTTAAATTTTTAGCTACAGATGTCATAAAACCTATATGACCCTGATCAAATGTTAGATTAAAAAGACACTCATCATTGGGACGAGCACGTAATGAAGTGATGAAGATTTGTGAATCTATATTGCCTTCCATATCTTTGAAACACTACGTATCTGGAGTAATACCTTTAAGTGGTACCCTATTCAAGATATCTATTTGAACATCTAAAGGTATGTTGTCAGACATAGTTTAAATAGTTTCGAGCAAATGGGTGGGCTATAGGTAGGATGTATAAAGTTGTTGTGTATGAGAAGGCAATGGCTAAAATGACACACATATATATTTGTCTCATTGATTATGATTGCACCTGTTAAGTGGCATTAAATTAATAATTTTAAAGTAGATGTACGAGTGTGTACTGTTGCGCAACCTAAATGGCATATTTAAAAAGATGGGCAACTTTAGAAAATAATTAAAAAAAAAAAAAAAAAAAATCGGGAATTTTTAAAAGGGAAATAGTTATAAATACATAATGTACTTTTAAAAAAAACTCATTATGCTCTATGAACTATACATATTGTCATTATACATAGCATTTGCTATGTATAATGACAATATGTATAGTTCGAGTTTTTTTTTTAAAGTACATTATGTATTTATAACTTTTTCCCATAGAGCATAATGAGTTTTTTAAAAGTACAAAAATGAAAAATGCTATGTATAATGACAATATGTATAGTTCATAGAGCATAATGAGTTTTTTTTTAAAGTACATTATGTATTTATAACTTTTTCCCTTTTTAAAACATGGGCAACTTAAAAAGATTCTGCTGCTTCTAAAACTTTTTACAAATTTTCATGCTGTTTTGGAAATTTTTTGTAAACTTGCTGCTTGGTTTGAAAGTTAAGGGACTGTTTTGTAACTTGGCGCCAATATAACCCGAATTAGAATCCGAACGGTAATAAATCACAATTGGATCACACAATTCACTTTGTGCGCACAAATTTCACTTTAATACAAAGCCTAACACACCTGTTATCATCTGATTGCCGGTACCCCCAAATTGAAAACCCTAATAAACAATGGCGAAAGGAAATACTCAAGCAGCCACAATCAGGTTGCATTTCTTGAAAAGGTCCCAGGAGCTGAAGCATTTGCTGACGTTATTGACTTTCTTAATGCTACTCACCTTAGGTATGCATTAACAGAAAATCCCACTATATACAAATCCCATATGGAACAGTTCTGGTCCACTGTTAGGACCCAAAAAAAAAAAAAATGGTGAACAGAATTTAATGGCTATGGTAGATGGCAAACGGATAATTATTTCTGAATCATATGTAAGAAAAGCTCTTAACTTTTTAGATGAAGAAGAGATAATTTGCCTTGAGAATGATGTAATTTTTAAAGAACTTGAAAATATGGGTTATGAGAAGAAAAAGGATGTTTTAACGTTTTATAAACCTCTTCTCTGCCCACACTGGAAATTTCTTATTCACACCATTCTCCATTGTCTGAGTCCTAAAACTACAGCGTGGAATGAGTTCAGTTCAAGGCAAGCATATGCTATTATTTGTCTGGCCACAGGAAAACCCTTTAATTTTTCGGCTATGGTAATGGATGGCTTCAAAAAGAATGTTTCAGGAGAACATTACATTTACCCTAGGTTTTTGCAATTGATTGTGAATAAGCAACTATCAAAGCCTAAGATTCATAAAAGGACCTACAGAACTCCTATGCTTAAAAGGAAATTATTTTCTTATTTGAAAAAAAGTGGAAAAGGCTTCTCTGGGACTATTACTCCATTGTTCCCACATATGTTGCAATTGGCTGCCAGTCAGGGTCAATGTGCTGAAATCACAACACCTACACATCCCACACCCACCTCTGAACACTCATCATCTCACCCTCATAATACCCAAACACCTAGGATTTCACTGAATAAGAACACAGATTTTCATCATACCAGTGTTAGGATAGATGCAGATGAGGCTGCCACAGGTGTGGGAGGTGGAATGATGGAAGGGGCTAACACTACTGATCCTGGCTTAGTAGGTGGGCAGGTAAGTGTTAACATAAGTAAGACCCTGAACATGGCAACACCAACTGTGCAAGGTTCTCATGAACCTGAATCAAATGATGAAAATCCCAGTCAAATGGCAAAAATGGGGAGCTCAGGTGATCAACCCAGTCAACTGTGCAAGGTTCTCATGAACCTGAATTAACCTTTTCAAGGGAAGGCAGAGGTCTAGAACAAGGGTATTCAAAAGGCTCAAGAAGGCTGGAACGGCACATAGGGTGAGCTCTCCTGAAGGTTGTCCTAGCAATGAGGGAAATGATCAGGTTGATATGGATGTGGATAGTGGTATTGGGGCTAATCTAAAGACTTCAAATGCTGAGCAGTTGGTTAAAGATTCTACTGATGAGGTAATTAAACCTACTGCTAGTACTAGAGATCCTAGTCCTAAGTTTGAACCTTCTACTGCTGAAGATGATGATGTTAGCTTGGCTCAGGTGGTCGTCCCACTAAATACTAGCAAATCATCAACACCAAAACAATCAACACCACCAACAGAATCACAATCACAAACACAACCTACATCAGCAACTGAACAACAACCTCAACCACAACTCCAACCAACAACTAATCAGACAAATCCGTCACCGACACTTCCTAGAGCTCCCGACAAAGGAGTTACCATAAGAGAACCTACTGCTGAACAGAAATCATCATCACCACAACAACAACATCCATCACCACAACCAAAACAATATGAACCTCAACATCAACCAAAATCAATATCACAAACTCAACCTATAACATCAAAACAAACAACTGCATCTACAACAAAACAACCAACTACAAAACCTGCAATTCCAAGGGTTCCTGTCAACTGTGTAAGTATAACTATTAGAGAACCCACTCCATATACGAAACCCACACAACCACCTACATACACTGTGGAAGCCAAAGGAAAGATGATGGAAGAGTTAGAAAATGCTCATGATTCTGCATATGTCCCATACCATCGTTGGCCAAAAGAAATTCAAGCAATACATCCAGCACGGGCTAAGTTTGAAGAAAGGTTCAATTCTAGGGATGATGTACAGGGTAAGTCTACAATTGGTGTCAAAGGATCTGGGAAAGGCAAAGAAATGATGGTGGAAGAGTCTGAAAAGGCACATGGTCATCTTTCGGCTGAAGAGATTAAGGATAAACCTGATGCAGACGAGGCTAACAAACCTAATGCTGAAGAAGTGGAGGAGGATAAGAAAAGTAAGGAAAAAGAGTCAAAGGCTAAGTCTACAATTGGTGTGAAAAGAACTGGGAGAAGAATGAAAACGATGGCCAGAAGGAAGAAGAGAACTAGGCGAGTGGTAGTGAGTAGTTCAGAAGGCATTGATGAAACAGGGTATAAAAAGAAAGAGACGGTTGATTTACAACTGATGACCCAGGTTGTGTCTGATGATGATGACCTGTTTAAGGATACTGCTCCTTCGCCAGTTAAATCTCCGGTTATTGGATGGAAAGCTGGTTATGATGGGAAAGTTCCTTGGTTTGAGATACGCAGAGTTGCTGGAAGAATGCAAAGGTTTAAAACAATTCCTCAAATGCTTAAACACATTGACCAAAAGGATTTGGTAAACCTGTCGGCATTAATGAAGAACAAGTATGGAAATGGAAAACCAACAGATGAGCTTGATAGAGTGCTTTGCGGATATCTGACGACCATGTTTCAAGCTTCTGTCCAAGATAGTATGTTTGTACAAAAGGGTACAAGTACGTAGTGTTTGTTAAGTTGATTACCTTGAAGGTTTTTGTAACCCTGTTACTTCCACCATAACCGTATACATATATTGAAGTGTTTGTTGACATAATTCATTTGTTTACATAGTCTTCTTCTTACCATTGAACGATACATTCCGCATAGTGTTTAATATTGTGTCAATTCGATAACAGTTTGTTAGGAATTATTAGAATAATGTTTATTTTCATTGCTGCTGTTAGTGTAGTTTGATTCCTGCTGGCAGTGTTGGTTTCTGCCGGTCATGGTTCCTACTGGTAGCATTGTTTAGTTTCTGCTGGCAGTGTTTGTTACTGCTGGTCATGGCGTATTTTTTGTATGTTTGTTAGAGTTATTTTAGGAACAGAAACATACGACATTGTGTTTTGCATCCAATTCCAAAGAAAATAGTTAATACAAGATCCATAGAGGATCAAAGTCTTTTAGTCATTGTCTTCTTCAACTCTTGTGTTTAGTATCCGCATAAGCACAAGTTTATTATACAGAGATTCTCATAGTAGTTGGCTTGTGTTTAAATAAGCTATGTACAAGTTCTTTTGGCTCAAAGATCTATCAAGAGGCACGATCCTACACAGTTTCTACACATATTGTTTTACATTCATATCTAAGATAATTAACAAAGATCTATCAAGGGCTCATCTGGGATCAACACCAAATCACAAAGTTTTTTCTTGAATTAAACTATCTTATTCCTCATAGCTTGACACTGATCATAGATTCTTTGTAGTAAATCCTTAACCACATCCGATTGTTGTTCACACCTGAGTTTTGAGGTAAGCATCACCCTTAAGACTTCAAAACTCAGTGGATATTCCAATTCAGCTAACATGAAGATATATACTCCACTCTGTGTTGACAGATGATGCACATTGCAGGAACTATAAAACTCCCATGTCAGATATTGATGCAGTTGGTGAAATGCACTGATGCAGTAGGTGCTTGTATGTAGCATGAAATGCATGGGTGAATCCTACTGCTGGTGAAATTGAAGCTGCTGCTGTTCCTACCTAATTCAAATTGTTGGGTTACATGTTATTGACCGGTTACAAACAACAACGATTACTAGATAATAGTAAATTGTATTTTGGGTTACAGATTTTTAAATCAACTCTACTACCTTTCAAATACCATTAAACATTGTTTATTAACTCCTTGTGCTTCCACAAGTATTGAAGCATCCGCTCATGGTATGCTACAGCTGTTTGAAGCGGGTCATCTACTTCCAGTGGTTGGTTGTGGCACAATCGGTATAAAATAATACATACCCATACACCGCAATCGCCATATACGTCTGCTTGTTTCGGGACTGCAGGACACTGGTATGTTATTTTATATTCCTCGGCTGATATGCCCTTGCTCGCCAATATACCCTGCTGAACCAGATACATGGTAAGTTGTTTTGGCAACATTCTTTTCAAAGTTCTCCACCACCGTGCACCATTGCCATGTACCAACCCAAGAGTGTCATAAAATGAAACAACACCAGTACGTAGGTGAAGCTCAGCGAGACACCAGTGTTTATCAGGTTCATTCACGGGGAAATAAACCTAATATAGACAAAGAAATGTACATATTAATATGCATACACTTAAAATTATATTTAAAAAGGATTGTGGCAAACTAACCTTTTCAACATCTCGCCAAGCCACAGGGTAGCTTGTTCCATCTGAATAATGACTGTACATCTGACCAGCCAAGATATGTCGGGCGAACAGAGAACCTGCCAAGGTCCAATCAGCATTGCTTGGTCTAAGTGACCACATAAGGTCAAACCATATATCCAAGTGCTGTGTACACAAAACAAAAATTATAAAACTTATAGTGGTTACTCAATCAAAAGTATATACAAATGTATTTGACCAGATAGTGATGATGGTTCCTTACATAGTCATACAGCCAACCGCCTTTACAATCTTCAAGACATGCCAACGCTAGCCAAAATTTCATATCAGAAACAATGTTACGACCGCCCCATGGAAACTTATAGCTTTTTGGTTTATTTTGCTTTAAATAAACACGAAGCGAATCAGGCACAGACACCTTGTCCTTTTTCAATTTGGAATGTTGAGTCAGATCCTAAAATAAACAAATAAATGATTAACAATAAACGAATCATAATATTGTTAATTTAAGAATAACAAATCAGACTACCTCTACAAAAGGATCTGGGTTGGCCGAATAGAACTCAGTAATTGACCGAGTTCTTGGGTTTCCAGATACGTCCTGAAAAGACACATACCATATATTAGCATAGGCCAACCAGATAGTGATTTCAGTATCAATGTTTTACGGTGCTTTACATCTAAAATGACTATAGGCTCAATCAACTTCTTTCTGCAAGTAGCTGCTCTTGTCAGTAGTGCGGATTGGACGTTCTCTGAATTCAGAGATTCAAAAAACTTATCGTGCTTTGATTTAAAGGCTTTAGCCACTAGAGCAACTTTATGCGCATTTTTTTTCTTTTGGATTTTCTTCTTTTTACGTTCAGAAAAAACAGAGTCCAAGCAAGGTTTGTCATTGGGACCGACCACATTTGCAAACCCATGGTTGGTGAGTGTTTGTTGAAATGGTGTTGTTTGCTCTTCCTGCATAGCATTGGTTGTAATTAACACCGACCACAAGACATAGAAAGGAACAATTATTAACCTTTTTAAATTTAAACTAAACCAAGTACCTCAACATATGTCTGCAATGGGGTTGTTTGTTCTTTATGCACGCAAATAGCATTTGCATTCTCAACACCCTTACCATTTTCATTGTCAAACGGTACTTCTTCTAACGAAACACTAGTGACATCCGCTCCGTCGTTTATATAACTCATGACATCATCATACACCACCGGATGATACTGGTACAATAAAGATGTATAAATAAATAGGCAAACAAGGAAGGTTGTATTTTGCAAAAGTATTTTTTTCAAGATAACATACATCACCGTAGACGAAGGATGTTGTTTGATTAATGTCCTTCTCATGGGATGCCACAACTTGATTCGCAGGTTGATGATGATCAAGAGTAGGGAAGTCAGGAGTAACCCCTAATTCACATGCTTTTACAAGAACGTCCATCCCACCCACCTGAGATTCGTTGTAGCCTTGCTGCCCAACATCCATGTCAATTTCCATGTGATGGGCTGCAACACTGGTCGTAACACCAGTATCAGCCTCACAAGCTAATGGCGTGGCCAGTAGTTGACAAAATAATACAACATTTAATGAATTAAATGTACGATTAAAGGGTCAACATTAACGGGGAAATGAGATACTTATAAACGTATGCCAAAAAAACACAAAGTAAAAGTAAACCTTTAAACAAACAGGATTGTCAACTTCCATTGGATGCGCATGATCGACATCATCATCAGCATGATCATCATCAACATCTCGGCGCGTAACACCATTATCAACATCATCTTCACAACGTGATGACGGGGTCTGTAGTTGACAAAATGAGATAAGTGTAATACTTAATGAGGAATTGATCTTCGTATAATGTTAGGAGAATAAAACATATAAGGTGAATACAAACCATGTAAATATCAGGGTTGACATCAGACTTGACTGGAAAATCTGGATCATCGGTGCTTTCGTTAATAACTGTCTCTAACTCTGAAAATTTTGTTTTCACCTTCTGAAGCTGCTCGCGAATGTCTTGTTTAGGGACAGACGCTACGTGCTTCGCTATCAACGAAATATCAATTTGCAAATCAAATATCTTGCCCAAAATAGGATTTGTTCCAAAATTCTTTTCATCTTGGCCTTCGCCTGATTGGACACCTTTTGCGTTTTCAACATTATTTTTATCTAAAGTTTCTAAACTTGGTGCTTCATGTTGATCGTTTGCGCTACCAGCTTGTTGGTGATCCTCTGATCTACGAAGTTGGTTGTCATCGTCTGCGCTATCAGGTTGGCGGTCATCCTCTGCGCTAGCAGGTTGGTGATCATCGTCTGCGCTATCCGGTTGTTGGCCTTCCTCTGCACTTGACAGGTCTGAATCAGACAAACCCTTTATAAAGGGGATGCTGGCAATACACCACGGTTGTCTCAATTCGCGTTTGGTGGCATAAAGTGCCTTAATAGGAACTGACTCCTAAAAAAATAAATAGCAAATAACTTTGTATGTGAACAAATTTAAATAAGGGTCCAACAAATTAGCCTTCAAAGATAGTGCGGTGCTTACCGGTCCAAATAGTGTTTTACGGTCTGATCTTCGCAACTTTTGACATTTAGACCAAGCAAGACCTCGTGGAATGACGTTCGTGTCTTTCGCCCACCAGTTGCCGCTTTTAGGAAATGTCTCCAAAATCCATATCTGAAATATGTGGTTGTTTAAAATGTATATAATGTGGAAAAGAAAAATGTTCAAACTGCAGGTTATTACCGTGTTCAAAACTATATATTCAATATATATCTAATACAAAAAACCTAGTAATGGATAGAAAACAGATACAAACATTTTGTACACCGGATACATATATATAACAATAGTATTGAACTTTAGTACAGAGTAGAAAGTATGGCATACCTTGAAAGCCCAAGCAAAACCGTATAGATTGTATGTCGCATTGTAATATGGGTTTTTTTCCAACTTCTCCAAATGAACTGGTCTGTGTCTCTCAACAACATTCACAGTCCTTTGATAAAATTTATGCCACATGTATTCACCCCAGGGAAAAACGTTCCAAGCATCAAAGTCCTCCACCAAAGACAGTATATGATTAGGGATACAATTCCTTTCTTCAATACCCATAAACACCAACATAGCAACTATCAAAAGACACAACCTAATAGCATCCTCATCCGAAAGAGCTAAGAACCTATTTGGATCTTTAACTAGTTTCAAACAATCACTGCCATATACAGATTTTATACCATCTGTCTTTTTTTCTGGAAATACGCGGTCACGAAATGCATTTGCTTTCTTTTTTTTACAAACTTTCCCAAATCGAAACCCTGTTATTAAACAAAATTCCTTACGCCCGAACTCTAACAAATCATCCCCAATTTTGAACTGCAATGGTGGGGAATCGGACGATATGTTAGAAACTTTTACCTGATGTTGTAAAACAAAATGCATCAAAGGGCAGTCATTATCGCAAAACCGAATATCCAACCACGGACCAAAGACTGTGTTTCTAAACAACCTTTCCCGCTTTTTATCCTTCGACAAAATATCTTTGATTTCTGTAAGCAACTTCACTGTAGATCGAACAACGATTTTACAATGGTACAACCGAATCGGCATATCGAATTACAGGGTGTTAAGGAATTATGATTTGTTACTTGTGTGATGCTTTGTCTATGGAAAAGAAGCTGTTTGTGTATTGATGTGTTTTCTGTAATGAATTGTAATTGAATTATCGAATTACAGGCTAATATATTAAAAAAAAAAACTGCCTAATTTTAATGCACGTAAAATGACCAAAATATCCTTTTCTTCATGTATTTGTTGCCCAAAATTCAAAAGTTGCCCAAAATACAATACATCCCTTATACATCGTAGCAACAGTTGTTGAGGTACTCTGGTCGGTGACGTGGCGTCCTGTGGTCCGTCGGATCAGTTGCCCTGGGCTAAGGGGGGAATTTTCTGTGAGCGGGCCGGATACTCTTAGCAGTTGGGCAATCGGGCTATTTTAGTAATTATCCCAAAAAAAAAAGAAAAAAAAAGAAGATTGTGACCTTAAAACATAAATATTATTCATTATATAAGTAGATGAGTACATCATAAGATCAAGCATCAACCAAGCAAAGCACATACAAACCTAACCAAACTACCTACACGATTGACCAACCTAAAAAACCCTAAACAACCATTCGACTGTAGCCCAAATCGTACTTCTCCATGATGGCAATATCATGGTGCTTCTTGGTTACAAAAGCGCGCACTTGAACCAAAATGGCCGTAAGCGACTCCAACAAACGGCGCTCCATCACTTGAACCTCACGAAGGCACTCATAAGTATGGGGAAACCTTTAAAAAACGTACGCAACTATACGGGAAAACTGGTTTAACGTACCCAACTAAAAAACTTACCGATTTTTGGTCTAAACTCTTGAAAACCCCTCCAAAAACGCATTATTTGACCGGGTCAACCGGATTTTGCCACGTCAGCAAGTTTTTTATTATTATTATTTTATTTTATTTTTTTTTTTTTCTCACAAGTACCCTACCCCCACAACTTACATAAATGGTCCCTTTAGTTAAAATAAGTTGCATCCGACGTACAAATCATTTATTTTTCGAAATTAATTTTTTTCTTAATTTTTTTTCAAAGTTAATATTTAAAAAACATTTAAATTTTTATTTCCGAATTTTTTTAATAAATTTTTTTTTTCTGAAATATTTTTTTTTAAAATGAAATTTTTTTCTGAAAAATTTTATTTTTAGAAAAATTATTTTTTTTCGGAAAATAATTTTTTTGCGAAATAAATTTTTCAAAAAAAAATTTTTTTTAAAATTAAAAAAAAAAATTTTTTGAAAAAATTCTTTTTCTAAAAAAAATTTCAAAAAAGATAATTTTTATAAAAAAATTATTTTCGGAAATTTTTTTTTAAATAAAATAATTTCGGGAAAAAAATAATTCATAAAAAATAATTTTTTTTCATAAAATATAATTTTTTTTTCTAAAAAAATTAATTTTTTCATAAAAAAAATAATTTTTCCGAAAGAAATTTATTTTTATGAAAAAAAAAATTTTTAAAAAAAATTCAGAAATGTTTTTTTTTAAATTTTTTTAGAAAAATTATTTTCCAAAAAAAATATTTTTCCAAACTAAAAATTTTTTTTTTTCAGAAATTTTTTTAAGATAAATTATTTTCCAAAAAAAATAATTTTTCGAAAAAAAAATGATTTTCGGAAAAAATATACTTTTGGACGTTGGACGCAATTTAGCGTAACAACAGGGACTATTTATGTAACTTAGTGTTAGGACGGTGGCTGCAACTTTCCAAAGAATAAGGGGCAAAATGGTCATTATAACTTAAAAAAACCTTTGACCTACTGACCCGGTCAAATAATGCGTTTTTGGAGGGGTTTTCAAGAGTTTAGACCAAAAATCGGTAAGTTTGTTAGTTGGGTACGTTAAACCAGTTTTCCCGTATAGTTGCGTACGTTTTTTAAAGGTTTCCCCCATAAGTATCATCAGCAGATTCTTCTTCATCAAAATTAAGAGTAAAAACCTCATTCATTCTCTCGGTGCGCTTTTTAATCTTTCTACGCAGCTCATTGCATCGATCCCCCAGCCACATGAGCATCCCTTCATTTTTTTGTTGATGAGATGATAGTGGTTAGGTAAGAAATAGTGTTCTGTTGATAAAACTTAAATGGGTATAATGAAACTTAACCAATCACTAAGTCAATATATTGTAACTGAATAGAGGTAATCATTCCAAAAATTAAATAGAGTATTAATTAACACAGTTCGTTCGTCTTCCCATGCAGAAACATCAAATCTGTAATTAACATAAAATTTACCAATACAACATAAACCCCTCCAACTTTAAAATGCCTCAAAATTACAATTAAACTTTGCAATATAACAAAAGTAACCTTCAAAGTTTGCCTATTATGAAAAAACATACTATTTCCTTAAATCTTCTTCATTAACAAACGTATTTTTAAATTATCGGCTCTATCTATGTATCATTATAAAAGTTTAAATTTTTAATTATTTACTTCTGCTAATTAAAAAAAATAATAAATAAAAAAAAGATAACTCAAAAAGTATGTTGGGAATTAAATATTCAAGAAGTTTAATATCGGATTCTATTCAAAGAAAAACGTTAAGTGTGATTAGGGCTGTTCACGAGCCGAGCCGAACCGAGCGAGGGTCTGCTCGAACTCGGCTCGAATTGAAACCGAGCAGCTCGGCTCGGTTCGAACTTAATGAAACGAGCAGAAAACCATTGCTCGAGCTCGCTTGGTTTAAAACCGAGCCGCTCGGCTCGGCTCGAACTCACTTGGTTTAAAATTTAGTACAAAGACTTCGAATTATATAACGACTAAAATGATAAAATACACACTTTTGTTTAAAAACATAACTAAAAAGATTGACGATTTCAGAAACTAGCAATTATCTTGCTTAGCAAATATATAAAAAATCATGTATAAGGGTGTGTTTCAGACTTCATGATGAGTTTATGTTTTTAGAGTTCGATTTTCGAAAGCTTAGTTTTAAAAGCTTTTGACCATTAGCTTTTATTTTAAAAGCTACTTAAAGTATCATTTGAGTTGAAGTAACTAGTTTGCATATAGTTTTATGTTATTTTATATTTAAAACATTCAACTATTATCTTATCGAGTATGCGTTAAAAAAAAACACTAACGGATAGTGTGTACGTGTACGTCTTTAGATTTTGGATGAACTTTTAATTGGGCTAAGTGTTATTTGGGCTAAATACAAAAATGTTAATCTATAAATCTAATAGAATGATAGTTACAAGATAAATTTATATTTATATAAATACATACATATATAATATATATAATAAAAATATTCGAGCCGATCCGAGCCGAGCAGACCTTTGCTCATGCTTGGCTCGTTTACAAACCGAACCGAGCGGAGCGGCTCGTTTACAGTCGAGCGACGGATCGAGCGAGCAATTTCCGAGCAATTTTCGAACGAGCGGCGAGCGCTTTGAACGGCCCTAAGTGTGATTATGCTACTAGTGCATTTGGTTCCTGCTGTTAATGTTTGTTCCTGCTGCTAGAACATTTGATTCTGCTGCTAGCGATAAATGATTCTGCTACTAGGCTTAACATTTTGCTGCTGAAGGATTCTGCTGCTAAGTGTTAAACATTGCTGCTGCTAATGTACATTCTGCTGCTAAGTGGATAAGTATGAAAAGATATTATTTGTATTTTGGTCAACAATATACGGTAGATAATATCTTACCCCATGTGCTTAGTTAACAAGTTGTGTACACAGATACATGTTGTATCTTATGTACTGACACACTCAAGATAAGTTAACAAGTAGTTCGACTAGACTTTAAGCAATATTGTAAAGATCTTCTTGGACTATAAAAGAAGATCTTAGACTCGATATTATGTGTGCATAAGTCGAAATAGAAGTTAGTGTTATTATTAGAACTCATATCTGTTAAACATAGAACAAACACAACAATATAACAAGTTAGAAAAACTTAAGATTCAAGGTTGTAACCCTAGTGATAATTCAAGATCACTCGTATTATTATCATTAATAATATTGAATCGTTTGGTGTTAATCTTTCATTGTTCATTGTCATATAACAAACACAACTGTTCCATTTCCATAACACAAATAACCTTCTAAGTGTGATTAAGTAGATTCCGCATACTTAATCATATTCACTCAATATATCATACACACAAAGTACAAAAGGTTTAACCACCTTAACCGTGTGTCGAATCCTAACAAGTGGTATCAGAGCTAAGGCTGATATTATTGATTTAGAAGAAGAAGCTGAAGAAATGGATGTTGAATCTATTCAGACAAATGTTGCTGCAAAGATTCCCATGCTCAAACAGAATGAGTTTGAGATGTGGAGGCTGAGGATAGAGCAATATTTCCAAGTGCAAGATTATGCACTTTGGGAAATCATTGAAGATGGAAACTCTTACCAGCCTACCACCACTACATCAACAGTGGAAGGCAAAGTGGTGTCAACTCTGCAGACAAAGCCATCATCTGCAGAAGATAGAATAAAGAAGAAAAATGATTTGAAGGCAAGAAGCATGCTGATGATGACCAATCCTAATGATCAACTTCTAAACTTCAGCAAGTTCAAAGATGCCAAGTCATTATTTGAAGCTATTATTGCCAGGTATGGTGGAAATGAAGCCACCAAGAAAACCCACAAGACACTGCTCAAGCAGCAGTTTGAAAACTTCTCCTCTACATACAACGAATCTCTTGACCACATGTTTAATAGGCTTCAGAATATTGTGAGCCAACTTGCTATTCTTGGGATTGAAATGCCTCAAGAAGATTTGAACTCAAAATTTCTGAGAAGCTTACCAGAAGAGTGGGCTATGCATGTTGTTGTCTGGAAGAACAAGCCAGACTTAGACACCATGGAACTGATGGACTTGTATAGCAACTTCAAGATTGTGGAGCAAGATTTGAAGAAGAATGGAGGTACTAGTTCTAATACTGGGAACAAGGCATTTATGTCAACTCCTAGTACCTCAAAATCAAGTGAAGAGGTGAAAGTTGTTGATGATGTTGGTGCTGCTAGTTCATCAAGTAGTACCATAAGTATTTTGGATGAAAAGACTTGTTGTGCCTTTCTTACAAGTCAGAATAATGGGTCCATGCTCTCCTATGAAGACCTCCAAGAGATCCATGAAGATGATCTGGAGGAAATGGATCTAAAATGGCAAATTTCTCTTCTTAGCATGAGAGCCAAGAAGTTCTATCACAAGACGGGGAAGAAGCTCATAATCAGCAACACTGATGCTGCTGGTTTTGATAAGTCAAAGATAGAGTGCTATAACTGTCACATGATGGGTCATTTCTCAAGAGAGTGCAGAAGACCAAGGCAGCAAGATAGCAAGAATAGAGGTTTTGGAAGCAAATCCAAGACAGAGGAGGTTATTGAGCCAAAAGCTATGGTAGCTATTGATGGCTTAGGTTTTGACTGGATCTTCATGGCAGATGAAGAAGAAACTCCTGCTCAGATGACACTTATAGCTTTTTCTACTACTGAGGTACAAAATCATAAAGCTTGTTCAAATACTTGCACTGCTCTTAATGCTCTACAGGTTTTAATCAAACAATATGATGATCAAAAGAAAGAGCTAAGCAATACTTTTCAAAACTTTATAAACTATAAGTGTGGATTAGAGTCAGTAGAGAAACAAATCACACACTATAAAGCAAATGAATTAGCTTTTTCTGATGACAAAGCTCTCCTAAGACAGGACATATTCTTTAGAGATGCTGAAATTAAGCTTTTGAGAGAAGCTTATGATAGGGTCAAAAAGGAAAATGAAAACATTCACTTGACTACACAGGCACTAAAACATGCTTCTAGAAGTGTGCACAACATAGTAAAATGTCAGGTGATTAATAGAGCTAAGTCAGGAGTAGGATATAAGAGTGTCCCACCTCCTTATAGAGGCATCCCAAAACCCCCAGGGATTGACCTAGGGAATTCAGGTTTACCTGAGTTTCAAGAACCAATAATGGAATATGGTTCTAAGACTTCTGAGAGTCTTAAGGTAGAAAAAGTAAGTAAAAGTTTAGATAAAACTTTACTTTATCAGGACAAGGTGTCCTTTGTTAAGAAAGGAGATGCTATAGTTGTTGAGGATTGCACAACTGATAGTGATGAAGAAGAACAGGTTATGTCTAAACCTGAAGTGGTTAAGAAAAAAGGAACAAGTGTTCCTAAGATAGTCAAACACAATACTGCTAAGCCTAAATCAAACATTAAGCATGTTAGGCAACCAGTTAGATATTGTGAGCAATATAGAACCACCAACAAGCCTAGAGGTAACCAAAGGAATTGGAACAACCTCAAGTCTAACCAATTAGGTGATGACTTTGCTTTTTATAACAAAGCTTGTTATACATGTGGTAGTTTTGACCATCTTGCAGCTTTCTGCAACCATTGGGTAACTGGGTATGAAAACAATAGGGTGAATTTCAAAAGGCAAACTCCTCAAACTCACTTTCACTCTAGTTCTAGTGTTAATAGAACAAAACCCAGAACAGTCTCAAACACAGATCCTGCTGCTAGACTAATTGTTCCTGCTGCTCGACCATCTATGACTGTTAACCCAAAATCAACAGCTAAGGGTGCAAAAACATTTTTCAAACGTGCACCAAAGACTGTTCTAAGGCCCATTCAAACAAAAGCAGTGGTTCAAAAACAAATTTGGAGACCAAAGGGAACAACTACAAAGCTAGCAGTTCCTGCTGCTAAGCATGTAGTTCCTGCTGCTAAGGGAAACAGGGCAAATGCTG
This sequence comes from Artemisia tridentata subsp. tridentata, assembly GCA_021014915.2. Classification (NCBI taxonomy): domain Eukaryota; kingdom Viridiplantae; phylum Streptophyta; class Magnoliopsida; order Asterales; family Asteraceae; genus Artemisia; species Artemisia tridentata. The sequence continues at coordinate 213,583,083 of CP139504.1, read as the reverse complement.
TTAAGGCCTCAGCATGTTGGATTCTTAAATCCAATGTTGCATCAACTGTCCTTAAAAGATTAAATTACATTGATGCAAGAGGCAGATCCAAGTCAGTAATGGCTTGGGTCCCCAAAAGAAACTAATACTTCTCATTTATGTGCAGGAACATTCAAATGATCAGCAAGAGGATCAAGGATACTCAGATAGTGGATGTTCTAGGCACATGACAGGCAACAAGTCTTATCTCTCAGATTTTCAATCAATAGATGGAGGCTATGTTACCTTTGGAGGAGGTGTTGGTGGCAAAATTTCCGGTAAAGGTACCATTAAAACTGGAAATTTAGATTTTGAAGATGTGTTCTATGTAAAAGAGCTAAATTATAATCTTTTTAGTGTCTCACAAATGTGTGACAAAAAGAACAATGTTCTTTTCTGTAAGACTGAATGTCTTGTACTTTCTCCTGATTTTAAGATGCCTGATGAAAGTCAAGTACTTCTTAGAATTCCTAGAAAGGGCAATATGTACAGTGTAGACATGAAGAACATTGTTCCTAAAAAGAATTTAACTTGTCTTGTTGCAAAGGCCACATTGGATGAATCAATGAAATGGCATAGAAGGCTTGGTCATATTAATTTCAAAACCATAAATAAAATTGTTAAGAATGGTTTGGTAAGAGGTTTACCTCACAAAAGATTTGAAAATGATCAAACATGCATTGCTTGTCTTAAAGGCAAACAACACAAAGCCACTTGTAAGCCCAAGATTTTTAACTCTATCAATCAATCATTGTTTATGCTGCATATGGACTTATTTGGACCTGTTTCAGTAAGTAGTATAATGCATAAGAGATATTGTCTTGTTATAATTGATGACTATACTAGATTTACATGGGTTTTCTTTCTATCTACTAAGGATGAGACTACAAGCATCCTTAAGACATTCATTACACAGATAGAAAACCAAGTAGACAAGAAAGTGAAAGTCATTAGATGTGATAATGGGACAGAGTTTAAGAATAGAGTTATGGATGATTTCTGCAAACAAAAAGGTATTAGGAGAGAATTTAGTGTTGCTAGAACACCACAACAGAATGGTGTTGTTGAAAAAAAGAATAGAACACTAATTGAAGCTGCTAGAACAATGTTAGCTGATTCAAAGCTACCTATAACTTTTTGGGCTGAAGCAGTCAACACTGCTTGCTATGTCCAAAATAGAGTTTTAGTTGTACAGCCTTACAATAAGACATCATATGAACTTTTTAGAGGTAGAACTCCTGCAATAGGATTTCTTAGACCTTTTGGATGTCATGTGACAATTCTCAATACCTTAGACCATTTAGGAAAATTCGATGGTAAAGCAGATGAAGGATTCTTTGTCGGATATTCTCTCAATAGCAAAGCATTTAGAGTATACAACAAAAGAACTATGATTGTAGAAGAAAACCTACATGTGGAGTTTTTAGAAGACAAATCCAATGTAGAAGGTCAAGGACCAAAATGGCTATTTGATCTTGAATCACTAACCAAATCAATGAATTATGTGCCTGTTGTTGCAGAAACCAATGATTTTTCAGGTTCACAAGCAACAGATGAGGCAAGGTTAGAAAAGGAGACAAACCAAGATCATGTTTGGATGCCAATATGGTCAAGTACAAGTGTGGAATCAACTTCAACAACTGATGAATCTTCTTCTGGCAAAGCTAAAGAAGGTGTTGAAGATGAAAGCAAAGAAGATGGAACTCAGGAACAACAAAATGTTTCTGCTGGTAGCATTTCTGTTGCTGCTGGTAGTGTCTCTGTTTCTGCTGGTGATTCTGCTGCTAAGCTTACTGATTCTGCTGTTAGGCCAACTGATTCTGCTGCTGGCCCTTCAGAAACAAAAGAAGCAGAATTCTCAGATAATGAGGTGGATTTCAACAATCTTCCATCAAATTATCAAGTTCCTTCTACTCCACAAACAAGAATTCACAAAGTTCACTCCCTAGATAATGTGATTGGAGATGTACAGTCAGGTGTGAAGACAAGACAACAACTGATGTCTTCAGACCATCAAGGGCTTCTTGATGCCCTTTATGCTTCAAAGCAGCATGAGTTTTCAAACTCTTGCTTATTTGTATGTTTTCTCTCACAAGATGAACCAAAGAACATTCTGAAAGCCTTAGATAATTCAAGCTGGGTAGAAGCTATGCAAGAGGAGCTTCTTCAGTTCAAGATTCAGAAGGTATGGGTGCTAGTTGATTTACCTAGGAATGCAAAGGTAATTGGCACTAGATGGGTTTTCAAGAATAAAAGGGATGAAAGGGGAATAGTGATTCGAAATAAGGCTAGATTAGTAGCCCAAGGGTACACACAAGAAGAAGGAATAGACTATGATGAGTTTTATGCTCCAGTAGCAAGGATTGAGGCAATTAGGCTGTTTCTAGCTTATGCTTCATTTTTAGGCTTCACAGTCTACCAAATGGATGTCAAGAGTGCATTTTTATATGGTAAAATTGAAGAAGAGGTGTATGTTACACAACCTCCAGGCTTCATTGACCCTGACCATCCAGACAAAGTGTACAGAGTAGTTAAAGCTCTCTATGGCCTTCATCAGGCACCAAGAGCTTGGTATGCAACACTTGCTTCCTACTTATTAGAAAATGGATTTCAAAGAGGAAAGATTGATCAGACACTTTTCATCAAACAGCACAAGAAGGATCTTCTGTTAGTGCAGGTATATGTGGATGACATTATCTTTGGATCTACTAGGAAGGAGATGTGTTTAGAATTTGAGAAACTTATGCATGATAAGTTTCAGATGAGTTCTATGGGAGAACTTACATTCTTTTTGGGTTTGCAAGTTAAGCAATCAAATGAAGGAATCTTTATCTCTCAGGACAAGTATGTTGTAGAGATACTTAGAAAATTTCAATTTGCTGATTCAAAAATGGCAAGCACACCAATGGACTCTGAGAAGCCACTTCTAAAAGACTTAGATGGAGAAAATGTGGATGTACACACATACAGATCTATGATAGGCTCCTTGATGTATCTTACATCATCTAGACCTGATATCATGTTCTCTGTTTGTGCTTGTGCAAGATTTCAAGTTACTCCAAAGGTTTCTCATTTAACTGCAGTCAAGAGAATTTTTAGATATCTCAAGGGTCAACCAAGGATGGATCTATGGTATTCAAGGGAATCTCCTTTTGACTTGGTAGCATTTTCGGATAGTGATTATGCTGGTGCTAGCTTGGATAGAAAATTAACAACTGGAGGATGTCAATTCCTTGGGTGTAGACTTGTCTCATGGCAGTGTAAGAAGCAAACAAGTGTGGCAAATTCAACAACTGAAGCTGAATATATAGCTGCTGCAAGTTGCTGTGGTCAGGTTCTATGGCTTCAAAACCAACTCTTTGACTATGGGTACAATTTCTTAAACAATGTTATTCATATTGATAATAGTAGTACAATTTGTATTATTAAAAATCCAGTGCAACATTCTAAAACAAAACACATTGAAATTAGACATCACTTTATAAGAGACTGCAATGAGAAAAGATTAATTCAAGTACTTAAAATTGCTTCAGAATTTAATTTTGCAGATCTGCTAACCAAAGCTTTTGATGTTGGAAGGTTTCAGTACTTGATAGCAAGTATTGGAATGCTTAATCCTCAATGATTTTAAACTTTGTGTTTTTGTAAATAAATTTTTGATTGTGCTGCTAGTTTTAAAAGATACTACTGCTATTACAAAAGTTTATGCTTCTAGTACAAATTTAATTTGTGTTATTCATACAGTTAGTCCTATGTTTATTCTAATACAAGACAAGTACTTTGTACTTTGTTCTTTTGGTTTTAGACTAACAATTTCAGGTATGAACATGTGAACACAAAAGGATGTTTCAAGTGAAATGGAAGCAGCAAAATGAGAATATCCAGTTGCTACATATTAGGTTTATGATGGACTGAGTTTGGGAATTTAAAACTCCTTAAAACTTCTTTCTTGAAACCTAAGTATGAAATTTCACATTGAATTGATGACTTAGTTGATCAGATAGTAACTGATGCAACTCACTTTCTATCATTTTATACTTTCAAGTATAATGAGCAAGTCTAAGGACATCTGATAGAAAGAACAGCTAGTAAAAGTGAATCTAACACCTTTGTTAGAGGTAACAATTACTATGAGCTGGAAACCCTGTCAAGAAAGCCTTTTGAATAGGTTTATCTTTACACAGGCAGTTATTTATAACTGAAAACATTGGTTCTCACACAACCAGAGGTTGCTTTAAACCGAAATTTTGATTAAGTGTCTGTTATACACTTAATCCCTTCAAAATGGTTGAAAGCAGTATGATTTTTCAATTCTAAAATCATGAACATACTGCTAAATCAAAAAAATTTCTTAAACAAGGATTTTCAAAGGATTCACAAAAACCATCCATTGATGGACCATGAGTCAAATGTCCACTGATTCACCTCTCATAGGAGTTAACACACCTAGAAGTGATGAGGGCAGCAACTTAAACTCTTAAGGAATTGATGGCTTCATGTACAATATTGTCTGAAAACAAGTTCACATTGGTAGATCAGATAATGATGGGATGATGGTGAGAGATCTTCACAAACAGGGGAGGATAAAATTTTATTTGCTTCAGGGGAGGAAATAAAAGCCCAACAAAGGAAGAAAAACCCAATGCAATGGAGGAAAAGACAAGAGCATACAAGATAATGACATGGAGGTTGAAAATGACAAGAACATTCCAAAGGAGAAAGTTCTATCTAGGTCAAATGAAGAAAAGTTTCAATTTCAGTTTACCACGTTTGTTCATCACTTGCAAAGACATGCTGATAGATGATTTCACTTGTTGAAACAAGCATCCAAGATACACAGCATCATTGCCTCTTATAATTCCTCCATCCAAGGAAATTGCACCATCTTTTAGTCCAAGATTGGAGCAATGTGTTGATATTGTTAAAGTCAAAGAACAAAGCAAATGAATTACTGAGAAAGATATTCAATCTTGAAGAACAGAAGTGTTTAAAAGATCTTCACAATCCATAATTTAATTCAGAAACATGTTGAAATGGATTCACATGTTTAGGGGAGGATTGTTGGGAATTAAATATTCAAGAAGTTTAATATCGGATTCTATTCAAAGAAAAACGTTAAGTGTGATTCTGCTGCTAGTGCATTTGGTTCCTGCTGTTAATGTTTGTTCCTGCTGCTAGAACATTTGATTCTGCTGCTAGCGATAAATGATTCTGCTGCTAGGCTTAAGATTCTGCTGCTGAAGGATTCTGCTGCTAAGTGTTAAACATTGCTGCTGCTAATGTACATTCTGCTGCTAAGTGGATAAGTATGAAAAGATATTATTTGTATTTTGGTCAACAATATACGGTAGATAATATCTTACCCCATGTGCTTAGTTAACAAGTTGTGTACACAGATACATGTTGTATCTTGTGTACTGACACACTCAAGATAAGTTAACAAGTAGTTCGACTAGACTTTAAGCAATATTGTAAAGATCTTCTTGGACTATAAAAGAAGATCTTAGACTTGATATTATGTGTGCATAAGTCGAAATAGAAGTTAGTGTTATTATTAGAACTTATATCTGTTAAGACATAGAACAAACACAACAATATCACAAGTTAGAAAAACTTAAGATTCAAGGTTGTAACCCTAGTGATAATTCAAGATCACTCGTATTATTATCATTAATAATATTGAATCGTTTGGTGTAAATCTTTCATTGTTCATTGTCATATAACAAACACAACTGTTCCATTTCCATAACACAAATAACCTTCTAAGTGTGATTAAGTAGATTCCGCATACTTAATCATATTCACTCAATATATCATACACACAAAGTACAAAAGGTTTAACCACCTTAACTGTGTGTCGAATCCTAACAAAGTATGTTTCTAAAATATTAATATGTGTGCATAATAAGTAGTGTATATTTCTAAAATATTAACATGTGTGTATAATAAGTAATTAAAATTATAATATTTATACAATAAACCAATATACTCAAATAAAATTTATACAATTTTAAAACGTGCGTTTCGATTTAGATATATTAGATTTCTAATTATGTATTTAAACTTCTTTTTACAGAGTAACAGTATGGAAGGACGCTCAAATAGAGAAACATCAAAGCTGAGAACCGCTAAGAAAACAAATCAAACATGCACTTACTACTTACAAGAACGTGTACTAATGGTCAAACGGATATTTAAGCATCTTTCATACGAAACATTCCTATTTGTAAAAGCTTAATAAAGCGAATTCCTTAGTTTAACACTTTAATCTTCTCGACTAATGTTAGCACACCTAAATAACCGTTGCGAAACTGATGCTACTTCATGGTAATCGAAGCCCGTGCATCGCACGGGCCATGTTGCCTTGTATAACATATATTTATAAGTCTCATAAAGTATAAAAATATTAATTTAGAAGAATTAATATTTTTAATAATAAAAATAATTCGTTTCGTCTTTTAGTCGGTTTTCATCTGAAAATATTCTAAGTGTCGAAATGTTAGAAAAAATGGGGCTTGACCCATTCGTTTATTCAAACTTTTCCATTTTTTTCAAGTGTTGCAATTTCCTCAAATAATCCCTTACGTTAACTATATTTGCAAAACTAGTCCAAAATTTATATATTTATCGTTGTAACTATATTTATCGTTACGTTTACTTCTAAGTTATAAGTTTCGATTCAAAAATCAACGTTTAGTCAAAATACTTCCAAAAGTCAACAGAAAGTCAACATTCATGAAATTGGGCCGAAAATCCATTTATTAGCCTTATTGGGCTCAAAGTGTCCAAACGAGTTCAAAATGGTTTTAATCGATATATAACGTTCTATTACACAAAAATAATTATAGTGAGTCGAAAAATGTTCCAAAACTCATTTTTGTTTCCCGAAATATACATTGGGCCGAATAGGCCATAATGGGTCCAATAGTCCATTTTTAGTCCGAAAACTAATTAACCCTTTTTATTTACGTTATATTTTACGTTAAGTATTAAATAAGCTAATAAGCACTTTAAATAAGCAATTTGGTCAAAAAGTCAAACTAGGCCGAAAGTTGTTGGGCTCGGCCCATGTTGTGTCGAGACCACATTAAACCCAAAACAAATAAGCCGAAACCACTAAGCTAGTTCTTATTTCAATAAGCTATCTGAAATAAACTAATAAGCATAAATTTCACTATTTCACCACTAGAGCCAAAACTTTATGTTTTTCAAAACCCCAATTTTTATTTTTGTTAAAAGCTAGCTGATTTATACATATATACAAATAAGTGTATATTTCATTTTAAACTCGCGTAATTAACACTAAACACATTTGTATCATCAAACTAGTACCACAAGCAACAAGATTTACCACACAGGCAAGAAATAACCAAATTTGTATAAGAACTTCAAAAAAAAGTCGAGCAACATAAGTTTTATACAAAACCCTAGCTTTTTCAATTTAAAAAAACATAATCGTTTAACATGTGGTAACACTTTTAAACATCATAAGAACATGCAATGAACAATATTGAAAAAGTTTTCAAGTTTCCTTACAATGTTTCTTGAAAAGTCGAGAGGTAGAAGACCAAAAGAGACCCCAAATTGCACCAAATTTACCCACAATACGTTCCGATTAACCCAAAACACTTGAAATACACTCCGATTGCTTAGAAACTTAATAGATTTTTGTGGATCTTGGATTTGTTGTTGGTTCGAATGGTAGAAGTAAGAAAATGATCTAGGAAGTTTTGTTAGATGAAAATGTGTTTGTGTTCTAATGTGTGAAGTAATTAGGGTATAAAAACAAAATGCATGCATGTCATCATCCACTAACTCTTATTAAGATAAAATTTCTTGTCATGTAGTGGGGGAGGTGGGCGGTAAAACGAGCCAAGAGAGGGGAGGGAAAATATTTTGCTCCTCGTTAGTGTATCGTGTGTCGGTTTAAGCTTAAACGTTACCGTAAAGTCCCGGTTTGACCTTTTTGGACACGTATACGTAAAATAAAGTTTTTATCGACGTTTTAGTCAGAATAATAATAAAATATTATTATTTGCTTTAAAATTTATTTATTTGACTGCTACCATATATACTGTAGTGTCGGTTCGCGTGTGGGGTTGCTTTTCAGGAAATACGAGAAAGCTTGTCAATTAAATACAAAACTTGTCAGTAACTATCAGAAATAGAATAATTTATGCTTACTGAAAAAAATAGACTTTTTCAGCAGTGACTGTAAGCTACAGTATGCGGGACAGCTCCCCAAAAATGCTCTGAAATGCTCAGAAATTCACAGAAACATGCAGTTATGCATAGAAATGCTCGGTTTAAAAATAATAAATAAATATTTATTATTAATTTAAAGTGTGAAAATTACCATTTGTCACAAATACCCCAACACTTCACCATTTTATACACATCTTCTTATATATTCTTATTTTCACAACATATATTTCATTCCTCATTATCGAAATGAATTCCGAAACGTTTTTGTTCACCGACTCAGAAGAAGAACAAAAAATCCTTAGTCGGATAATCAAAGTTAAGTCCGGTTTTATTGTAGAGCATCCATGTAGTCTAAGATTTGCGGAGAAAAGGTGGTGAAAGAGTGTTGTTCGAAGGTGGTGGAAAGCTGGATGGCAAGAGAAGAGACGTGATGAAGTCAAGATCATTCTTGATTTTTTGAAAAATGTTGCGGTTGTGAATGCAACAAACGCAATAACCTCCATGGGCATCAACTTGGTCAAGAAATGGATGAAGCATGGTTGGAGGGTGAAGCTTTTGGGAGAGAATGATGTTTAGAAGGTTCAAGTCAACAAGATTGGAGAATTCTTGAGCTTTGATGGAATGTAGAGAGTTGGGATTTGTCATTTGAGGTGGGTATTGTGGTGGTAATGAATGATCTTAAGGAGTAAGGTTAGGAGACTCTTTGTGAATGGATGAAGACTCATTTTGAGGTTGCGAAGCAAAGAAAGAGAAGCATGAGGAAGATGCTTCTTTGTAGGGTGTAGATTTTGAATTGAAGTTTGGATTGTGATTGTTTGAAGTGTTGGTATTGTTTATGAAATTGTCTAGGCTTTGTTTCTTCCTCCAAATGGGTTTGACGGACATTCTAGGTTTTCTAGGGGATGACATTGTGAGGAAGGAGGAAGAAGAAGTTTATGCCATGAGATTTAGGGAGGAAGATGAAGGTTTAAATAGAAGAAGAGAGTGCTATCTTAGGCAAAGCATGCATTTTATGTTTTACTAATTCAAATTATGTTTAAGTAATAAAGGAAGTGTAGGTTAGAATAGCAGGTAGATGGTTAAGAGTGCAGAGACAAGAAATCAGAAAATAGGATAATCGACAGAAAAAAGGATGGACGGTCCCGTATATAGGTCGACGGTCCTTTATATATGGGGGACCGTCAGGAGATAAGGGACCGCCACCAGAAGAGCAAGAATTCCTTCAGCAGAAGGTATTTCTAGTGTGTGCCTACATGCAACATATGTGGAGATGTGATTATCTCACCTCTAAAGAAAAAAAACCTAAGAGATAATCCAAAGTCTCCTTAGTTCAATCTTGTTCGTTTTTCCAGGTCGGATTATATATTAGTTACATGATCCGATCAAGGATTTTGAGTTCATTATGGATGCACAAGAAAATCGTTTTTGAATTGTATTAACAATGCGAGAAAGATGACTTTCCTAAACGTGAGAAGTTTTGAAAGAAGGAATTGGGGTTTTTCATGCACGAAGGAAGTTTTTAGAGTTGGTTTTAAACATGCAAGAACTATTTTTATGATAAGTAAAGTTTTCAAAGAGAAATTCCCCAATTTGATTTTGTGCTCAATAGAATCCTAGACTCAGAATAGAAGAGAGTGACTTACGAAAGTTAAGAAGAGGAGATGTGTTCTATCATTCCTAAACCTAGACGAAGATAGAAGAAAGGTTCTCGCTTGAGAGGTATAGTGAGGATATCGGTGATGTTTTCTTCCGTTGGAACCTTTTCGATGGAGATGTTTCCCTTTTGTACATTATCCCTAAGAAAATGGTGACGAATTTCTATGTGCTTTGTGCGAGAATGTTGCACGAGGTTCTTACTTAAGTAAATAGCTCCTTTGTTATCACACATGATTGGGATATTATCAAGTGTAATGCCATAGTCTACGAGAGCTTGTTTCATCCATAGTGCTGGTTGACATGCCTTTCCAGTGCTTACATATTCGGCTGCGGTCGTGGAGAGAGCTAGTTCCGTTCGTTTCTTGGAGAACCAAGAAGTTAAGCAACAACCCATGAATGTACAAATGCCACTAGTACTTTTTCGATCCACATAATATCCCGCATGATCAGAGTCGGCATATACTATGGTTTCTATGCCGGTCCCCTTAGGATACCATAATCCTAAGTGCATAGTGCCTTTAAGGTGTCGGAAGATACGCTTAACCGCTTCAAGGTGAGAAGTTTTGGGATCTTCTTGGAAGCGAGAACAAAGGCAAACACTAAACATGATATCAGGCCTACTTGCCGTTAGGTATAATAAACTTCCTATCATACCTCTATACTTAGTACTATCTACGGATTCATCCTCTTCATCTTTGGTTAGCTTTGTGTCCGTAGCCATTGGAGTTTTCATAGGTTTAGTATCTTCTAATCCAAATTTCTTAAGCATTTCTTTAATGTACTTAGATTGATTAAAGAATATTCCATTTTCTAATTGTTTTATTTGAAGTCCAAGGAAGAAGTTGAGTTCACCCATCATGCTCATTTCAAACTCGTCATGCATGATTTTTGAGAATTCATCACATGACTTGACAAGTTGATCCGAATATAATGTAATCGACATATATTTGGACGATGATGATGTTTGATCCTTTCTTCTTAGTGAAAAGAGTGTTATCTACCATTCCCATTGAGTATTCATGTTTAAGAAGAAAAGCATTTAATCTATCATACCATGCTTTAGGAGCTTGCTTTAGACCATACAAAGCTTTCTTGAGTTTATAATCATGCTCGGGATTTCTCAAAGTCAATGAATCCTGGAGGTTGTGCAACATATACCTCCTCATTGATGAAACCGTTTAGGAATGCACTTTTTACATCCATTTGGAATAACTTAAAGTCTAACGCACAAGCGTAGGCAAGTAATATCCTAATGGAATCTAGTCTAGCTACAGGTGCATAGGTTTCGTCATAATCAATTCCCTCTTGTTGATTATAGCCTTGTGCTACTAACCTTGCTTTATTCCTAGATACAATTCCGTTCTCATCTAATTTATTCCTAAATACCCACTTGGTTCCTATTATGGTCACATACTTAGGTCTTGGAACTAACTCCCAAACATCATTAGACTTAAATTGATTCAATTCCTCTTGCATTGCGATGATCCAACTTTCATCTTTCAATGCTTCATTGACGTTCTTAGGTTGTATGATTGAGACAAAGCAAAAGAAATTGCTTTTGTCTTGAGCTTGTGATCTAAGGGTTCTTTGGTTTAGATTTCCTATGACGTTGTCTAAAGGATGATTTCTAGATTCCTTAATGTTGGTGGTTTAATTTATCTCTATGGTTTCATTCACATTATTGGTCCCTAGGGTTTTCATGTTATCTACGATGGTTTTTTCTTCATCTAAATCATCATCTACCAAAGGTGATGTTTTAGGTGGGGGAGGACTCTCATCGAAAGTCACGTTGAGTAATTCTTCGACGACCATTGTTTCCTTATTGAGGACTATATAGGCTTTACTATTTTGTGAATATCCTAGGAATACACCTTCGTAAGACTTTGGGTCAAACTTTGTGAGATAGTCTTTGGTGTTTAGAATAAAGCATTTGCTTCCAAACACTCTGAAGTAATCTAGAGTAGGGTTTCCTACCTCTCAAGATTTCGTATGAGGTTTTTCCTAGGATTGGTCTAATGAGAATTCTATTAAGTATATATGTGGAGGTGTCAACGGCATTACACCAAAACTTTTGGGGGGTGGATTGTTCGTTTAACATTGTTCTACTCATTTCTTGTAGTGTTTGATTCTTTCTTTTGACTACCCCATTTGATTGTGGAGTGCGTGGAGATGAGAAATTGTGAGTAATACCATTAGCATCACAATAAACTCCGAATTGCACTTCATTATCAAATTCTCTACCATAGTCTGTCCTAATGGAAACTATAGAACACCCTAGTTGATTTTGGATATTCTTGCTAAATGTTTTAAACTGCTCGAAGGCTTCGGTCTTGTTCTTAAGAAATCTAGTCCAAGTTTACCTAGAGTAATCTTCTACTATTACTAAGGTGTAGAGATTTCCTCCGTATCTCCGTACGGCGGAAGGACCGAAGAGATCCATGTGAAGGAGTTCTAGACATCTAGAAGTTGAGACTATATTCTTAGGTTTATGGCTAGAGTGAGCTTGTTTTCCAACTTTGCAAGCGTCACAAAAATGTTGGTCAAACTTAAGTTTAGGAAGACTTCTAACTAAATCCTTAGAAGCTAATGATTGTAACAAACACATATTTGCGTAACCTAATCTTCTATGCCACAAAGTAGAGTTATCGCTAACCGTGGCCAAACATATATTGTTACTAGACTTATTACCTATCTTCATGACATATAAATCACCTTTCCTAATGCCCTTGGCAATGACTTTTCCTTCCTTAATTATTTCACTACCTTCTTCGAAAAAGATTACCTTGCCCTTATTGTCACATATTTGACTAATACTTAAGAGATTAAAACCTAAGTTATCTACATGCTCAACATTAGTGATAGTAAGAGAGTTATGATTGATCGTACCTTTTCCAATGATATTACCTTTGAGTTTACTACCAAAAGTGACATTACCTCCGTTGCATGATTGATATGATGAGAATAGCTTACGATTTCCCGTCATGTGATTAGTGCATCTACTACCTTTGATCCATTCGTCGGGCTCCAAGTCAATTCCCAAGCATATCTCTTTTGAAGTTCTGGCCATTAGACAAGCTTCGTTTTTGGTCTCTTCGTCGCTATCACTCTAAGCGCCACTTACGTATGCCTTTTGGTTCTTGTCTTTTGTTTGATGCGGACATTCTCCTACCAAGTGTCTTGGATCACCACATCCAAAGCATCTTCTCTCACCCTTTCTATATTTGTCATCTCGACTCTTTTGGGGTGCTTTCTTTTCATCTCGCGATTGTCTTACATATCTACCTCTTCGTTTAAAGAACTTCTTGAAGTCTCTAACCGCCATGGCATACTCTTCATCTTCACTTTCCAAACTTGAGTCTTCATCATCACTTAATTCCTTTTTAGCCTTTAAAGCAAGTGATCTCCTTTCTACTTTGCTTTTGACTATCTCGGAATCATTTTTGATGATTAACTCATGAACCTTTAGATTACCAATGAGCCCATCTACTGAGAGTAAGGCTAAATCTTTGGATTCTTCTATTGCCGTGACCTTTGCTATCCACTTTGGATGTAAAGCCCTGAGAAATTTCCTAACACAACTCTTGACAGAAACATCTTCATCAAGTGCTTTAGACTAGTAATAATAGTATTAAATCTAGCAAAAGCACTATCTATGGATTCGTCTTCAGGAATGATGAATTGTTCATATTGTTGGACAAGAAGATCGATCTTGTTATCCTTGACTTGATTATTACCTTGATGGGTGACTAACAAAATTTTCCAAATATCTTTAGCCGTATTACACATAAAAATTATTTGAAATTCCTTTTTCGGTAAAGCATTATAAATAACCATTTTTGCTTCATCGTTTTTAGCCAATTTCTTTTTAAGGTTTTCACTTTGTTTATCATAAGGAACTATTTCATCCTTTTTAGTTTCAGGGTTTTGTTCAATAGGTTGAAAGTCACCCATAGTAATAACATGCCAGAGATCAAGATCTTTTGATTTCACATAAGTTTCGAATCTAGTTTTCCAGTAAATGAAGCTATCGGCTTCGAAAAGTGGTGGTCTTTGCATAGATTGCCCTTCTTGATATTTTTCAAAATCCATTGATCGATTCAAGTTTTAAAATACAGTATACTTTAAAAATCTTGAGTGACCCGCTCTGATACCAGTTGTAGAAACTAGAAGGGGGGTTGAATAGTTTCACCGTTTTACTTATGTTTTCAAAAATCTTTTTCAAGGTTGTTTTGAAATACTTTTGGATTCGAATCTTATGTGATATCAATACAGCAATTTATGAACACAACTATAAAAGAGTAAGTAAAGGTAAAGGAAAGAAACGATCAAACCGGGACACGGAGATTTATAGTGGTTCGGCTACGAAGCTCATTATTCGCCCTACTCCACTCCTCGAGTCTCACACTCGAGAGTTTCACAAACACTATATCAACACGCTCCCTTACGGCAAAACAAACCATACACCAACGCTTACACCAATTAACAACACTAAGCGAAAATGTCGAGTCCTAATCCTAGCTAGAATCAATCTACACAAAAGCCCACGTGGCTAAACAATTCGAACCAACTCCAAGTCCGAATTAACAGAATACAAAATTCCGAGCTTACACACAAGTCGGATTCAAAACAAGAATTGAGATACAAAGAATGGAGGTTGAGGAGAGATCCGTAACAACGGTTATGAGGTGAAGGACTATTCTTCAACAGTACGTTTCTTGACGAATACGAGTGTTATTCTCTTGCACTTGGAGGAAGGGTGGATGTGATCACATGTAAACAACTTACAACCCGTTAATGTGATCAAAGAAGAGTATTTAGAATGATTTGGGAAGACAGAAAGTTTTAGTGCTCAAGAGGTGATTTTTTTGCATGAAACAGTTCAGTATTTATAGGCACCAGAAGGAGCGGTGGACGGTCCTTTAAACACTAGACGGTCCCGTATATATTAGTGAACGTCCACCTATTTACGGGTCCGTCCCGACAGACGCTTCTGTTTTTGTCCTGATGTGGTGAAAATTTATCTGATGAAAATTTTATCTGGTTTAGGCGGGAAAACTAGCTGTTGGAGAATTTGAAATTCAAATTTATTTTCTTAATAAAACATTTCTTTAAAATTACAAAAATACTTTTGTAAAAATGTTTTGTCACATAAAAATGTGAAGTTTAGAGAAAAATAAATTTGTTAGGAATATAAATATTCATGTCAAGACTCGGTCACCCCGAGTATCTGTTAGCATTAACTAGCTCGTAGGATTATTAGTATTATTATTATTAGTTTAGTTATTATAGAATTCGTGGAGTGGGTCGGGTCTTTACCCTCTGTCAGCTCGCTCCACAGCCCACTCGGGGCACCTATGATAGTAACTATAAATACCCCTCTCCACCTAGGGAGAGGATTGGAACTTCTCTTAATCTAATATTACACATTTCACTTTCTCTCTCTAAGTTCCCATTCTCCTCTCTCTCTCTCTAAAACTTTCGGCCATAATCACTTCTTATATGTGTTTCATGTTATTGATGCTACAATTGGTATCAAGAGCCATGGTTAGGTTCTAGTGAGTGCATATTCACGGATTTGTGGAGTGGTTTTGGTTTTTTTTCTTGTGTTTTGTTGGTCGAATAGAAAAAGGAAGAAAATCATTGTTTAAGCTTTGTTTTTGGTTTAATTCGTTTAATACTTGTACTTTCATGTTCACAAAGATGTTTTCCATCTTCCTTGTTAATATACAACAGTGTTTGTGTTAGTTTGTGAAAGATTTGAGGATTTTCTTGGCAGCGGTTTGACATTCGGATGAGTTTTCTTCGTTGCGGTTTGACTGTCGATAAAGGATTCATCACTGCGGTTTGAGCTTTTTGGGTAATTGTTAGTTGCGGTTTGGTGAAAAACTCTTACTGCGGTTTGGAGGTTATCCATAACGGGAAACAAGACAAAACATACGGAAAGTGACGTTTTTGTCCTCTTGCTGCTGCGGTTTGTGTTCTTTGTCTGTTTGCGATTGCGGTTTGACAAAGTCCTGCGGTTTGACCAGTTCTGCGGTTTGACAAGTCTTGCGGTTTGACCAGTCTTGCGGTTTGACCAAGGTTGCGGTTTGACATTTCTGCGGTTTGTGTTTTCTGCGGTTTATGGCATTGCGGTTAGGTACTCTGGTTATTGCGGTTTGAGGTGTTGCGGTTTGGACTTCTGCAGTTTGAGTTTTCTGCGGTTTGTGGTATTGCGCTTTGAGTCTTCTGCGGTTTGAGCTTTCTGCGTTTTGACCAAAGTTGATTTTTTTACGTCAAAACTTCAAACGGTCATAACTTTTGAACCGTAACTCCGTTTTCAGCGAATTACCTGTCAAAACGACCGTGAGACCGAGGAGAAGGACACGTTGAAGTAATTTATTCATTCAACCAAACTTTCAAAGCCTGAAAACGCTCCAAAATGAAGTTATTGAGGTTTTAAGTTTTCAGACCATAATTTCACCGTAACAACTTGCATCAACCATACCAAATCACAACTATACAACAGATCACCAAGTCTACCAAACTTAAATCATAACACATTCAAGTAATCATTATCATTTCACGGTTTATTTCTTGATTTTTGTAAAATCCCGCGAAAGAATCTATTTCTCGGTTTAAATCATAGAATTGTAAAATCCCGTGCACGTTTACATCATGTCTACTACTTCAGATTCCTTCATATCTGAGGTACTCAAGTTGTATGACACGTATGATAAACAAAAGACTTCCAATTCTGTACAACAAATAAACGTGTGTGATTCTGATAATGCTAATGTGGAATCTTCGTGCTCGAATTCGCAAGAGATAGAGTTGGTTCAGTCACTAATATTGCCTAATGTAAAGGAAAGTTGCATTGAATGTTTTAGATTACTTCATTCACATCTCAAGGTTCTCTTTGAAAAACCTGGATACTTGGGAGGATACAAACGGGCTTTTGCGACATTCTTTGGTCAAGATGTTCAGGACTTCACTGTCAAAATGATTCTGTACTTAGATCAACTTGAACAACAACTTGACAAAGAAGAATTCTCTGAAGTTAGATCCCTGGCTGCCTTTTGTGTGATCAGCAACCAACTCCAAGTATTCTTTGACTCGCAATTCACTGAGGATTATGATTATGACAGTGAAATGACGAAAAAGTATTTTGCTAACTACACTAGAACCGAGGTTGACGTGTTCAGAGCTATATTACTCCAACTTATGAGTAATGTTAAGGGGTTCATTAATGAAAGGGCACAACATATAGGAAACGGGACAGAGTCAGATAAGCATGATGATTGCAACAGCTCAGGGACTGATATCACACATGGTGTGGATGCAGATCTCAGTCCAGTAAATCACCAATTACCATCTGCTGAGGTACATATGATCAACATAATGTTCTCTCTAATGAACAACAACATACTGATCAACTTATACCAACTTATGACACTTATCTGTTAGAAAAGACTGATAGCAATATCACCTCAGATTCAACAAATATGATTCATAAGGGGGGAGAAATTGATCAGGATGCTGAACATGATGATGCGTCAAGTTCTTTGCTTATGGCTGAGTTTTCCAAATCAAATGACATGGTTGAAAAAGATGTTTATAATGAACTTTCAAAAAGGTTTTTACAACTTGAAAAACATTGTATTTCTCTTGAAATCGCAATGTAAGGAAGAAAGTTCTCAAACTAAACTACCATGTGAAAATCTGGAACTTCTTGAATTCCGTGAATTCTTTATAATAAATGATTTGAAAGCTCAGCTAGAAGCCAAAAACTTAACGATCAAAAACCTGAAAAACAGTTTGGCGGAAATGCGTGACATGTGCAATGAAGTTAAGACTAAACATGACACTAAAGTGGCTGAATTACTTACTGAAAATGAGACTTTGAAAATGCAATGTAAAAACCTGTATGATTCAATCAAAGAAACGAAATCTAAGTTTATAGATCAGACAACCTCTTTGATTGCCAAAAATGGTGAATTCAAAGCTCAAATTCAAGAGAAAGGTTTCACAATCACTGCCCTTAAGAACGAATTGAGGAAATTAACTGGAAATAGTGTGAATACTAAGTTTGCAAAACCATCAATCTTGGGAACGCCAGTTTCACAACCTCTTAGAAAGCGAACAGTGGTTACACAACCAAATGCGTTTAGATCTGAACGACCAAAATCTTCTAACCTGAGGTGTGCAACCCAAGTTGATGTGAAACAAGTTTTGTCAAAACCAGTCACTTCACAATCTAGACCAAATGTTCAGACAGTTAGTGGTCGTTCTAAGGGTGAACCTCATAAGTCTAAGACTATGGAAGTAAATCCACATTCTAAGGTTCGATCCCCTAAGACTAGAAGCCACAACAGGCCCGTAGGACCAAAGAGTCATGCTCAGAAACCTAGTGGGCAGATTGCTGTAGGACTAAAAGATTCTCCCAACAAGCATTCTAAGGGGTATAAGAAATCTAACACTCCGAGATCTTGCCTTAGGTGGTTACCGACGGGTAGAATTTTTAAGATGGTTGGTCTTAGATGGATACCTATTGATACAGATAGCACTTCCAAGAATGATTGTGAAAATCCAAATGATCGGGATATCAATGTCACTAACCCATATAAATGTGAGCAAAATCGTCGTGTTAGTGCAGGGAATCCTTACTTAAGTGCAGGTACATCTATCATTTCCGTCAAGGAAAAACTCATGGTGTGGCGGCCAAAAGGACTGAAATCTCCTAATTTGGGGGATCAGAAAACTCAACAGTGATGTACGTGCATAATGACGTCTGTTCACATCAGTTCAGGCCTCGTTTTTCATCGACCATGACGTTTGAACACATCAGTTCAAGCCTCGTTCTTCAACAACGATGACGTCTGTTCACATCAGTTCAGGCCTCGTTCTTCATCGACCATGACGTTTGAACACATCAGTTCAAGCCTCGTTCTTCAACGACGATGACGTCTGTTCACATCAGTTCAGGCCTCGCTCTTCAACGATAATGACATTTGAACGTTGCAGTTCAAGCCTCGGGCCTCAATGTCAACATAATGGTGTCTGCTGAAATCACTCCAGGCCCCGTTCCTCAAAGAAAAGAAAGGCGTATGCTTGAGTGCGCTTTATCTTCAGAAGAAGAGAAATCTTCTTGTTTATGACCATTCTCATCAACAAGCTTCATGCTCTTCCCATGCTCATTTAGTCGTCAAGTGGATCAATGTTCATTGAAGTATGTTCTTATTCACTTGTTCAATCAAAAGTGTCATCGTTCAATGCAATTTTTGAGGGGGAGAAGAGTGAATAAACAACTTGCCAGTCATCAAGTGGATCAACGTACATTGGAGTATACTATTATTCACTCGTTCAATCAAAAATGGCAGTCATATGTAATGTTTTAGGGGGAGAAGGGTGAATAAACTACATGTTGATTGATGTTTGAGAAATGGCCATACGACTAATCGACATCTTCTCACGGGCTGATATAATCAGTGATAAAGTGCTTCTAGTTAATGCTTCATGTACACATCATTATGCTTCATGTACACATTATTATGCTGATTCCGATTAATCGTAACCATCAAGGGAGAGAAATGTGTACATCAAGGACGCACAACAAGTTCACGTGATCGGGTTTAATATCTCATGATACAAATTAAAGATGATCAGTGTTTCAACTTGTTACTTTGGTGTTATCATTTCATGTGTACGTTACGGGCAGATGGGTTATATGTAAGATTACTGGAATGCATTTGGTGAGATGAAGATGTTGATATTCTGTTCCCCAAATGGACAATCTTGAAGAAAGTCGAGTCGAGTCTACAGTCTGTTCTACATTTTCCGCTGTATGTTAGAAGGCTAAAGACGGCATGCATTTGGTTATCAAAAGACTTCTTCATATTCTGGGCACTCATCAGAAAGGTTGTCAGTTTGGGGGAGAGCACTAATTAGGGGAGAGTGAAAAACCAGATTTAATCCCTAATTAGATCTGCTCACATTGTTCTTCTGCAAGTAAAGAGATGGCAGCTGAGAAGATTTAGGAAGCTAAAAGAAGTAATGTAGTTTGAAGACCACTCTCAGAGCTGCTGCATCAAGTTCATCAAGGTGTGGAAGAACAAATTCATGGAATTCTACCTCCCGTGATTGATAATGAACCCCTCCTCCATAATCTTACTCCAGACCCGAGTTCTGGAGAATCATCTTCATCACGGATTGGTGTTCCTTCCAATGTGCACTATGTAAATCAACCACAAGAACATAAAGGAAAATGTCGGCTAAAACGTCAAAACGGCTAAGTATTTGGACTTGGAATGACAAGTGATCACGGAGTTGATTTGGCATCCCTTATTTGAGATTGAAGTTGACTTTCACAAAGGCGTGATCTTATTTTATCTTGAAGTCGGGGTTGGTTGGATGCATGACTTTCAATGATAACTTGCTCGTGCTTAAAATTTATGATTGGGACTTGGATTATCTAGTTATACCCGATGTAAGGAGGTACATTGTAGTTCTCACGGGTTATAGCTATCACTTCAAGGAGTTACATTGTAGTGCTAAGTGTCACACGCAGAAGCAGATGTGGATAGTCTCAAGAGGTGTTGTACTTGCTTTGGCTCTTAGTTGAGTATATACGGGTACTTAGGGGTTTTCTTCTGCATCGTTCTTCAATTAACAACAGTGCAAGCTTAAGTAACAAATTTGGGGAATTCTTCGCCAGTTTCAAGTTTGGTATATCGGGTTTACTTCACCAAGTGGTCACAACAATAGCCGACAGAACATAAGGGTTGATAAAGATAGTTAGTGAGCGTTTCAGTAGCTGTTGATTCTCACAGGATACATTTGAGCCAAGTTTGTTCTTCTCACAAGATTTCAAGTATATGTGCGTAATTTGTGTTGCTGATTCTGAGGTATCAAAACCAGCAAGGGGGAAGGAGACATACATCGGAATGCACAACAAGTACACGTGATGAACTTTATACTTCTTCTTAGTTGAAGTTATTCCGGGAAGACAAATGTCATGACCGCAGAGAAAATCAGTGTCTTAACTCGTGGCTTTTGGTGTATTATTCCAACTACGTGGGGGAAGAGATGTAAGAAACAGTTTCCGATGATAAAAGAGGTTCACAATGTCAATTTCATCAAGGTAGAAAAGGGGATTTTCGGGTCTTAATTGATCTTGACGTTACGTTTTCGTCTTCATTTATGGGATTGAGTGTGTGCTTCAGGTTTTTGGGGTTCATACAATGAGACTGATTGTATCACTTCAACTACTTGGGGGAAGTGGTCTCTGGATACTTTTGGTATGCATTACTTCAGACTTTAGCGGGAAGAAATGTGAGAAGAATTATTCAAGTATGAGATGATACACTGCTGATCTTGTTGATGATCCCCCGAACAGAGTATCACGATGATTATTCTTAAAAGGAGCAGCAATATTTGATGTGGTTTGCTACGGATTCCGCTGTGGACTTAATGAATGTAAGCTTGAAAGAGAGCTTTGAAACTGCTCAAAAAGAAGATTGTCGGTTTGGGGGGAAGCTATCAAAGCTTCACATTAAGAAGGCTCAAGTTCAGACAATTATTCAGGAGCCTCTAAAGCTTTGGTGGTGAAAGTTTAAAGAGATGTTGACTACAGATTTCTACAACGTACAGAACGTATCCTTATTTCGGTATTCATGTCAACATCTTCTTAAACTGAATAATATAGTTAGTTACAATTGATATAGTCTGTACATATCTTAAACCAAATTGTAAATAGAAAATTATAAAACCAGAAAAATGTAAATAGAAAATTATTAAAACAATGAAAAACCATAAAAATCAGAAAAACAGAAAATACCAAAAATAGTTCCTCTAGGCATGTCTTCTGTTTATCGATAACATTTACGGTCTTAGAAATGTCATTCAATAATGACACGGGACTTTAAATGAAGCTCGAGCAGAAGTTAAAATGAATTGTTAAAACATGTCATGATGGCTTGCTATTACTTTAGATAGCAACCCGCGTTTCAAAATGGGGAAAGCACGTCGCCAAAAAGACTGTTGTTCCTCCCACTGGGTGACGTTCACCTGGGCATGCATTACTTTATATCTATGTTTTCCCGATTTGATGTACGTTTCAGTGCGTCATTTCTTGTAAAGGAAGAGAAATATTCTTTGTATGCAAATAATTTTCCTTCTATGTTTCTTCTGAAAATTATTTGTGAGACACATGGTGGTAACATGTTGGTTGAAATTCTTTCAGACTTGGATTGTGCATAAAATTTGTCATTCAATCAATGACTATAGCTCTTTAACTAGAATACGGGTCATTGATTGAGGGGGAGAGTGATTTCAAATTTTATATCATCAAACGGGTTTCTTGGTTATCTCATAATTGTTAGAAAAGGTTTTGTATTTAATGGGGTATGAGTTGAAGAAGATCTTACTAAACTTTATCTCAAATGGGCAAATGTATTAGGTGTTAGAAAGATTAGGACATTATGTGCAATTTGCTTATAGTTTCCTAGCTTTATGTAACTATATGGTCCATTTGTGTCACTTTAGAATCCTCGTTTAATCCCCTAAATACTTTAAAACTCAAAATCTAAAAGAAGTTAGAAAACCCATTGTGTTTGATGTTCTTGAATACTCCACAGGCATTTGTATGATCTAATTGAATGAGTTTCGGATGTTGATTGACTTTTGTTAGTCGATAGTTGTGTAATTATTGTTGACATATTGCTTGTGCTCTCAGAATATGCTTAGGTATGTAGCTATCGTGTTAGAATCATGTCCCTAAGATCATGAGTTGAAAGTTGAAATATGAGTGAATTGCCAGGTTCATGATTGTTGATTGCTCTTCATGCTAGATAGCGGTTTGATGTATTTCCTGACTGTGGTTTGATTATGAGATGAATATGGTATTATGAGTTGGAAAGCTGCTACGTGGTAGCTATTAATGAAGAGTGAATCTGTATGTATGTACATCTATGTTGATATTCTTATGCAGATTCCATGGCCGATATGAATGTTCCTGCTCCCGCTCTAACCATTTGATCAGATGTTCAAACTCTATTACTGACTCTGAATTCACCACAACAACAGCATCAGCAACAACAACAACAACACTTTCATCACCATCACCACCTTCACTTCAACAAAACATTACTAATTCTGGTCTCGCTGAGTGGGGATCTACAATCTTGGGAAGTTTTGTTGGTGGATGGAAAATTGATGTTGACTACTGACTCCCTCAGACAAGCGAATGATCACACTGTGTGTGCGTAAAGGTCAACATCATCTGTGTCGTAACAGTTACTTTGTACATAATAAGCAATGAATAAAATGTGGTTGTTATGTGTCAGTATATGATTGTTTTAATTCAAAATCTTTCAAACCTATCATACCTGACACTAACTTTCTCCCTCATTGATTGAGGGGGAGCATCGTAATGTTCCATTATCAGAATACATTGAATCAGACCACATTTTCTCCCATATTTTCTAAACTTATTTAAATCAATTAGGATCACAAATCTCAAAAGGTTTGAAATTTTTGATCGGGGGAGAGAATGTGATTTAAATATGAAATCAGATAAAATATGATCTTTTGGACTCAAGTGTAGGCTCTCCCATATGTGCTAAACTCTTTCGTATATCGATGCACATATTGAGGGGGAGCAAATGGTTTATGATGGAAATTGTGGAAGAATACCAAAGACCGACCAATCTTATTTTAATGTACTGGAGTTATAAGGATGATGAGGTTAGGTATTAGTTCCCATGATCCAGCCAGAACCGGAGGGATCTTCCCAGGGACAATCCTCTAGTTAGAATAGAAGTCCTCAGGAATGATTAAAAAGGAGAAAAGTGAATAAGGGAAGAGTGCCAACTGAGATGGAGCTAGTACTGGAACAAACCCAACAAGGTGCTAGTGATGAAGTCTCGGTAAGCGCTGAAGGGGTTGAAGAATGAAAAAGAATTGTAAAGATAAAGGGTGAAAAGAAAGAAGCCCTCCTTACACTTTAGGCAGAAACCGGGTCAATACATATGCTGTCAGAATCACTTAGTTGATTGCTGACATTGAAGACAAAGTATCATGGACCCAGTGATACGCTGCACAACTCTCCCTAGCCACTCAAGGTCCCTCAAAGGACTCTTGTTTCATTTGTCACGGAGATTAATACATGTCTATCGTCTCTCTCACTCCGAGTTAGACGATATTGAAAAGGTGGCAGTCCTCTCCAGCCTCCGATCACTAAATCAAAATGCACTTTTGAGTCTAGAGCCAAGAGATCATCCATAAATCTCATTAGGACACATTTCCAATATGCTTGCTGTTTCATACACCGTGAAAAGTAAGAAAACATATATTAAGAGTCCTACGCATTATCCCTGTGGTATTGCCAGAACATCCGAGTGATACGAAAGTATTCATAATGAAGATGGAAATCCTTCTAGAGCCAACATCAAACAAGCTCTTGGTAGGTGACATGTGAGATCCTTCATGGATCAAATTTGTGACAACTGGAAAGAATCGATGGGGCGATTCACTTTTGAATCAAACTTGTTCCAGAAAATGGATTGACAGATGCTTTTGGAAAACCTTTCAATGTGCTCACCAACCGAGTTTTCGAGCACATTGATTGTGAAAATTTTCAAACAAAAGTGTTTTTGACAGAAATGTGATTCAAGGTATAAAACCCTCGTCGTGTTGCATAAAATGTTTATCTAGTGACACGCGAGTGATTTTTTCTAATCAATTTCTCGTCAATCAGTGGGTATTTAATTCACTCATTCACTCTACTGTGCTGTCTGCTTTGAGACATTCCGGTATGAGAACATGCTTAGTATGATGACTCTGACAATAATTTGTTGGAAGAAAGGAGAATTTTCTTTAAAGGGGATTCTACCTGATCACAGGTCGGTCTTCACAGAACCGAAGGTTAATCCAACCACATCGAACGAATGACAAAGCCATATTCGTTCTCCAACTTTATTGCTAACTGTTTTATTTCAGATTCATATAAAGATGGTGATGGTGGTTCCTGATTCCAGTAGAGACGTGTCAATCCACACTCCATGCTCACACTTCCAATTCATTATCAAAGACATCATGATAGATGAAAGACCTACAACACAGCTTCTGCAACTCTGATGATAGCTATCATGATTCAAAAAAGTGTGAGCATGCGAGTTCAACGGTCACAACATATCACATGAAGGCAATATTACAACGGATGAGCTTGGAGATTTACGGTGACTGGTGATCTCAAAGAATGCTCAAAGATCACAACTTCACACAGAGACGATGCTGAAACAAGATGACTAGAAGACATATGTTGGATGATATCATCGAAGAATCTTCAAAGATCATCCAAGACAAAAGATCAGTCGTCAAAAGAGTTTACTACTGAAAGTGCAAAGTTTCACGACTTTGAAGAATCAAGACTACGAGCTAGGAATTTACAATCATGTAATAGAATGCTAGAATTCATAATATTATTTCCGGGGTGACCTCCCTTAGGGGGAGATTGTTAGGAATATAAATATTCATGTGAAGACTCGGTCACCCCGAGTATCTGTTAGCATTAACTAGCTCGTAGGATTATTAGTATTATTATTATTATTATTAGTTTAGTTATTATAGAATTCGTGGAGTGGGTCGGGTCTTTATCCACTGTCAGCTCGCTCCACAACCCACTCGGGGCACCTATGATAGTAATTATAAATACCCCTCTCCACCTAGGGAGAGGGTTGGAACTTCTCTTAATCTAATATTACACATTTCACTTTCTCTCTCTAAGTTGCCATTCTCCTCTCTCTCTCTAAAACTTTCGGCCATAATCACTTCTTATATGTGTTTCATGTTATTGAATATGCTACAAAATTCTTTGATCACTTAACTAAGTTGGTAGATTGTTTGTTCATATCTTAAGTGATGTTGTAGTTGAAACGAGTTTTCTCGATCAGAAACTTGTTAAACGTAATTTTACGTAACGTGTATTTATATTTTGTGATTATCAAAACGTGTAGAGACCGAAGAATGCAAATGATATTTTTGACATTATTTGTATTAACAACACATTTTTATACATATAACCACATTTTTATACACGCATTTATACACACATTTTTATACACACATTTATACACACATTTTTATACACGTTTTTATAAACACGATTCGATACACACATTTTTAGATACATATTTTTATACACACATTTATACACGTTTTATACACATTTTTAGATACACATTTTTATACATACATTTATACACACATTTTTATACACGATTTTATACACACGTTTTTATACACACATTTATACACACATTTTTATACACGTTTTTATACACACATTTTTATACACGTTTTTATACACATATTTTTATACACATATTTTTATACACCCATTTATACACACATTTTTATAAAAACGGTGTATAAAAATGTGTGTATAAAAATGTGGGTATAAGTGTGTGCATAAAAATGTGTGTATAAAAACGTGTGTATAAAAATGTGTATATAAGTGTGTGTATAAAAATGTGTGTATAAAAATGTGGGAATAAGTGTGTATAAAAATGTGTGCATAAAAACATTTATAAAAAAGTGTGTATAAAAATGTGCGTAAAAAAACGTGTATAAAGATATTTGAAAAAAAAATTAAGAAAACCAAATTTTAAGTTAAGTATAAACGGTCGTTAGTATAAAGGACTAACGTTGCAAATGTTTGTTGCTAACGTTCTTTAGCTAACGGAAAAAACTAATGACAGTTAGTCTTAGGGACCAAACCCGTTATGGGTCGCAACTATAGGGACTGAATCTGTTAAAAAAAAGTTTCAGAGACTATTTCCGTTAAACCTGACAAACCACATGGACCATTTATAAAATTAACTCTATTACATAATATGGTTCGAAAAGACAAGAAAAAGGCGATATCTCCCAAATGATTTCCGGAAGAAGCACTTCAATCGGACGACCTTACACGATCCGATGAACAAGTGCGACAAGTTATGAGGTACATTAGATCGTCACAAGCGCATCAAAACCTTCGTGCCAATTTGATCGAACACTTGTCTCGTAATGCTTAATTTTAGTTTACGTTTTTATTTATTTATGTATTGTTTTTAATTCCGTACATTTATGTTTTCAATTTACGTAACGTTTTTAATTTTTGAATAAAAGTTTTTAATTTCGTAATGTTATTGTCATGAAAAACATTGTAAAAAAAAATTGTTTGCCAAAGATATAAGCTGCCTCTTTATCATCGTTGAATTACAAGTAATATCTCTCGAATCTTCGTTGTCCCTAATTGTATAAACATGTATTAAAGTAATTAAACAATAAACACTAGTCATCTTTTATATAATAAAACAAAATTCCTAGTGGAGACTTTTTCATTTCAAAAAAATCAAATCATTCCATATTAAGTAATAATCAAATTATTATTATTATTATTTTCTTAAATATTAAATAAGAAAAGCCTAAATACTTTTAAATTTATCCATATTTTATAGAAAAACGAATGTGATTTGTAATCATTCAAAAAAAACTTACAAAAATATATGAGTCAAAAACTAAAAAAGTAATACTTAAAAATGGTGAAGCAAGTTTTTCAAAGATTTGGGCTAAAACTTAAAATTCAGTATCATTCCCACTAAAAATCCTCAAGTCCCAACATTCTCAAATTCCTCCTCCATCAATCAAACTCGATCTCTTATCATTTATCCACGCATAATCATTGACACAAGAACATCTCCTCCAAATCTAATTAATATTAAAACCCACTACATTCGTAAATAACCCTAATTCAATACCTCAATTAAAGTATAGTGGTTTTGAAGGTTCTGTTATAATAATTAAAACCCGAAATTAAAAATAATAATTTATTTAAAAGATTAGAAAAAACCTCGCGCGTGCGCGGTCATTATATCTAGTTTTAGGAAGCAATGAATTCTTAAGTATTCCATAATTCGCCAAGCACACGCAAACAAACCATATAAAAATGAAATCAAAACGTGCAAGCCACATAATTTTAAAATTATAGGTAACGAGATGGACTACCTTTCAAAAAAAAAAAGGTAACGAGATGGACACTAACTAAAATTAAATATAATAAATTTGTAGCAAGTATGTAGAACTAAACATACAGTATGAAAAAATCTAGTGGACAATAATTGTTAAGTAAAATATGCCAATGACAGTTATTGTGTTAGACGAAGGGACACGAGGGTGTCAAATGGGTCAACCTAATCCGACCCGAACACGATAAGAACTTATAGGGTCGGGTTGATTCGGGTCCAACATAGCTTATCAGGTAAACCTGATAAACCTGATAGTCTAATAGGGTTGGATTAGGGTCTTAATAAGTTTGTTATTGGGTTATTGAGTTGACCTGATAAACTCGATAAACTATAAAGACCCATTAAAAAATCTATAATATATAAAATAATTCCCATTTGTCATTCGTTTATTAGTCAAACTTCTTAATTATTAAGCTTCCTACACAAAAAATGATAAAATGCATCTTCAAATTTAGTTCTAGTGCACTAAAAGTTTACATCAGTAGCTTACTCATCTCATGTGTACATTTTTGCTACTACATGAGACATAAATAACATGCCTAGTTGCCTACTGCCCAAACAATTCAATCCCTACTTGTAATTACTTTGTTTCTTTCGTTTTATATTGAGCCAAATGAAATATAGTAGCCTTTAATAAATGAAGAAATTGTGAGATGAAATTAACAAGTAACCCGACCTCGTTAGACTCAACCCGACAACCAGCAACCTGATAGACCCGAACTCGATAGACTCGATACCTTACAGGGTCGGGTTACGAGTTAATTTTTATTTTGTCAAAGCCCGATAAGCCCCTAATCCGGTCCGATAAACACCTCTAAACATGACCTTGAGTAAGTCAAATGACCATACTCACAAGATCAATATTACTCGACAGAACAATAAAATAATTATTAGGACTTCACTCAATATCATAAGATGACCTACTACATAAATATAGAAAGTATATCGTTTTGATTAAATTGTGAACCTTTGCAACCTCGAGTTTACAAAACTTCATTCGAAGATTTTTTTTAGTAAAAACTAACGCCGTCCCAATTCATTTAAGATAACAGAAAATGAAAGGCACTAGATGCATCTTGTTAAAATAAAAAATGATAAATTGAAAAATGTTTATCGCATGTAAAAGACTAGACCGTGGAATAGTCATATCTAACAACTACGAACTACGATTACGTAGTATGTCGGTTGTTTTAAAGTTTTGTGTAGAAACTATGAGATGCATGAATGGTTTATATAAGACGGCTATTACGTGCATTACGTCTGATACCAGTTGATTTTATTGGGAATACAAAAAACGTCTTTTCAGTCACCTACCCCACTCTATATTCATAATCACGTCGTAAATAACGTAGTCATAAATAAGGCACGCTGCACCAAAAAATTACAATAACTATGGCAACTTTCACGAAAAAGTAAATAAAGATAGATTCTGCAAAGCAATTCCCAAATGTAACAAAACTATTCAACAAAGTGGAAACAAACAAAAGCAACAAAGACGCTTGAATTAATTAAGTTGGTAACAAATCATACATAGTTGTTTTTGGGGTTCAACCCTTACACTTGTTTTCAAAAGTATTCAATTTGATCCTTGAGATCATTAATTTTGTTCTTGTGCGTCCTAGACTCTGTTAACACAAAATTGCACCAATATTCCGACCGGGTAAGATCTTCTTTCATCTCATCAATGACCATAATACGCAATTCATAATCATCCAAGTTGGTTTTGCTCTTTTTTGTGTCTGTTGACTTGTACCATCAGTCACGCGAAGAGGTCTAATGTTTAGTGGGAAAGGTGAAGATGGAGATCTTAGGGGGGAACCGGATGTCCCAGCCATGTCCAAACGTTTTTTCTTATTTTTGTGGCACGAGAGAACCTTTTTTTGACGGCATGCAAGCTTAGTTATTGGAACAATGATGTTTGTTATTGGAACAATGATGTTAGATTTAAACAATAATGAGAAGTATTTATACAAATGAAATAAATAAAAATAAAAGCATGAAACAACAATAAACAAAATAAAAATAAATTTGTAATACATTCGCAGCAACTTCGTAATACATTCGCAATACACTCATAATACATTCGCAACACACTAACTTTACAATCTACACCTAAACCCTAATCCATGCCTATAAATACATGGCATGGATCCCCTTCTTCATCAGATTATAACAGGTTACCCTAAACCTAATAGGCTATACGCTAGACGATACACTATATCACCTATACTAACTTGACCGTCGGAGGTGGATCCCGGGGCTACGGCCTCGGGTCCACTCCTAACGGGTTCTCTTTGTTGAACAGGTCTACTTAGGGCTCGAGAAGACGACTAACGGCCCAGGGAGAGTCGTTGAATCAGTTCGCGCCAGATTATGTATCAACAGATTGGTGCCATCCGTGGGACCCGATTACAACAAGTTTCATGCTCTCACCATCGATATATAACTACGCGTTGCATCGATATGTAACTATGCGGTAACTTTAAACCTATTTAATATTAACTGCATGGCACACATTAAAAAACTAAAAGGCAAAGTTTAGTTTTACTTTAGTCAATAATATACGGCTGACTTGTAAGCTATATATACGGATAGCAACCATATTATTTTGGTTTTATTTTCCTCGTACACAGTACATTTAAATATATATAATAAAGACTAGGATCTTTGTTATTAGTTTTCTTATCTCTTTATTTATACGCGATTGAACTATATCACTACGGTATATTTACAACAAGTAAGTATCGCAATATCTTTTTAAATATTAAGAAGATTTTTCGTAAATCTTTTAAACTTGGTAAACACGATTTTACCTAAGTCACACTAAGTCCGCACGATCGGACCTACTTTATCTTTTAGCCGCGAACAGCGCAGTCACGATAAATCTACCCGCGTTAGGCCGTGCGTATAGAGATCTTCGCAGACTGACGCCATGAGCGCACTGTCACGTACAGGCACCACGATGCTAGTCAATCGCCATGCGCGCACTGGACGAAAGCCGTGGTCATCTGCGATCATCCACAAACGTTAGAGTCTATGCGGTCACGATACATCCATCTGCGTCTGTGCGTGCAATTAAAACTATTAGTCGCGGTCATGGTACATCCATCCGCGCCATTGTTTTTATAATAAAAAAGAAAACGGTCATGAGCGCACTGCGTTCGGACATCTTCGTAGATTAGCTACGTGCCACTTTTTTTTTTTAGTTTGTACAACCTCACGATAGGTGTCATTCGCATTGCTATATTTCTTATGCTATGTGCTATATATATGCTATGCGCTAATTTTTTATTTTATTAAGGTTTTATATGTTGCGATGCGCAACATATACTTTTAATATTTGCATTAAGTGTTTTTCAGGATTTGAATAACTAAGTTTAATGCTCCTACACGCGTAGCACCATCAAACTTGGGGGGCTACCAGGATACGCACTGTGTGAGTACGCATCATGCAGGTATATTTGGAAGCAGATCGTACGTAAGAGGTATTGCAAGCCCGGTACAAAGACGGATTTAAATATTCGCGCCCTATTGCCGCAGGGGAGACGTCCTCTGTTGGTTGTAAAGACGGATGTAATGTTCGCACCACTGCGCACAGCGCGCACCTCTGCCATAGAAGCATGTCTTCTGTCGCACCATGCTGCACCGCTACTGGTACAAAAGGTACGCCCTTACCCAGGATGCAGCATACGGAATCCACCTTCACCATTGTGAGACAATCACAATCGCAATGTCAATGTTACTCAGGACGCGCCTACAAGGTCGCGACTACAAGGTCGCGCCAACAAGGACGCTCCAACATGGTCATCACGCACTGCACCACAGACCCAGTGCGCACTGTCGCATTTGGGCTGCGCGTTATGGTCACGCCGCCATAGTTGGTTGGGCCTACGAGGCCATGAACAAGAACTTAAGTCTAGCATAACATAGCCACGCGCTATGTCATACTAAACTTGGGGGGCTTGTAGACGTATGGTCTGGACTGACCCACGACAAGTGGGCCAGGCCCGCGCAGACAGCGGCCCATCCTACACCTAAACCCTAATCCATGCCTATAAATACATGGCATGGATCCCCTTCTTCATCAGATTATAACAGGTTACCCTAAACCTAATAGGCTATACGCTAGACGATACACTATATCACCTATACTAACTTGACCGTCGGAGGTGGATCCCGGGGCTACGGCCTCGGGTCCACTCCTAACGGGTTCTCTTTGTTGAACAGGTCTACTTAGGGCTCGAGAAGACGACTAACGGCCCAGGGAGAGTCGTTGAATCAGTCCGCGCCAGATTATGTATCAACACTAAGCACTACAAAGTAAATCCATTTCAACACATAAAAACCTCACAACCCATCCATGGGCTTTGAAGAATAAAAGATGTTTTGTATGGATGGTGGAGGGTGATTAAAAGGAAGAAAGAAGGTATCTAATCACATGATTGTAAGACAGTCATTTGTCTTCATTGAGATCTGACGATGAATCAAAAAGATGCCCCTGTAGTGTTGAAACATGATCAACTTGAAAGTCAAACCAAGAGGAACGCCTCCAACGGAATATAGCATGATCATCGTGAATGATTCGAGGGCAGTAAGGATCCTTCCTTATTTATATCACCAAGATTCAAAAACTAGAATGTCATGATCTCATTTTATAAAAATCATTATGAAATGAAAAAAACATGCTAAACGTTCAGATGACCGTCTAACTTGGTGACCTAGAATTACCGCTCCAGTAACCATCAAGAAACTCAAGGGCAGAGATTAACATTGTCGTTAAGCTTTGTGGTTCCTTTGAACTCTGACGTTCACCTTTGAAACTTTTAGGTTTGTGTTTCTAGACAGTATTGAGTAGCGTTTATGAATGCTTTTAAAAAACATGATGAAGTAATTTGAGAAAATTTAAAGTGAAATAAACTGGTATGTAAATGAAGATGATTATTTGGTTTTTCACCAAATAGACAAGTATTTATAAGGAACAAAAGCATGAATTCAAATTTTTTAGTTAAATTTTATCATGAGGAAGGTAAGTCCAGCCTTGTCAAATGTCGTGGAGCCCACACCATTCTGTTGAGAAAATCGTAATCGCTTCGCAAGATGTCGCAGACTAATATTCGTTGGGTATGAAGGGTGTCCCGTTTGTTTGTCACGTGACCTTCACTTGGCATATGGATTGTAGCATCTTCAATTTTGATCTGGTCGGAATCCGGTGTGAATGAAAACGCATCATGATCGGAATGAGACGAAGGTGAACACGGTGTAATTTTCAGAAAAAATGGAGGTGCGTGCGAGAAGATATGGCCGATTATTGGAAGTTGGAGGAGTAGTAGGTTATTAAATAAAATGATAAATAGGTATGCAGTGGGTGCAAAAGGGTAAAAACGACAAAACGTGATTTAGTGTAATATTTTTAGCAATATGACACAAAGTTGATTCAAGTTGGAAATAAGTATCATATTCGATGTTTTTTATGCAAACCCTAATCTAATCATTTTACCAAAAAGGTAAGCATTTGCACATGCTTCGAGCAACTTTTAACTCATTTGCACATACTTTACCTGTAACTTAAGAACAATGTTATGCTGATTATGAAAAAAAAAAGACATGCTGTAAAAGCTAATCAGTCAACTATAGAAAGTGTACACTACTCGTCAATGTAAAAGTTTTTGGGCATAAGCAAAGTAAAAAATTATATTAACAATGAAATCTCAGACTCGTATGCACCTATTCAAACGGGTTGATTAGTGCTAGCTGCCTAAAAGCTGGTGTAACTAGGGAGCAAGTAGACAAGTGATACACAATGATTTATGCAGAACATTTTCGACATTATGTGAAGATTCAATAGTCAAACATCACGTTTTGGACAAGTCGTATTTAGAGTAAATGAAATTAGGACAACAGACTTCCATTTGTTTATGAAATTCATGTCAAGAAAACAAGTTACATTTCAACAAAACTTTCACTTCACTAAACCAATAGTCAAGTGCAAAAAGCGATCAAAATGGTAACAAACTGTCAATACGGTAGCAACTCATATACAGAGAAGTGAAACTTGTACATTACTCTGATCCAACGGAAAGACAACCATTTCTTTCACATTACATCAACTTCAAATTTACATAATTTTGTAGACGAGCACATGAAAGTCGAAACTACTAAAATTACAGTAAAAATATAACTTAAAGGAAAGTATTTAAGATTGTTCTAACAAATTTTCTAAATATAAGTTCAGTATGTATCTTCCGGTGGAAAGGACATCAAGCCTCTTCTCGCTAGGTTCATATTTACCTTTCCGAAGCTGGTACCTGTGTGTCACAGCTGAGATTGTGTAATTCTGGCCTTCAATTGTTACACCATCTCCACATTGCAAGTTCTGCCATGATACATAATTTTGCTGATATTATTATATGGGGAAAACACTCGTGCTGCGTACAGCACATAAGATAGGTTTATTCACCAGATAAGGGAATAGACACAGAAAAGGCATACAATGGAATTGCAACTCAATCCATTTGTGATTTCATGGGTGGTATATAGAAATACCTCTGAAATCAGCAAAACACATTTTCTGAAAACAAAGGTATTCCACGACATATGTCAAAACCAGTTTGGTAGAAATGAAAAAAGAAAATGGTATTTTTGTCCAAATAGATAATTTTGGTGATTTTCTTATAGAAACATTTATTCACGGTATTTTTGTCCAAATAGATAACTTATTTTAATTCAAAATGTATATTGTTGCATAGGTTGATCATTCCGTCGGCAATAGCAATGGAATGCCAATTTGCCTTCTCCAATGGAATTCATAATTCTGACAAAATTGTGTTCCATCAGAAAATGAAACCACAGGCAATACGGAATCTTCATATGGAATTTATGATACCATTATTTCGAACTCCAGTAAACTAACCCCAACCCCCCTCCCAAGTCCCAACACACTTTTTTCTGAATGGAAAATGGTCCTGATTCATAGGACTTGAAAATGGTTTAACATGTCCTGCTATTGACGACGCAAGAAAACATCATATATATATATATAGACAAACTAGAAAGGAATAGTTCACTTGTGCCAACCTATAGCTTTCCATGAATGTGATCTACACATACTCTTGTTCCAAGCTATAACTTCCTATAGTTTTGGCATTTTCTTATAACTAACTCTATATGCCTAAAGAAATGGAAGACTAATGCTGTATTGCAGTGTACTTTATGTGGGAATGGAAATGACTCACACGAACATCTCTTCTTCCAGTGTAATTAGTCTGCTGATGTTTGGAAGAAATTGCAATTAATGATGAACAAGAAATTCTGAGAGTTGGAACAACATTGTCATGGAATTCTCTCAACTTCATAAGGGTAACACTATATGGAATGTTGTGAGAAAACTAGTATGTGGTGCTGCTGTATATTTTGTTTGGCAAGAAAGGAATGCTAGGTTGTTTGGGCAGTCAAAAAGGGATGGAGCTAAATTGTATCAAGAGATAATTGAAACTGTGAAAATGAAGTTACTGAGTTTATGTGTCAAAGAGACAATGGCAGTGAGAAATGTGGAGATGGTTTGGAATGTAAAGATGAAGAGAGTATAGAAGTGATGAATCTGGTATTGAATAACATGTATGAATTCAATATCTGTATGTACTTAGAATGCTATTAGTGTTTAGTATAGCTTGCTAAATTTACTCATGGGCTTTAATGCACTACACAGGACATGTCTGTGGGTAGTGATTAATAGCTTTGTACATTTCTATGAGTATCTATATATAAACTTTCACTTTCAAAAAAAAAAAAAAAAAAAAAAAAATACTCTATATGCCTACACATACTCTTGCCGGAAGCAACCTCTCTACCCTTGGGTAGGGGTATGAATGTCTAAATTCTGCATCCCGAATACCCCGCTACAGGGGATTGGGTATTGGTGTATATAACTAACTCTATAAATAGAGGGATTAAAAATATTGGTTGGATAATGTCGGAAATGTTGTGCATATATTAACTAACTCTATAATTAAATGGTTTAAAATAAGCAAATTGGGATAAGCTTATTAACTTTAGTTTACTACCCCGTATCTAACCTAAAACGCTTGGATTAAAATGGATCCGGCTGAAACTTTCTAACAATAAATCTTTTTATTTTTTTGTTGTTGTGTCTAATTGCATTTTTTTTTTTTTTTAAATCCAAACACTATTTCTGACCTTGTTCACTTGTTGTTATTAAGACGAAGCAATTCCAAACACCCTCTAAGCTAATAGTATACTAGTATACTACTGCAGTACTAAAATGCAATAACTACATTGAGTAGTAATGAATTTCAAAATTTTGGAAAAAGAAGGAAAAAGGAAGATACAGTGGGGAAACTACGAACGCCAAGGTTTCGAGGGGGAGGAGTAACTTCAATGACTTTGTAGGGATAGTTGTTATTGTTTTGATCACGTCCTTTTTCCTTCTTTCTGCACTCGATCATCTGATGAACCATCCGTGGCTGTTTATGAGTATAAAAATTATAAATTAACAGAAAAGATTGGAATGAAATGATTACAAATGTAAAAGGTAAAAGGATAAGGTTAATTAGTTACCTTGTGGAATGTGGTAAAGTGGGATGTTATTGCCATAACCAAAGATGATGAGAAAGATCCAGAGTCACTCACATTCCTTGCTTGTGGATTCTCAGCCAGAAGTAGGAGGAGAAGTGAACTATGATAGCCACAATTATAATTGCATATTTAACCAACCTAGTTTTTTTTTTTTTTTTTTTTTTTTTCCCCTTTAAGGGGCTTTTTCTTGTTATGTCTTGCATTTAGGCTAGTGGTCGGTCTCACCTATCGGTCGACCCATCTGTCACCGTCGGTCGACCCACTGTGGTTGCTTGGTCCTCATCGGTCGTCGAGCGAAACAAATTCCAACTTGGTCGGCCAAGCGACTGACTTTAATACACACAAACAAACAAATTTGTTACTCTTTGGATTTTTAATTTTTTTTTTTTTAAACTTTACCACTTTTACAATATTATAAATAACAACTTCAAACACACTTCTAAACACACAATTCAAACAACTTATCATCAATATTCATCATGTCAAAAAAAAAAAAATACTCCCACATCAAAAAATCGACGATCCCGACTACCCCAAAATGCCCCGAATTTGAATTTCTTGCCGGATCCAAATTTCCAATTAACCGGTATAACACCACCACAAAATCAAGGTATTCACTTTTGTGCACCCGCTTTTGAATATCCAACACGACTACCACAACCGAATCAAAATCAAAACCCGTTTTACGTTAATCGTCCATATGTCCCACCGTATCGTCCTAATATCGATTTTCACCGATCACCAAGTGGGTCGTCGTATCATCCTAACATGGATTTCTCCCAGTCTTCCCAACCAAATCAAGCATTTTCACCGCTTCAGGGTGTTAATCTTGATATGGATTTTAAGGATTTCATGCAAGACTATCCGACTCAAAATTACCCGAGTCAAAACTATCCGACTCAACAATACCCTAGTCAAAACTATCCGAGTCAAGATGTTTCAATGGGGCAAGGTTCGGGTCACGGTTCGTACCACGGTTCCATTCCGATTGATGACGATGACGATGTTGAAGAGACGTCACCCGTCAAACCAAAGAAGCCTTCGAGACGTGCTACAAAGGCGAAAAGCAAGGGCAAGAATGTCGCAACCGAAGAGCCAAAGGTCAAACCATGGACAAAGGCGGAAGAGGTCGCGCTTTGTAAAGCTTGGACTCATGTGTTGGAAAATTTGGAGAGAGGAAACGCTATCAACAGGAATGGGTTTTGGGAGGAGGTGATAGCGTACTTTGAAAAAGAAACTGGTTCACAAAGAACGTACGACTCGATTCTTTCCAAATGGAAGAATAGGGTTCGTTGTAGGGTTGGTGGATTTTGTGCAATTATGGATAATATCCGGGAGAATCACGGAAGTGGAGAGAATGACCACGACGACTACCAAAAAGCTCTTAGAGAATACAGTGTGATTAATGGTCATGAGTTTACATTGGAGGAGTGTTGGAAAGTTTTGAGGGATCATTCTGCTTGGAAGGGTATTGAGATGCCTTCTTTCAAAACTAACGGTAGGGTTCAAAAGAAATCCAATACTTCGGTCAACAAAAGGTGGTTTGAATTTGCACAACGTGGATGATTCTGAGGAGGAAGAGACTCGAGAATCACGACCACAAGGTCGTGACGCATCCAAGAAGAAATCATCCGCATCCTTTCGTGAGCCACCTGCATCATTTGTTAGTTTGTTAGCCGATAACTACTTCAAGTTCAAGCCGTCAAAACCGGAAAAAAAGAAAGAGATGGAAGAGGCATACATAAGTTGAGGGAAAAAGAGATGGAGATGCAAGAGGTAAGGGCAAGGCGAGCCGAGGAGTTGAAAATGCAGAAAATTGAGCTCCAACGTTGGCAAATTGAATTGATGGCCCAAACGAAATGGGAGCAAGACTTAATTTTTTACAATATAGCAATCGACCCAAATTTGCCCCCCGACAACAACAAGAACTTATGGATATTAAGGCAGCAATCAAGATACGCTACAACTTAGATTATTAGTTTAAGTTTTTAATTAGTATTGTAATGTTTAAGTTTAAGTTTTTAATTAGTGTTGTAATGTTTAAGTTTTATTATTAATGAAGTTTAAATTTGTTGTTTAAAATATTTGAATTTAAAAAAAATAATAATAATAATAAAATAACTTGGTCGCCACTGTGGCAACTTAATCATCGTCAGGTCACCGGAGAGAGAAAGCTGATGTGGCAGGGTCGTGGCAGGTCACCACTGTGTTAAGCCTTAGGAGACCTTTTAGCGACCGAGAATACAAAATTTGTTAGACTAAGAGTTTTGAGTATTAATATTTATTTTTTCCCAGCTTATTTTGCTGATGCTTCTTAAAGAAGCGTTTTTTAATCATCACTTCATTTAATATAGAAAATTAATTATTTATTTGGTTAATTTCTTCTTATTTAAATGTG
The DNA here is from genome assembly GCA_021014915.2 of Artemisia tridentata subsp. tridentata. NCBI lineage: Eukaryota > Viridiplantae > Streptophyta > Magnoliopsida > Asterales > Asteraceae > Artemisia > Artemisia tridentata. Next base: position 213,544,167 of record CP139504.1, on the reverse strand, counting down.
TAAATGCCATTTTTACCATTTTACATTTAAAAATTACAACTACAACTACTTTCGCGTAACATATTCATTTGCCCTTACGAAACCAGAACACATAATCATCATACACAATTTATAATGACCTGGTGTGTTTATATTAAACTGGGGTTTTTTTTATAACAAAAGTAGTACCACGGTATAAAAATTCATGGGTGTCTCAAAACTCACCGGTTCTGTCACAGCTCGTATTTGCGCACTATGCACATATATAGTTGTTACTTTTTAATCTAAGAAAAACTAGATTGATTTTAAGCTTTTAAGTTTTAACCTTCGATCTTTTATTCTAGATTTGAAAAATAATTTGAGCAATATTTGTATCGAGTATGAAAAAATAAGCATAATACTCATAAAAGTAAGCGTATTTTACTACTACTATGTCTTGTAACTATAGCCATCCTTATTACTTGGTGAAAACCAAACACCGTTTAAATTTTAAACCTTTTAAAAGCTGTTTGTGAAGCATGCTGATAAGTCATAACATGATTATCCAGTTTTAGTTCTTCAACTAATGAAAACTTTGTTTGGTCCCCATTTTAATTATTTTGCTCAAAGGTATTTGGCCATTTGGGTACGATACAAAGCCGGAACTAATGAGCTTATGGATACAACAATGTTCTCAATTGATAGATTCCATTTGACGTATAATTCTTGTCCATGATAAAGTGATTATCTCAAAAGTTTGTTGTTCAGGCTTAATTAGAAAAATCATACAAAACATGATTAAAAGAACTGTATGATTGAGCAGTGTTTGGCTTAGAAATGAGGTTGAAAGCCATCTTTCAGCAAAAGAATAAAGAGAGAAAACCTGACTACTTTGGTGGGTTGTAAAAGGCACTCACTTTGAGAAACGAGATTTGCCACTCCACCTCAATTAACAAATAGAAGCAAAGAAAAAGGCAAAGAAAAATCTCTGCCTAAGCTACTCATAGTTCATACTTTATATGCTTGTAACAGGAAGAAAATTTTGAGCTTTCAAAAGCTTGACATTGTAGCATTACAACATTGCGTTTGGCTTTATTAACATAAAAAACATGTCCAAAAAAAATGTTCAATGAAGATCACTAATAAAGATAGGATGTCATCCTTAAACACTGAAACAACAAAAGTTACCCCCAATCTAAAGAGAGGGTAGTATTTTCAACAACATCGTAACTCAATACAAGCCTTAAAATTAAATCATGAAGCTCGCAAGGGGATTCATTGTTTTCCTCCAGGTATCCGGAGTATTTCTGCGTACTTATTGCACATACTACAGGGACATTAGAATCTTCAGTCTACAGAAAAATAATAATAAACTTATTAGAAACAAAATAAGGAGAATAAAGGGTCTGGAAGCTGAAAAAACTCTCCATAAGATCCTTTCTATACGAAGGAGTACACTCCATGTAGAAGTAATTTTAACAACAAATTCAGTTGATACACATCTTCACCCATAAAAGGATCAGTGCATATCATTAGTAATATTTATGGGAGACAACTTCACCCAACTTATGAAAAAATAGGTCAACTTGGCTCGTACATTACTGATACCACGTGACTAGGGTAAAATTTAACTTGCAAAGCCATGTGACTTGGTTCATTCTAAGCAAATCTCTTTTAATAATACATGTTTGACGCATTATCAGTAACCAGGTTGACATGTTTTTACTTAGACACTTAGACTAGCTGAAAATTTTCGACTATATTATTACTAATGATCAATGGATTGATCCTTTTTTACCTGGTGAAAAAAAGATATACCAACTGATGATTTTGTTTATGGTCACATTACTTACATTAGGACTTAGCCTATCTCTTAAATATATGTTGTTATAGGAGGTGACATGTTCGACCCATTAACACACAAACGCAAACACTGGATACATTTCTTTGCCTAAAAACTACAAATTAGAGCTAAAATGGACTATGATCAAACCGGTAAAAAGTCATCCGTTTTATTAACATATTAGTATGAGATAATATAGTTTCATGATGAAATTTAACACACTAATTATAAAAAAAAAAATTCAAAGTTTGAGCAAAATAAATCAGTTAAGCCTGATTTGACCCGTCTCAACCCGCACCAAAATCTTACCCACCATTAGTTGTTTGTGATCTTAAAGCTTTGTCTGATAACAGACTTGTCCGATTCTATCTGATTGTCCATTTTCAGATAAAAGGTTATGATTCCTATCATTGTACAACTCAAGCATACATTATCAAAAACCCTAGTTAATCGCTAATCTATTTTCTACCTGAAGCTCTTCCTTGGTTTGTTGATGAGATTAATGGCAAGTTAAAGCTTGGAACAAGAAAACCATTTGATTCAAGCTAATCTGTATATTTGATATTGATTATGTTATAAGAATGACGTAATATACAATTGTCATATCCTAAGAGAGCTAGACCATTTGTCATTTCAAAAACAAAACGAACGAACCTAGAAGCATTGTAGTAGACTATTCTTAATTTCTCCACAAATCTTATGCTACACACCAGCCTGCACTTGGATCTAGTGAGCCACTATATTTAATATATAGTTATATATGTTAGGTTATTATATCAGCTAATTCAATTTCAATCTGAGTATCCTCTGGAACTTCTTAGCTTCAAATCATTTTCATAGGATCAGAATCTCGTCAGTGACACAAGCTGATTATATAAAGGTACTATGTATTTTATCTATTGTGTACGATACTAATATCAGATTATGATTATGGAACTCCAAAGTGATGTCCGGCTCTAGTGTATGAGAGACGGAAGTGGCGAAGGCAGGTGGTGGTGATATTTTCCAGGGCTCATAGGACAAAAGTGTGTGCATCCGTTATAGGTACAAATTAGGTGGCCATGCAGGTGGGTAGCTTATCAAAATGGTAGATACTAGGACGGGCTAAAAACAGACTGTGTGGCCCCAGAACATCATTTTCTAGTCCACGTTTGGTAGAATTCCAATAATAAATATATTGGAAATTATGACAGAAAATTTACAAATATGATCCAAGTCAACCAACTTTTTTTCGCGAAATAAGTTAGGAGATTATAGACGCTTAAGCATGCTTGAGGGCAACATTAAAAAAGCTGACACAATCATATTTAGTATTTAAATAGTAAAACATTACAAACAAACAGCAAGTTGCAAACACCAACCTGATTTAGGCAGCTGCCTGAAGCAGCTCTCTATCAGCACGCTCCTTGATCCTCCTCTCGAGCTCCGGCCTAAAATGCCTGATAAGACCCTGCACTGGCCAAGCCGCAGCATCACCCAATGCACAAATTGTGTGTCCTTCGATCTGCTTTGTTACCTCTTGGAGCATATCAATTTCCTCCAACTTTGCGTTCCCAACCTTCATCCTTTCCATGATCATCCAAAGCCATCCGGTACCCTCTCTGCAAGGTGTGCACTGACCACAACTCTCATGCTTGTAGAAGTAGGAAAGCCTTGCAATGGCATCCACAACATCAGTTGATTTATCCATCACAATAACAGCAGCAGTCCCTAATCCAGACTGGACAGCCTTGAGTGCATCAAAATCCATCAGCACATCCTCACATATGTCTTTCGGAAGCAATGGAACAGATGAACCGCCGGGAATTACCGCAAGTAGGTTATCCCATCCACCTCTAACACCACCACAGTGCCTCTCTAGAAGCTCCTTTAATGAAATACTCATCTCCTCTTCGACGGTGCATGGCTTGTTCACATGACCAGATATGCAAAATAGTTTTGTCCCGGAATTGTTCTTTCGTCCGAAACTAGAAAACCACTCAGGGCCACGCCTTAGAATGGTAGGAGATACAGCTACTGTTTCAACATTTGTAACAGTTGTGGGGCATCCGTAGAGACCAGCATTAGCTGGGAAAGGGGGCTTCAATCTAGGCTTTCCTTGCTTACCCTCGAGACTCTCCAAAAGTGCAGTTTCTTCACCACAAATGTAAGCACCAGCACCAAAATGGATATGCACATCAAAATCATATCCCGAACCGCAAGCATTTTTCCCTAGTAATCCAGCGGCATACGCTTCTTTCCTGGCCTTCTCAAGGTTAAGACGCTCGTTCACATATTCACCTCTAATGTAGATATAAGCAGCAGTTGCCCTCATACCGACTCCGGCAATCAAACATCCTTCTAATAGTTTGTGTGGGTCGTTACGCATGATTTCTCTATCCTTGCAGGTTCCGGGTTCACTTTCATCAGCATTAACAACAAGATAGGATGGACGACCATCAGACACCTTAGGCATAAACGACCACTTGAGACCAGATGGAAAACCAGCACCACCACGTCCACGTAGGCCAGACTTTTTCATTTCGTTAACTATCCAATCAGCGCCCTTAATCACTAAATCTTTGGTTCTGTGCCAATCACCACGTTTCATGGCACCTTTGAGAAATGGGTCGTGAATACCATAAAGGTTGGTGAAAATACGGTCTTCATCTTTCAAGCCACCAAAGTGAGTTCTCTCTGGAGGAGGAGGAGGTGGTGGCGGCTGTGCAGTATTACCGGTTGTTGCAGACTGAGTGCTAAATGATCTAGCAGCTAGACCCCAACTCCCATTTTGACGCCTCAATAAAGCAGCCCGCTGCAGAGAAAGAATGCCCTTCATGGGTGCCTGAAACAAAGTTGCAGGAAATGTTAACAAAAAAATTCATTCAGTGCCAAATTATCAAGTGTTTAACTTATACTACGGCAAGCAGAGAAATACACACAAACTTACGAACACACACTCATGTTTAAGTACTAAATCATAGAAAAATATGCTGTCAGTTATCATCTTTCAGAAGATGGTGTAAAAGACGGAAAAGAGTGAGATCACCGCTGTAAAACTAGAGTTATTCTGGACTAAGTTACACATTCACCTACTTTCATTTATGAAAAAAATAACAGATTACTAGTTAACTTTTCAGAGACTTGAACTCTAGAAGCAAGCAGTTTCTCATTTTTCGTATCAACTTCCCCAAATATACACAATGCTGAAATGTGAGGGCTCAAGTCTAGTTTTCGTACAACCTTGCACGTAAAATAAATCCATTTCACAAGGCTTACGATCGCATGACGAAGTTAATGTGGATCACTGATAACCAACAACACATATAGTACCACTTTCTTTAACTACCAAAGATAGCAAGTAAAGCATGTTATTCTCATTGTTCTTGAAACAACTATTTAGCTTCTTAAACGCGTAACTTGGATCATCTCTCAGAGCAACTAGTGACATAATATATAACACGCATATCTACAATCCCACACGACATTTTCAGATACCAGAAAAATATCAGCTTACACCTAATACACCTTCCGTACTCATTCATTTCAACCAAACTCCCAAAATGATAAAATCCATAACAGTAAATACCTAATTCAAAAGTCCCCAAAACAAAAAAAACAAACACATATCAAGATCCAAAAAGCACCTATTATCCGTAAAACTAGAAAACAAAAGCTAATATTATCCTCAGATTGCAACAAACCTATAAATTAATTTAATGAAGTTATTTGATAGATCAGATTCAAACCTAATCAGTAGAATAAAAATATAAAATCAAAACAGAAATGAAATTAAATAAACACATACCATAAACCACAAATTAAAAAGTTATGGGTGATGATTTTCAAGTTTCAGGGAGATATATGATCCAACGGCGTCAAAATGTTAACTAATGAAATGAAATGATGTGGACCGGATGAGTGAACCGGGTCGGTTTGGTTTGTGATGGGGTAAGTGGACGCGTGGATACAGTGTGGACCGACTGTGGGTTTTACAAAACTGATGGACTGGGCTAATTGGGGTGTTACGTGGACCTTAGATGGATTGCTTTTTGTTAAACCCAAAACCGAAACCGAACTACTAATTCGGTTCTCGGGTTAGATATGAGTTTGGCAGTCTGAAGTCTGAACTGAAAACCGAATTCATATAAATATATATATGTTTTATATATTTATATGTATATACATATTTTTTTTATATATTTGTAAATACTATTAAAATGTTATCTTAATATAAAAAAACACTTTTTATGCTTGAATTTTTTTTTTTTTTTGTGGCTAAATATCTATGTAATTATCAATTTTTTAAAAATAAATAGTGAAATTCAGGTTATTCGGGTCAACCCAAGAACCGAACCGAATTCAAGTTCGGTTCTTGGTTCGGTTGAATTCTAGTTCGGTTCGATTCGTTTTTCGAGTTGACCTAATTTTTTTTTTACCGAACTAACCGAACCGATCAACACCCCTAGTTGGATGATGGCAACATCTATCTACACTTAATAAGTTAATAAATACTAACGTATTGTCCCGGGATTAAAAATGATCAGGATTTGCTAACAACAACCACTGGGTGTTGTTTAAGAATTCCATATAAGAGTATATAAAAAGGGAAAAGTGAATATGAGGTTGTCTTACATCTAAACTTACATGCGAAACCATCAAAAATCACAAAAAAATACGTCATTTTGGTTATTATTTTTTCAAAATTTGAGTTGTGGAACTAATATATGCATAGTGAAACGCATTTTAGTGGTGAATTAAATCAAACCATTGTTGAATCTATAGCTAATTTTTTAGTTAATGAAATCACCTAACAATATGATGTAGAAAACACATGTATCAACGTGAACCCAACTTAAGTGATGTTGTGATGAAATTAAGAGAAAACACTAATATTGTGAAAGACATGATACAAATGAGGTAGTTGATGTTTTTCTTGTTAAAACGACGTAATTTTTGATGATTTCGCATGTAAGCTTAGATGTGAGACAGCCCATATTCACTATCCTCATATAAAAAACACATTTAATGAACTCATGTATTTTATAATTATACACTTTTAATCATTTTAAATATGGTATGTGATGTTATATATAGAATGTTTAGAGATCATTAAATGCTAATTTTTTAAATATGAAATGATTAAACAACACCCAGTGGGTTGTTGTTAGCAAATCTCAAAATTGGTCTTTAAACTTGTGATATTGATGACGTATATGTGAAAAATGTTGGTGAAGATATTTTTCATACTACAGTATTGTAAGAATTCGGGAACAACTAAACGTATTATTTCAAAATATGAAATCAAGCAAAGTGTATGCGACACAACAAGCTGAAAATAGCATTTAGAGTAAATTACAACGTTCGTTTTTGTGGCTTGCGTTGAGCCAAAAAAACGCACTGTTCGTCTTTAACTGCAAAACGTTATCCATCGTTGGTCTCGATCTCCCTCTAACGCCGTCACTACCACACATTAAATCACCACATGTGATACCCACGTGGTTTGCGTTGACCGAAGAGGTTCGTCCCTTGACAGGAAAAAAATGCAATGTTCGTCCTTAAGTGCAAAACGTTATCTACCGTTGGTCTCTCTCTAACGGCATTCACTAACCATCGTTAAATGTACACACGTGATATGCACATAGGGAATGTCGGTCTTTTTCCCTTTCATTTCTAACTTCATCTTCTTTCTTTATACTTCCCTTTCATTTATCTTTAGACATGTCAGTATGAACATTTCTTAGTAGTTTACATGTAAATTTAATTTAACAGCGTCGGACTTTCGACAATTATATAAGCCATTAGATATCGCGCGTACCAAATTCTGTGTTTTTGCTTATCGTTTATTTTTGTGTTTATTTTTATATTCAAATACAATAACGTCAAGCGACTCTATACGCAACCACATGTCTTCCACAAACATGACACGTTCCATGCAACACGAACCAGTCTATATCCATCTCATGACAATTTCATTTCATTTTAACTAAAACCTCACAAGATAAACAAAAATAAAGAAGCTTTAAAAAGGAAAAGAAAAAAAAAAAAAAAAAAAAATTGACAAGAGTGAAGGGGTAATGGAAGATAAAAACAGTTCTTATCCAAAAGACCTTCCATGGCAAGAACTAAAAGCTAAAGTCTATGTTGACGAAACCATTTTAAAAAACAAAGGCATCAATACTACTACTACTACAAGTGAAGATGATGCTCAGACCAACCAGAATCAGACGACGAAGATTGCGAAACACGAAAATGAAGGGAAGGAAGAGTCTAGGCCTAGACCTCTACCGCACCTACAAGTTCCTCAGCCTGATGATTTCCCAACACAAGCTCTTGAGCAACTTTAAGTTTTATGCACAGGGACGGAGTTTAGTGAGGAACGGGGGCGAGGGGTCATGGCCCTTCCAAAATTTTTAGCTAGAGTATATTTTTAACCGTTACATTTTGTAGTTGCAGGCATTATTAGGGCGGCTCTAAGGGTAGCCGGGGAGGCCAACCGGCTAGGGCCCGTTTTTCCGAGGGGCTCATTTAAAAAAAAAAAAATCCAATATATATATATATTATATGTATTTTTTTAAATAGGTATTAAACATTTAAACTTGGGCCCAATTAAATTCCAATCTTATAACTAAATCTATAACCCATAATAAATTTATAAGCCCAATAAGGGGTCTAAGGGGCACATTTTTTAACGGCTCGGACAGGGCCCGTAAATCCTCGGAGACGCCCCTGCAGGCAGTATTAGTACGAATATCAAATAAAATTTAAATTAACCCCCTAAAAATAATATATTACAGTTCAGCTCTTCTAATCAAACTAGTCAAGTTCCGTCTATGTTTCGGGTGTGCGATCAGGGTTTTTTGGAGTTTATAAGAGCTTAACATGTTTTTCTCTAAAGTAAACGTGGATATAAGTTTTGTTTAGTTGACATAAATAGTTGGAGATTATTTTTTGAAAAGATAATTTCAATTCTTAAGTCATAAGCTAAATCATATATCAAGTACTACGTAGCATTTAGAATAAGTTTGAGCTAATTTGAACTCGAGCTCTAGCTAGTTTTACCAACCCCATCAGTTTGAGCCAATGTTTTAAATACCGGTATTTTAGTTATACCGGATTATCCTCCGGTACCGGTATTACCGGTAATACCGGTATACCGGATGGTATATACCGGACACAACCTGGAGCAGAAAAACAGAACAGACCCTGGAGCAGAAAACTGAAGCAGAAAAATAGAAAACTGAAGCAGAAAAAACTGAAGCGGAAGCTGAAAAAACAGAAGCATACAATCCATCAAACATCAAACATAAGGAGGCCGATCGGAACTTTTTTGTTTGGTGGCTATCGATGTCTTTGATCGGAACCAGTGGTGGTGGTGTTTTTGTTTGGTGGCTGTGATGTGTTTGGTGGAGAAATAAGGTTATGTTTTGTCAAATAAGATAAAAGGCCGATCCTTTTTTTGTTTTCCTTTTTTAATTGAATTTTTTTTATACAAATATACTTACCGCCGGTATTAACATACCGGTATTTCCGGTATTTTGCAAATACCGGCCGGTATTACCGTATGGCGGTATAATCAAAATACCGTGACAAGTTATACCGGTCGTGCCCCCGGTACCGGTAATACCGGCCGGTATTTAAAACATTGGTTTGAGTTCAATTCCTATATTCACGTATACAAAATATTCATTTTGCTCCAAAAGAATTTGGCTCGGCCCGGGAAAGCGTTGCCGATTCGTATCAACATGGTGCACCTCAGAGGAGCGTCGCCAACCAGGTTTCATAACAATTATACCAAATCATACTAGCTCGGCTTATTCTTTTTCCTTATGTTGATGTAATTATGAGATTTATCTATATCTTTTCTACATGCATATACACATGGATGGAACCAAGATCAAATATGTCCAAGATTAAATATGACTAGGTGCATTTTATGTTTATTTTTTATTTGTAAGTATTCTAACTAAATAGTACTAGAAACATATTTCGATGGACCGGGTGCATTTAAGATGCATTAAGGAAAAAACTATGTTTTTTTTTTCAAAAATTAACACTACATTGAAAAAATCCATGGGGTTCCCGAGAACCCCTGGTTTCGTCCCTGCATATACATAAGAGAGTGCGTTTTTCGCTGAAAAACTCACCGAAAGAGAAACGTGGAATTGTATTACACTTTGACTTATTCAAATCTTGTACGGTACATTTCATAATGAGAATTGATTTGCACACTTAAGATTTTGATTGGGACATTATATTTTGTGCATAACATAGTTGTACAGTGTTTACTGTAACACCCCGAAAATCGTAATGAAGCAGAGGAAGTCTATTTGGGGTATTACATCTCAGATCATAGTCACAATTATAGAAAACGACTCGAAAGAGACGATTTGAGAAAACTTAGTTATCATTCATCAAATAAAATTAGAGTTTGCAACAACGGTTCCATAGCATTTAATAGTACATAATGAAAATGTTTGAGTTAAAATGAATGATGACTTTATTTTGGGACGTCGTCCAAAAGGGGCCCTAATCCACTCCGTGCCATTTATGCTTCTTAAATACCTGAGATAAAACATGCTAAAAGGGCCAACACAAAGGTTGAGTGAATCCATAGTGTTTTATTTGTAATAGTTTGAACACAAGTCAGATAGTAGTAAAAATCAATGATATCGTAGTGTAATATATATTGCCCTAAGCCTCATGAAACGCAAACCTTAACATCGAGTGAAATCATAAATGAAATAAATAGCCCACATCATAAAATGATGTAGGTGATAGTGCCCTCGTCGTAGGAGTTTGCCAAACTCTTAGTTAATTTGAATAAAGTACATTTGGTTACCATTCCAGGCTAACTTCAAATGGGGCGTCAACTTCCAATAGATCTATTCACTAAACTCGCGTTCACTCGCAAGTGATTAATGGTTCATGATATGAGGGACTTTTGGCAAGGGTGGTAACTTAGGCAATACTAACTTAGCAATATCAATCAGGATAGCATACAGAAAAATACTTGTGTTCAGATTTATAGCATGTATCTCCCCACGGGATTTGAAAACATAGTAAAAAGTGGGACTATGAACTCACCTCAGTGTAGTAGTAGTCTCAAATGCAATAGAGTCAAATAGTAGATGGTAGTTCCGCTGCGTGACCTAGATTAGTATGGCATAATTTAGTTTGCAGTTCTGATTTAAGACTCGATGAACGTAATTAAGTTTAAAAGTTTTCAAAACATTTACGTTATTGTTGCTTGTGTTAACCATTTACTTCACGGCGTAAATATTGTTGACGTATAATGGTTTTTATTATTTCGTTTAGTCGTTTTTGTCATAATTTTAATAACTAATATACGACATAATAAGTGGCGTCGTTAATTTTTATTCGAAATGGTCTAAATATTTTCATTTAATCCCGACAACAACTTAACAATTTAAATGTTCCAAATTATTAATTGGGTCGTGGCTCATCTTATACGACAGTAGGGGGAAGTCCAATGGTGGGCTATTTTCTATGGGCTTTCCAGCGAGCCTGTGGGCTCACATGTGGGCTTCTAAGTCTGCTGCGAAGCAATAGTTCATGAGGGGTTATGGGCTTTACTCTAGCTCATTCCTTAATTATTATTTAAGTTTTATATTTCTTAATGTGGGCTCTAAGTGGGCTTGTTTTGTGGCCTGTGTTCGCCTGGTATTTCATTTGTAAGTAAAAGATTTTAGTGTCAAGCATTCCATTTGGCAGCTTCGTATAAGAGTTTCACTAGGCACTTTTGTATGTTATCTAGTCGAACCTAGGCTTTACTTGATAATCCAAGCTCTAGTACTACTCGAGCTCAAGTCCATTAGGTGTTCAAGTGGTAAATTACGCAAGCCTTGTGGCTCGTTTGGGGTCGACAAGAGGTATATTTAGTGATCTCTAAGGACAAGTTCTAAGGGTGCTATATTCGTGCTTCTTCTAAGCCTAATGAAGGCTGTTTTTGGTGTTGTTTGTGTGTTAAACCTCATTTCGATCTAAGTTCTATATCCCAAGTTTTCGAAGTTATGTCTTTGCCACATTAAGGTGGTTCGACTGTACTTCAACTCCCCAACACAACTTCATCTTATAATTCTTCTAATCTAGTCTAGCACTCAAAACCATTCGATAATCCACTGTCTTGGCTATACTAACTATGGCTCGAATGTTTCACCATTCCATAACACAACTCCAATTACCTTCTTCCAAATCTAGTCCTAACACATAAAACCCATTCGACATTCCAAAGTCAAACCCTTATTCGACCCATTTTCAACATAACTAGTATCTTTCCATTCAACTTCCTAATCAAGGGTTTCTAAATATATTAATTCGACAATAATCACAACAATTTTACTAAGTCTAATTTATCCTCTATTCGACCTAATTTCTAATCCTTATTAACAATTCAAGAAAAAATATAACAAAGTAAGGATCAACAATTAACCTGATAACTTTGTGGGTGTTCAAACACTATGATGAACCCTCCAAATCCGATTCCAATAGCTCCAAAATTAACCACCACAGCCTCCTATTCGAACCACTTGTTGCCCTAGATCTTGAGAACTTCTCAATCTTTGGGTGTGTTTGAAATAAGCGTGATTCGAATAAACCACCGGAGGTGCGGATATATGGTTAGAAATGGAGTTAGGCTCCATACCACTTTCGGATTGTTGGAGAATCAACCACCCTATTTGGTGTGATATCACTATACTTATGCTTTTACTCCCTATGTAATCCCGTGAAGGTGAAGGAGACAAATTCCTAAGGTCAAAGCTTATTAATGGAGGATGGTGACGGTTCCTGGTTTGGGGAAATGGTGTGGACGGCGACAAAAAGAAAGAGGTGGGAGAAGTAGGGTTTGGCAGGGATTTTTAGGAAGGAGTGAGTGAGTGGTGGAGTGTATAATTTTATTTAAGTGTATAGATATGCATGAGTGTTTATTTAAGAGTATAGTATTGTATATTTTATTTAAGTTGTGTGAATTTTGAGAAGTGTTTTAAAGGTAAAGTGGGAAATTTAAATACTCGAGTCCCGCTAGACAGTGTCTGGTCTGGCTCCGTCTTAGACTGTCTCTAGTTCAAGAGTTTATATTTTTAGAGTCGTCAGGTATTATTTAAGATATTCTCCGAGTCCTCAATTATTTTCTAATATTTCTTAACTTTCTGTCTGTTCCTGGTTTTAAATTATTAGACCTATGTCATACTATCACGGTGTCGGAACGCGTGCGGTTCCAGTAAAAATGGAACGTTAGTTTTGCCACATTATTCGTTTGGCAATATCATTTGTTGTTTCTCAGTTTAAACAGAGCAAAACTTTAAATGCGAAGATGAATAAAATGACTTGAATAAAACTTCATAATTGATTACTTCGAGTTTACAGGAAATTAATGACTTGAAAAATTACGGGTTATTACAGTACCTACCCCTAATTCTGAATTCCGTCCCGGAATTCTTAGTCCGTGGTAGTGGTCGGTGTGGTCTTGGCGAAAAGGTGTGGATATTTGGCACAAATTCGGTCTTCACGTTCCCATGTGTACTCTGGCCCTCTATTAGAGTTCCATTGAACCTTGACGATGGGAATGCGGCTTAGTTTTAATTTCTTCACATCCCGGTCCATGATTTCTAATGGCTCTTCTATAAAGTTGAGCTTCTCGTCGAGCCGAAGTTCTTTGAATGGAATGATAAGGGTTTCATCTGATAGGCACTTCTTCAGGTTTGATACGTGAACGGTATTGTGTACCCTACTGAGCTCCTCAGGGAGTTCAAGTTTGTACGCCACTGGACCAACCCTTTCTAGGATCTTGAATGGTCCGACGTATCTAGGATTTAACTTTCCACGCTTCCCAAATCTAATCATTCCTTTCCAAGGGGATACCTTCAACATGACTCTATCCCCAACTTGAAACTCCATGGGTTTTCGTCTCACATCGGCATAGCTCTTTTGTCGGTCACGGGCAGCTTGCAAGCGTTGCCTGATTTGTACAATTTTCTCGGTTGTTTCGTGGATAAGCTCGGGTCCTGAGAGCTGAACATCTCCAACCTCTGCCCAACAAACCGGTGATCGGCACTTCCGACCATAAAGTGCTTCAAATGGCGCTGCCTTGATGCTAGCGTGATAACTGTTGTTGTAAGAAAACTCTGCTAATGGTAAGTGTTTATCCCAACCTTTCCCGAAATCGATCACACATGCTCGTAGCATGTCTTTCAGGGTTTGGATAGTTCTCTCACTCTGGCCATCAGTCTGCGAGTGGTATGCGGTGCTCATATCTAACCGGGTGTCCAAAGCTTTCTGCAATGACTGCCAGAAATTTGACGTGAAACGGCTATCTCGATCCGAGATGATGGAAATCGGCACTCCATGCCGTGAGACTATTTCCTTCAAATATAATTGTGCAAGGGTACTCATACTGTCAGTTTCTTTGATTGCCAAGAAGTGCGCGGACTTAGTGAGACGATCAACAATGACCCAAATGGTGTCAAATCCATCCGATGTCTTAGGTAGCTTTGTGATGAAGTCTATTGTAATCCTTTCCCACTTCCACATTGGAAGCTCGGGTTGTATCAACAAACCGGATGGCTTTTGACACTCAGCTTTTACCCTTGAACATGTCAAACATTTCCCAACATACTCAGCGATGTTGGCTTTCATGTTTGGCCACCAGTAAAGTTTCTTGAGATCCTGATACATCTTATCAGAACCCGGGTGAATAGAATATTTAGACTTGTGAGATTCGTGCATGATGAGATCACGTATTCGTCCATAGAGTGGGATCCAACTTCGGTCCTTGAAAAACAATCTCCCGTCTGATTTCCTCACGAAGCCATTCTCACTTTCCGGCATACCATCGATCTTCTCTTTTGGTCTGTTCTCTTCTTTAAGAGCTTCGGTCTGAGCCTCAAGGATCTTCAATGGAAGTGGTGATCTAATTGTCATTCCCAAAGATCTAACTCTAAGGGGTTTAATTCGTTCCTTTCGACTTAAGGCGTCTGCCACGACATTTGCCTTTCCAGGATGATAGCGAATTTCACAATCATAGTCACTGAGTAACTCCAACCATCGGCGTTGTCTCATGTTCAATTCCTTCTGATCTAGAATGTGTTGGAGACTTTTGTGATCTGTAAACACCGTGCACTTGGTGCCATACAAGTAGTGTCTCCACATCTTGAGAGCAAATACTACTGCTCCCAATTCAAGATCATGGGTAGTGTAGTTCTTCTCATGAGTTTTGAGCTATCGGGAAGCGTATGCGATAACTTTACTCCTTTGCATTAACACAGCGCCTAAGCCCTGGTACGATGCATCGCAGTATACCACGAAGTCTTCACTTCCTTCGGGTAGTGATAAGATCGGAGCTTCGCAAAGCTTCTGTTTCAAAAGTTGGAATGACGTCTCTTGCTCTTCTCCCCAGTCAAACTTCTTCTTCTTTTGCGTCAATTCCATCAAAGGTTTGGCGATCTTAGAGAAACCCTCGATGAATCTTCGGTAGTACCCAGCAAGACCTAAAAATTGACGTATCTCCATGGGGTTTGTAGGAGATGCCCAATTCTTAACAGCTTCGATTTTTGCGGGGTCCACGTGAATACCTTTGCTATGCTATCGATCACATGCCCAAGAAATTGCACTTTCTCAATCCAAAAATCACACTTGGAAAATTTGGCATACAATTTCTCTTCTTTGAGCAGTTCCAGGATAGTTCTCAAGTGTTTTGCGTGTTCTTCTTTGTTACGGGAGTAGATGAGGATATCATCGATGAACACAATTACGAACTTGTCCAGATAAGGCTTACACACTCGGTTCATTAAGTCCATAAACACAGCTGGTGTGTTAGTTAGACCGAATGGCATTACTTGGAATTCGTAGTGGCCATATCGTGTCCTGAAAGCTGTCTTAGGAATGTCTTCTTCCCTAACTCTCAGTTAATGATAACCTGACCTTAGATCAATTTTCGAGTAGACACTCGATCCTTGCAGTTGGTCGAATAGGTCATCGATTCTAGGTAATGGATATCGATTTTTCACTGTAAGTTTGTTCAACTCACGGTAATCAATACACATCCGAAAAGACCCGTCTTTCTTCTTAACAAACAACACCGGAGCTCCCCAAGGCGAAGAACTCGGACGAATGAATCCTTTATCTAACAATTCTTGTAGTTGCTCAGATAATTCTTTCATTTCGGATGGCGCCAACCTATATGGTGCTCGCGCCACGGGTGCTGCTCCCGGCACTAATTCAATCTGGAATTCCACTTGGCGGACTGGTGGGAGGCCAGGCAATTCCTCGGGAAATACTTCAGGAAAGTTCTTAACTACAGGCACATCTTCAAGTCGCTTCTCCTCCGACTTCTTTTCTGTCACTTGTGCCAAAAAGGCGTGACACCCTCTATCGATATACTTCACAGTTTTGACGTACGATATGATGCTAAGCCGAGTCTTATTTCGTTCACCACGTATGATTAGGGTTTCACCTTGAAAAGGGATGCAAACAACTTTCTTGTCACAGATGATTCTAGCATGGTTCTTGGATAGCCAATCCATGCCGATGACCACGTCGAAGTTACCAAGCTTAATAGGCATGAGGTCTATGTCGAAAGGTTGGTCGAGTAAGAGTAAGGTGCAACTTCGGATTATGGTGTTAGTGCTTACAAGTTTGCCGTCGGCTAGTTCGATTTCGTAAGTAGTGTCTAGTTTGGTTGGGGTGATGTTAAGTAGAGACGAAAATGAAGTAGACACAAAACTTTTGTCGGCTCCCGAATCAAATAAAACTTTAGCAAGATGGTTGTTAAGTGGAAACGTACCCGTGACTACGTCTGGGTCTTGCTGATCATTCCCTTCTCCCATCACATAAACTCGCCCATGAGCATTGCTGTTCTGGTTGGCAGTCTGGTTTGGGCACTGGTTCTTGTAGTGCCCTTTTTTACCACATCCATGGCACACCACGACCACGGGTTGTAAGTTGGCACCTGTGGCCTTGCAGTCTTGAGTCTTGTGGCCGGTTTTCTGGCATTTCCCACATTTAGCAAAGCAGGGCCCATTGTGATGCATCCTACATCGGTTACACATAGGAGCAGGTCTAACATAGCCCCCAGTTCCAGCGGGTGTGGCAATGTAAGCCCTTGCGGCTTCCTGCCCGCGGTTCTGCTGGTTGTGATGGTGGTTTCAGTTTTTTTGATAGTTTTGATTGTTGTTGCGGTTGTAGTTGTGGTTGTTGTTGTTATGATGAGAGTTGTTGTTGTATTTGCCCCTGCGATCATCAAATTTTCGTTTGTGATCGTTGCTTCCTTGAGTCTGACTGAGTTTGATGTCCCTCTCCAATAACCTATGAGCAATTTCGATAGCCTCTTCTAGTGTCTGAGGTTTGGACGCAGTGACATTTCCTTCTATGCTCTTAGGCAACCCTTCAACATACCTCTCTAGCGTTTTCTCAAGGTATGGCACTTTGGTTGGGCATAGCAGAGCAAGTTCTTGGAACCTTAGATCATAAGTCCTAGTCTCATTTCCTTTCACCACTAGGCGATCAAACTCATCCTTCAGCTTCCTGATTTTAGTACGTGGGCAATATTTCTTCAACATTCTTCGTTTGAAGTCAGCCCAAGTGATTTGGTAGGCTTCCTCTAGGCCCATATTCTGAGCGGTAGAGTTCCACCAAGATAAAGCATCTTCCAGTAGAGTCCCCGTAGCAAACGAGACCTTGCAGTTATCAGAACATCCGCTTCTCGTGAACACAGTCTCAGAACGCTCAAACCATCGAGCAAGTTCAGTCACTCCTTTAGTACCCTTAAAGTAGGTTGGCTTGCAAGCCATGAAGTCTTTGTAAGTGAACTTGCGAGCCACAGCTGTCTCGCCTTCTCCAGTTGGCCTGTTGATGCTACTGGAACGCGCCATAGCCGCCGCTTGCTCTTCCAGTGCTGCAGCAACACTATCGGCGATCAACTTTTGGATAGCAGCTGGGGTCATGGTGGTTGCGGGGGTTGTTGTCGTTGTTGTTTTTCTTCGAGGAGCCATATTTCTATAAATATCACAATTGCACACTTTAGAAATCATGATCAACATAACCAAGTGAGATATCGTAACCAACTTCATAATAGTCGAACACATACATCATCATAAGCAAAACCATATCAATCATAAATAATCATCACGACATGTCTGAATACAATCAAAACACACATAGAATTTATAATGAATCATAATATGGCGATGTATAAGAGAAAATCACAGCACACAAACGAAAGAAAGCAACCATAATAACATAGATTAGTACCGGTACAAAAGTAATCATAACCAACAATACAGTTTTAATAATTTGCTACGTTGTTTACCAAGAACAACACAATACAAGATTATTAATGCCACGCAAGGCAAGCTAAGATGTCACTACTACAATAGTACATGGATAGTCTATGAAGTACCAGGTGCATCCCCTGGTCCGCGCTGTAATCCTCTGACTATCTCGGTCAGCTCCTCCATCCTCCGATCCCTGATCCTCTCTCTGGCCTGCATCTCTCCAATCGTGCCCCTGAGGGTGTGGATGGTACTGTTGGCTGCTGCCAACCTCTCAGTCTGGTGCTCGAGCATCTGCTGCATCATCACTACAGTATCCCTCAGCTGCTGTAACTCATAACTCTGTGCATCCAGTCGATGTCCAAGCTCAGTAATGATCTCCCTATCCTCCTCCAACTGTGTGCCCAACAAATCGAATACCTCCTCCATAGCTAAACTGCCCACTATGAGGTTCTGAACCTCCTCCTGGATATTCTCGACCCGCTCGAGAGATATGTCATCAATCAAACTCAGAAGCTCATCGATACGATCCTCATGTCGGACAAGCCTGGCGACTAGTAGTGGGATGGTATGGTAAATGGGCTCCCCTGTAACCGGAAGGACAGCTGACGAACTCTCTCCTAGCTCTGAAGCTCTAGGGGCTCCCTCCTCAAGTCTCCAGCGGCGAATACAATCCAACAGGAACGACCACCTACGAGCATCAACTCTCCTATGAAGTCTAGGATAGGCTGTAGCCTCAGTAGCAGCCTGAACATATGGGTCAGATGGTGAAGGACTCAAGTGATGTGCTCGCTCAGGAGAGGGCAAGGGAACACTCTGAGCACGAATGGGTGAAGGAGCAGGAGATGGAATGGGGGATGATAGGGGAACAGTGGTGGTCTGGGTGTAGAACACAGTAGGTGCGACCATTAGGGCAGTACTTAAATCTCTTCCGAAAAGGGGCTGGCTCATATGGCTGAAGGACTCTGACTCGCTTGCGCCGGCGGACCGGTGCAGGCGGGGGTGGTGGTGGAATGGATGCAGCTGAATCAGAAGAGTCTGAGTCGGATGACTCATCATCAGCCTCTGACCCAGAGGAGTAGTGAGGGGACGGTATGACTGGAAGTGGTGGTGAAGGAACATCATCAGCAGATAGGAACTGCTGGGACTCCATGTACTGGTCATAGAGCAGCCACTGATCATAGGTCATGGGACCATAGGTAGGGGAAAATGAAGGTGGGGTGATAGGTGAGAAAACTGGTTTCGGGGCGACTTCTCCCTCCTCAAAGGGTTCCGTCTTCCCTGAGGCCACCTCGGATGGGGCAAGGGCTGGGACGATGGGTGAAACAGGTAAGGTGTCATCGGTGTCAATGTCAGATAAGATAATAGTGGGAATAGAGGGTGATGCTGGTAGGGCGTCATCACTGTCAGATAGAATAATGATAGGGGGCGACATGGTACTGCAATATCCCAATAGTAAATATAAGTCATTTAATTCGAATAATGTTAAATATTTACTATATTTACTAGTCATGATGTCTAAAAATTATGCATCATCTGCTAAGCAAATCTCAATGCATGATGTTTGGTATAGTGTTGGCACGGAGGGCATAAGGTAGTAAAGTGTAAATAGTTCATTTTTGAAAATGTGGTTATAGTCCAGTGTTTTGAAAATCACTTGGTTCTCTATAACCATGTCTCTGATGCCAATCTGTAACACCCCAAAAATCGTAATGAAGCAGCGGAAGTCTATTTGGGGTATTACATCTCAGATCATAGTCACAATTATAGAAAACGACTCGAAAGAGAAGTTTTGAGAAAACTTAGTTATCATTCATCAAATAAAATCAGAGTTTGCAACAACGGTTCCATAGCATTTAATAGTACATAATGAAAATGTTTGAGTTAAAATGAATGATGACTTTATTTTGGGACGTCGTCCAAAAGGGGCCCTAATCCACTCCGTGCCATTTATGCTTCTTAAATACCTAAGATAAAACATGCTAAAAGGGTCAACACAAAGGTTGAGTGAATCCATAGTGTTTTATTTGTAATAGTTTGAACACAAGTCAGATAGTAGTAAAAATCAATGATATCGTAGTGTAATATATATTGCCCTAAGCCTCATGACATGCAAACCTTAACATCGGGTGAAATCATAAATAAAATAAATAGCCCACATCATAAAATGATGTAGGTGATAGTGCCCTCGTCGTAGGAGTTTGCCAAACTCTTAGTTAATTCGAATAAAGTGCATTTGGTTACCATTCCAGGCTAACTTCAAATGGGGCATCAACTTCCAATAGATCTATTCACTAAATTCGCGTTCACTCGCAAGTGATTAATGGTTCATGATATGAGGGACTTTTGGCAAGGGTGGTAACTTAGGCAATACTAACTTAGCAATATCAATCAGGATAGCATACAGAAAAATACTTGTGTTCAGATTTATAGCATGTATCTCCCCACGGGATTTGAAAACATAGTAAAAAGTGGGACTATGAACTCACCTCAGTGTAGTAGTAGTCTGAAATGCAATAGAGTCAAATAGTAGATGGTAGTTCCGCCGCGTGACCTAGATTAGTATGGCATAATTTAGTTTGCAGTTCTGATTTAAGACTCGATGAACGTAATTAAGTTTAAAAGTTTTCAAAACATTTACGTTATTGTTGCTTGTGTTAACCATTTACTTCACGGCGTAAATATTGTTGACGTATAATGGTTTTTATTATTTCGTTTAGTCGTTTTTGTCATAATTTTAATAACTAATATACGACATAATAAGTGGCGTCGTTAATTTTTATTCGAAATGGTCTAAATATTTTCATTTAATCCCGACAACAACTTAACAATTTAAATGTTCCAAATTATTAATTGGGCCGTGGCTCATCTTATACGACAGTAGGGGGGAAGTCCAATGGTGGGCTACTTTCTATGGGCTTTCCAGCGACCTGTGGGCTCACATGTGGGCTTCTAAGTCTGCTGCGAAGCAATAGTTCATGAGGGGTTATGGGCTTTACTCTAGCCCATTCCTTAATTGTTATCTAAGTTTTATATTTCTTAATGTGGGCTCTAAGTGGGCTTGTTTTGTGGCCTGTGTTCGCCTGGTATTTCATTTGTAAGTAAAAGATTTTCAGTGTCAAGCATTCCATTTGGCAGCTTCGTATAAGAGTTTCACTAGGCACTTTTGTATGTTATCTAGTCGAACCTAGGCTTTACTTAATAATCCAAGCTCTAGTACTACTCGAGCTCAAGTCCATTAGGTGTTCAAGTGGTAAATTACGCAAGCCTCGTGGCTCGTTTGGGGTCGACAAGAGGTATATTTAGTGATCTCTAAGGACAAGTTCTAAGGGTGCTATATTCGTGCTTCTTCTAAGCCTAATGAAGGCTGTTTTTGGTGTTGTTTTTGTGTTAAACCTCATTTCGATCTAAGTTATATATCCCAAGTTTTCGAAGTTATGTCTTTGCCACATTAAGGTGGTTCGACTGTACTTCAACTCCCCAACACAACTTCATCTTATAATTCTTCTAATCTAGTCTAGCACTCAAAACCATTCGATAATCCACTGTCTTGGCTATACTAACTATGGCTCGAATGTTTCACCATTCCACAACACAACTCCAATTACCTTCTTCCAAATCTAGTCCTAACACATAAAACCCATTCGACATTCCAAAGTCAAACCCTTATTCGACCCATTTTCAACATAACTAGTATCTTTCCATTCAACTTCCTAATCAAGGGTTTCTAAATATATTAATTCGACAATAATCACAACAATTTTACTAAGTCTAATTTATCCTCTATTCGACCTAATTTCTAATCCTTATTAACGATTCAAGAAAAATTATAACAAAGTAAGGATCAACAATTAACCTGATAACTTTGTGGGTGTTCAAACACTATGATGAACCCTCCAAATCCGATTCCAATAGCTCCAAAATTAACCACCACAACCTCCTATTCGAACCACTTGTTGCCCTAGATCTTGAGAACTTCTCAATCTTTGGGTGTGTTTGAAATAAGCGTGATTCGAATAAACCACCGGAGTTGCGGATATATGGTTAGAAATGGAGTTAGGCTCCATACCACTTTCGGATTGTTGGAGAATCAACCACCCTATTTGGTGTGATATCACTATACTTATGCTTCTACTCCCTATGTAATCCCGTGAAGGTAAAGGAGACAAATTCCTAAGGTCAAAGCTTATTAATGGAGGATAGTGACGGTTCCTGGTTTGGGGAAATGGTGTGGACGGCGACAAAAAGAAAGAGGTGGGAGAAGTAGGGTTTGGCAGGGATTTTTGGGAAGGAGTGAGTGAGTGGAGGAGTGTATAATTTTATTTAAGTGTATAGATATGCGTGAGTGTTTATTTAAGAGTATAGTATTGTATATTTTATTTAAATTGTGTGAATTTTTAGAAGTGTTTTAAAGGTAAAGTGGGAAATTTAAATACTCGAGTCCCGCTAAACAGTGTCTGGTCTGGTTCTGTCTTAGACTGTCTCTAGTTCAAGAGTTCATATTTTTAGAGTCGTCAGGTATTATTTAAGATATTCTCCGAGTCCTCAATTATTTTTTAATATTTCTTAACTTTCTGTCTGTTCCTGGTTTTAAATTATTAGACCTATGTCATACTATCACGGTGTCAGAACGCGTGCGGTTCCAGTAAAAATGGAACGTGAGTTTTGCCACATTGTTCGTTTGGCAATATCATTTGTTGTTTCTCAGTTTAAACAGAGCAAAACTTTAAATGCGAAGATGAATAAAATGACTTGAATAAAACTTCATAATTGATTACTTCGAGTTTACAGGAAATTAATGACTTGAAAAATTATGGGTTATTACATTTACAGTGTGCTCTGTATACTTGTAGAGTATGTGTCTCAATCAAATTATAAAGTGTGCAAATCACCTCCTTTCGCAATAATTGACACTTTGACAACCTATTTTTTGATTTAGGGCCCGTTTGGTTTGTAGGTGGGTTTAGGATTTGGATTATGATTAGAATTTGGATTTGGATTTGAATTTTGAGAGAGAAAAATAAAATAAATTTGTATATTATTTATTTTTAAATGAATATAATAAATCTTATTATAAGAGCAAAGAGAGCCATAACACGAAATAATACCAAAAACCCCGCCAAGTCAGCGCTACATTATTTCAACACCAAATAACATAACACTAAAAAATCACCCGTTATCATAACACCAAATAACACCACCTTTGGGACCCATCTTTTTTTAAAATTACAATTTACAAATTCTACCCTCAACAATTTCATTAATTAAATTAATATACAAATAACATTTCTATAAAAAAATACAAAAGTAAAATAACAAAACAAAACAAAACAAAACAAAAACAAAAAAGAAAAAAAGGTTAAAATTTTTTTTGGTCCAAAATATTCCAGCCCAACTGAAACACAGAAAAAGAAACGCAGAAAAAGAAAAATATTCCAGCCCAACTATTAAATGTTAACCACAGAAGAAAAAAAAAACTCATCTTCTTCCCGTTTACCTGCACACACACCACACACACACAAACTCAAACCCACAAACGCAAACCAAAGGGTGCAAAGTGTAACTTCTCATTTCTCCTCACCCACGTTTCAACTTGCGTTGTTCTACCAACGTCGTTCACAATGCAGCCTTAACGCAATCATGCTCGGAGTGATAACGCTGGTCTAACGCATGCCAGCTCGGATGAAACGGAGTTGATGCGTGATGACTCCGAGTGCTTTACCAAAAGATATATATATATATATATTATTATATATATATATATATATATATATATATATATAGAGATATTTAAAAAAAGATATATATATATATATATATATATATATATATATATATGCCAACTAGATAAAGCCGCTTGGCCAAAATGAATGTCACTTGGCCAAAAAGAATGCCACGTTAAAGCCAACTGGAAATCCAGCTCAGCAAAACACGCACCTTCCTCACTTTCGCTCTTATCTTCACTCAGAATTCAAAATTTCAGCCTAGTCAAACCTATAATCACGCCTCCTATCACTCAATGCTAAATCAAATCCATAAACACAGACACCCGATCAATCAATTCCATCTTTATCAAACCCGTGTTATTAAAATTCATGATGTGTGTTTTAAGCGGCACATATACGAACCCTAATTTCACCAAATTGAGATCGACTCATCAATTAATGAAGAACCCTAATTTCAAAAAATACGTAATTGATGAATTGACTGATCTAATAATGGAAAACTATCATCCCGTGAACCAAGGTACAAATTGTTGATCGGAAGTATCTTTTTAATCAGATATCTAAAGGTATTTTTTTTAATCGAATTATGATCAATTTTAAGGTATGATGAATTAGGAATGAATTTTTTTGTTTCAAATTCGTTATTTATTTATTAAAATTTTGTATGATGAAATTGGGATTAGTCTTTTTATGTATTTTGTTTATTGAATTCAACCATGACTCGATATGAGGGTGACCTTCTTTTATCAGTTTTTTTCAATTATATATTTTCATGTATTGACAATTATGGTTTCAGTTTTTGTTCGTATACATGATATGACGATAAAAAATCTAAAGAAGAAACCGTAGCCACTTTATAATGCAAACAAGAGGCTGCTATCAGTAGAAAACAAGCTTTTGTTTCTGCACATACTCATCAGGTATATCCAATTTCGTAGTCCTACTACAATATGTGTTCTTTGAAAATGTAAAGATCTTTTAATTATAGTATTTATTTGCTTTTGATCAACAAATGTGGAACTGTAAAGTATGCAAATCTGACGTTTTTGGACCCAAACAATCCTCATTGGGGATAGAGTTGGCTAGATCGTTGGATAGTAGCCAGGCCATGGGAAATTCAAATTCCGACAGACAATAATTAGTCGTGTGGAGACATGGTCAAAAGGGTTAATATAACTAGAAGAATAAGTAGGTATTTAGGAGGTTGTATCATGTATGTAATAAAAGTCTCGAGTCAAGGGAACAATTACGTGCATACAACAGAGATCATGGTGAAATCCTAGCGTAACGGCGTTGTTACACCCCGTGCCCGCTTAGACCAAAAACTATGACCTTTTGCGCGGAAACGCTTAACTTTTACAGACATTCTGTTACTCTTTTGACCATTTACAAATATCTATAAACATTCAGACCTTGAAACTATTTTTAAATGAAACTAGACTCAATTACCTTCGAAACGCCGGGTGGCGCGACCCGTGACGACTTACGGTTTAAAATATATGATTTTTCAAAAATCGACAATTTCTGAAAATACTTCCCAACCGCCGGTTGGGATACCTAACCGCTGGTTGGCCCTCACAGAAATGTCCCAGCCGCCCGGCTGGAGTTCCAACTGCCGGCTGGGCTTCACAGAAAGTCCCAGCCGCCCCGGCTGGAGTTCCAACCGCCGTCTGGGCTTCACATAAAGTCCCAGCCGCCCCGGCTGGGTTTTCTGCATACCCTAAAAACATGTCGTTTGACCTATTTTTACAATATGCCGCTCATACCACTTCCATATTACATCAAACTTAGTCAACATCATTAACTTAACATGTTAAAACATTTCCAAAATCGTTTGACCCGTTTACAACCCAAACTGGGTAGAAACACGCTTATGCCAAACACCCTCTTTAACCCATTTCCAATACACACTTTTTACTCAATGCACATAACCACTACATATCCTATTGAAAGCATATATGACTTGACATTTCTAATATATTGAAAAGGTGTTAGTATAAAGTCTTGACCCATAGCTTTCTAAAATGGGTGAAATTGGCTAGTTGCTAAACACCCTCTAACTACCACCATAACCATATACCATAAGACTTCATGACATTTACACATACCTGACCCATGACCTAAACATAAATAAGGACCATGTATGACAACAAGACCATTAAATAAGAAAATGACCATATAGATTGAAGTATACCAAAACACGAAAGGACACTTCGGGGGCTTCCAACTTCAAGCACGTTTGGTCCAAAAGATTACGGTCTTCTAGTCTACCTTCTACCACTACACTACTCCTTCCTTCCAAGACTACAATGCTATGCTAAGTCCTTACCCTTGCTTCCTCCACTTGTACCTACAAAATTATCATTAACTACAACCGTAAGCGAAACGCTTAGTAAGTATATAAAGCATAACCATCATTACATTCATGAGATTAGTGATTAACACCAATCATAACATTAACATGGAGCATAATATAACATTATCACTTACCTTAATCAAGTAAGCAAATACATAACATTTTCATAACTAGCATTGGATCCAAGCTAACATTCATTAACAAGCTCCATAACAAGATACCTTAACACATCATAACATTAGCATAATAACATTTAACAAGTTATACCTATATACTTACCTTAATCCCTACTAGCTCCCTACTTAGACTTGATATAGGCTCTACATATGCTTCCTATCACAAGATTAACTTTAATTAGTGACTAATTAGCTAGAGAGATCATTAATTCACAATCTTTATCCACTATACTCAATCTCATAACATGAACCCTAATTTCACAAATTGGGGAGAACACTTACTTGATGAGGAGATTGTAATTAAGGTGTCTCTAATGCCCCTTGATCAGTTCTTGATAACCAAATTGATCTATGATAATGATTCTAGTTCCCTCCCTTTCCTTTCTATATATGTCGACATACCAAGGAACACTCTTCCACTTTCCATATTTTTCTAAGGGTTGGGTATTTAACCATGTGTAGTAATAAGTTTAGTCACTTGGCAAAGATAGTCCCTTCAAGTTTCATTATACTTATTTAAACCCCTAACACTTATTACTCATTGAATACATGCACTAAGGTTTATATATATAAATATCTCTTATACTATATGGCATAATACGTTACCTTTCTGGGGTTCGGGTGTAATAATTCATCCCCCCTTAAATAGGATTTCGTCCTCGAAATCTACTCTTAGAATAGATGAGGATGCTTGTTCCTCATTTTCTCTTCCGTCTCCCACCTAATACTTGTGCCCTTCCGATGCTTCCATTGAACTTTTACTAACGGGATTTCCTTGTTTCTTAATTGCATCACCTTCCTTCCTAATATAGCTTCCGGTTCATCCTCTTGCGAAAGCAATTCCGGATCAATTTCGATATCGTTTTAAAGTGACCACGCTTGTTTCGTCCGCCAAACACTTCCTCAAGTATGACACATGAAAGGTATTATGAATACCTCTCATTTCTTCGGGCAATTCCAACACGTATGCTACCTCGCCTACTCGTTTCAAGATTTTAAACGGTCCTATAAACCGCGGACTTAGTTTCCCTTTGTTTTTAAATCTAAAAACGCCTTTCCACGGAGAAACTTTTAACATGACAAAATCACCTACTTCGAATTCGATTGGTCTTCTTCGATTATCGGCATAGCTTTTCCACCTATCTTGTGCCGCTTTAAGTCTTGCCCGAATCATTTCAATCTTTTCCGTTGTTGCCAATACTACATCTGTGCTCGCCAATTCCCTTCTTCCCAACACACAGGTGTCCTACACCTTCTACCATAGAGCATTTCATAGGGTGGCGTATCTATACTCGCATGATAACTATTGTTGTAGGCGAATTAAACTAGAGGCAAATGATCGTCCCAATTACCTCCAAAGTCAATCATACAAGCTCGTAACATATCTTCTAAGGTTTGAATCGTCCTCTCACTTTGCCCATCGGTTTGAGGATGAAAAGCCGTGCTCATATGTAGTTTTGTACCTAGTTCTTCTTGAAAACTTTGCCAAAAGTTTGAAGTGAAACGCCCGTCTCTATCGGAGACTATAGAAATGGGCACTCCATGACGTGCGACTATCTCGCTAAAATAAATCTTAGCTAACTTGTGAACGGCCATATTTTCTCTGATCGGAATGAAATGTGCACTCTTTGTTAGGCGATCTACTATGACCCAAATTGTATCGTTCTTCTTTTTCGTCATTGGCAATTTCGTAATGAAATCCATCGTGATCTTTTCCCACTTCCAAACCGGAATGTCTAAAGGTTGAACTTTTCCATACGGCTTTTGGTGCTCGGCTTTAACCTTTAAAAAAGTTAGACATTTCTCAACGTACTTTACACAATCCCTTTTCATGCCCGGCCACCAATAGTTCTTCTTCAAATCAAGGTACATCTTTGTAGCTCCCGGATGAATAGAATACTTCGACTTGTGTGCTTCTTCTAGGATCAATTCTTTGATATCACTCCAAAAAGGAATATGAACCCTTCCATACCGTGTCTTAATCCCTCGACTATCTTCTTCAAGATGCGGAATGTGTGAGGTAATACGTTCACTCTCTCTATTTTCCTCTTTCAATGCTTCCTCCTGAGCTAACTTGATTTTATCAAAAAGGTCGGACGTAACAATCATCCGTAATGAATGAATCTTAGTAACTTCATTTCGATCCTTGCGACTCAAAGCATCTGCCACAACGTTCGCCTTACCGGGGTGGTAGTGAATTTCACAATCATAGTCTTTCAACAAGTCTAACCATCTTCGTTGCCTCATGTTCGGATCTTTCTTCTCAAGGAAGTATTGAAGGCTTCTATGATCGGTGTAAATTACGAACTTGACACCATACAAATAATGCCTCCAAAGTTTTAGAGCAAAAATCACAGCCGCAAACTCAAGATCGTGAGTTGCATAATTTTCTTCATGCTTCTTTAGTTGTCTCAAGGCGTAAGCAATCACTTTACCCCTTTGCATAAGAACACATCCGAGACCGGAATAAGACGCGTCGCTGTAAACCACCATATCTTCAGTTCCTTCCGGCAACACAAGAATTGGTGCTTCACATAAGTTTTTCCGTAGGGCACGAAAGGCTTCGTCCTGTTCTTCGCCCCATTCAAAAGGAGTGTTCTTCTTAGTAAGTTTTGTCAGCGACGATGCGATTTTGGAGAACACTTACTTGATGAGGAGATTGTAATTAAGGTGTCTCTAATGCCCCTTGATCACTTCTTGATAACCAAATTGATCTATGATAATGATTCTAGTTCCCTCCCGTTTCTTTCTATATATATCGACACACCAAGGAACACTCTTCCACTTTCCAGATTTTTCTAAGGGTTGGGTATTTAACCATGTATAGTAATAAGTTTAGTCACTTGGCAAAGATAGTCCCTTCAAGTTTCATTATACTTATTTAAACCTTCAACACTTATTACTCATTGAATACATGCACTAAGGTTTATATATATAAATATCTCTTATACTATATGGCATAATACGTTACCTTTCCGGGGTTCGGGTGTAATAGGCGTAACCCATGAAAGTTCAGTAGCAAATTTTATTGCTGTAAATATGTTTGTTACACCAGTTATTTTTAAACAAACTTGGACAACATAATAATTTATGGTTCACGGTTGAACAACATAACTTCGGTAACCGAAATAATAGAAGATGATGTCAATAATCCAAGTGATCAAATTTGTGTGCCAAATGTATTTTATATTATATTTTAAGATAGTTATTCATCACCTAATGATTCAATGTGTGTTCAGTTTGTTCATTCTATGAAGAGATAATAAGATTTGGACATCGGGCAATACACAATAATTTGGTAGCAAATGAAACAAAAGAAGACTGTGAATGATCACTTTGCCAAGAGGGTTTGAGTTTGTTTAATTACACCTTAATACAACTAGAGGTAAATTACTTTAAACATTTGTGATTTAACCTGGAAAATACACTGGTGAGCTGCAATTATTTAACTATCATATTGTGTTATTTGCTTAACCAACAATGAATTTTGAATCTACGTATTTGTACTACCAACAATGAATAATTTGATTATATTTATGTAGGTAGTCCGTCATGGTCACTAAGGCTCGGTAGAAGGGATTCAACCACTGCGAACTTAACTCAAGCCAGTAATCTTCCAACAGCTGATCACGATCTAGAATAACTCATTTCTTATTTCCAAGAGCTAATCTTCCAAGGATTTGAAATCCAAATTGACTTATGTTATGCACAGGATGGACATTATTGCTAGCCTCCACAAAGCAAATGACGATCTGCCGTCTCACAGAAAATAGTATGTTGCATGCCTTCTTATTCATACTTTAATTCTATAAAAGCAAAATCATAAATGGGGTACTTTGATGTATCATTAAGCATGTTAAAGTTATGTATAAAATGGAGAAGGGTCTCATGTTCGATTTCTTATCTGCTCATTAAGTGGAACCAGCTTATATTTTAGTAGCTTCCTTTATATCATAGAACATTCATAAATCTAAATATTATTACATAGAAGGATCAACAAGCACTCTTGAATATGATATTAAGAATTTGTTACTTAAACATGAGACCCTGAATGACTTTGGAGTTATTTAAGAATTTCTTATAGGGCGACTTTCGACCCATTTAAATGTGCAACCCACTTCAGTAGTTTTGACCACTTTTTATCCGTTTAAAAAGAAACAGGAAAACACCTCTAATTCAACTTTTTGTATGTTGTTTTTATTAGCGGTTCTCACAAGATTTTGTAGCATTAGCCGAAATTGATACCAAAGAAACCATAGCCTTGAAGAATCTTGAGGGATATGAGAAAGAATTGCCCATGCGATCTGATAAAAAAATCTGACGAAAAATTATATCAGGATATCAGGATAGGTACTTCTTCTTCCTGTGAAAGTATACCAGGATCTTGCGTCACCAGATTACTCAAACATTTGCCAGTACATGTAACAACCTAGGCAAATCCCACATTGGCCGTGACTTGGAGTGATGTTGGGACATATGTTAACATTCGCCTTATACAACAACAACGCGTTTTGTGGTCTAACGGTTAATCATCCATACGGTTAAGCGTGCTCGTGTGAGAGTAGTACTGGCTTGGGTGACCTGCCGGGAAGTCTTCACGTGAGGGCCACAAAAGCAAAGCCGTGAGCCTACGGGCAAAGCGGACAATATTGTGGTCTATAAGGCGGGGTGTTATAGGTGGTATTAGAGCCAGGTTCAAGCTGTTCGGGATGTGGGGCAAACCTCATCGTCGTTCGAGGACGATGAGTCCCTTAGACAGGGTTGTTACCCTACTTGAATCCCAGGACGGGATTCCCCTAAAGGGGGGTGAATGTAACACCCTAGGCAAATCCCACATTGGCCGTGACTTATACTGGGATATATGTTAACATTCGCCTTATACAACAACAACGCGTTTTGTGGTCTAACGGTTAATCGTCCATACGGTTAAGCGTGCTCGTGTGAGAGTAGTACTTGCTTGGGTGACCTGTCGGGAAGTCTTCACATGAGGGCCACAAAAGCAAAGTCGTGAGCCTACGGGCAAAGCAGACAATATTGTGGTCTATAAGGCAGGGTGTTACAGTACAGTTGACTCTTTAGTTTTATACACTCATAAACATGTCCAATATTTCAGTTTAGAAAGATTTTTAGAAAGATTTTCATATTGTTATGAATCTTTAAACATGTCGAATTTACTTATTCTTAAGACAATAAAGGAATCGATAGAGATGAGGGACAGTTGTTGCCACAGTGCAACATTATACGCAAATGCACAGTACTAATGACGAGGTGCTTGTCTTCTAAGCATTTCTGAAATGCTAACTTTACTTTTTTGACCCGTGTATTTATACTGCCTATTTTGTTGCAGGGTTCAACATGGTGCTTGCTTAGGGACTGCTAATGAAGGTATTTATCATGAGTTAAATATTGCGTGTATACAGACAGTGTTGTTGCGGGTGAAGCAGCTGGTATTAGTATGGGACTATTAATGGTCGGGACTCCGAGTGAGAAAGCAACAGAGATGTAGTGTATGCTCACGAGATACAACAGCACAAAGATCATAAGGTGAATTTACGATTTCAAATTGCTAATAGAATTACTAATATTTTAAAAATATGCTTCTTTTTAACCATTTTTTGTACATTAATAAGTTATAAAAAGTTGGACAAAAAAGTGTTTGGGCTAACCCAACAACTCAAATCTATATGTTTTGACCCGAACCTGGTCAACCACCAAACCCAAACTACATGAAGTAGTCTTTAGTCTGACCCAATCCAGTTTGGTTCATATGGTTTGACATGCATCATATATTCAACATTAATTACATCCCTGTATGAAGATTACAAAAAAGAGAGTTATATCTGAACATAAACATAACAGGTAGTCATTTGTAGATATATTAATATGTGAACCATCAAACTTCAGAAGTAGGAAGTTTTTATCGGTCTAAAACCCCAAGATCGTGTAAACGTGGAAATATATGTAGCAAACTAGCAAAAAACATACACACCCATTTGCACTGCATATGTATGTTTGTATAATTATGAGACAACTTATATCTTTGGTCTATAATGTTGGTTTAGACCTTGCGACCACAGAGACAACCGTGTAGACAGTTTTAAAAGTGCCAACAAGCAGACTGATTTGGTAATAAGTTTATTGGATTCAAATACAATGTACACTTCTAGAATGTTTAACTAGAATATATATGCATGTACATACAACAAATTTAGCTCCATCTACAGTCCTCCAGAACTACAACACACTGACACATGTCAAGTGGCAACACTAACAAAACAAGTCCCGCCCATGACGACTTCATTTCATTTGAATCCAGTCTCGCTAAAACCCTCTCCAGAAGAAGCATCATATTCATAGACATCAAGGGTAATAAACAATGCGCAAGGGTAGTTAACATGATTAGATGACATGTACCAAAAGACTTTCCCAGGCAACAACTTATAGCAAAATAACGTGTTGCTCATGAAAGCATTCTTAAACACCATAGCAGACATCGCCATCAAACACAACCGATCAGATGAAGATCCTCAAAGGGAATTGGAGAAGAAAAACAGGGTGGATCTACAAACCATCCGTTTGAAATTGATGTAATCGTGCATACAACCCATTTTGCTCCAAAAGCTTCTTGTGATCACCCACCTACATACTCAAATCACCCATATTTAGCCATCAAATATATCAAGAGTACTAGAGGGACAATTACAAACTACAAATATAAACTCTGTTTACATTTTATTTTTAAAGAATTACATCAAAAATTAAAGAAGTCGGAAATTTCAAAAGGTGGCGAAGAGGTCAAGTGTTTTGAACAAAAACTGTCACATATTGTTTTTATATATTACTTAATATTTCATTTATGTCATGTTCCGGCTATATGTAATTACTTTTAGTTAACACTTCTATTCAGACGTTTATAAGTTGCAGCTAAACTCACAGCTAACTGCTACAACTACAACTTAAACTGTTAACCGTGTCCTGTATGAGGACGTGACTATGTGACCATAACCTATTTTATGACTTTATCTCATCACCTAACTGGTTCAACTCCCCAGGCTGTGTATTCCTCAGTAAGAACCGGAATCCATTATTGTCACTAATAAGAACTTGAATCCATCTTTACTAGGGGTATTTGTATCAGTTAAGCTCTAAATTTTGGGAAAATTAACTTAATCGCATATGTGGTACTGTCAAAAAGTCAAACTTTAAGCCAACCTCAGTCATCTGAAAGAATTGGTACTATTTAACCAATATAAAAGTAAAACAAAAATAATGGGAGTAAAACAATAAAAACGACGTTGAACTTAAGTTGTAAAGAGCCTATATAGAGCACATTTGATGATTAACCTATTTTTTGTTCGGTTCGGATTTATATCGGTTTCAGTCCTTTTGAACAGCCCTAGTTTCAGCTTATTATATAACGGTCTCGTCAAATATATATGATTTACTTTTTTTTAAGTGTAGATGCCACTCGGCATAAATCTCGTGGATTGGTGACCCATAAAAATGTGGGGTCTACCACGGTCTAAAAGACAGGTTTGCTTTTGTGATTTTGTCAAAATATCCTAACGTGTGTAAAAGTGGCCAGATATCTCTCACTTTTCAACACCACATATGAGCAAGAAGTTTAAAATTATACCTCAGCAACTTGTCCGTTATCCATCACCACAATTCTGTCTGCAGCTCTTGCTGTTGATAGCCTGCAAATGGGTTTAAAATCAAAATACACATCTCTAGTCTACAAGTAAATAAACATGGACAAAACGCACCTGTGTGCTATGAAAAGGATAGATCTTTTCGTCTTCATGTCGTTTTTTAATCCAACCATTAATTCCTGTGTACGAAAAAAGATGTAAGTTAACTGCTGATAATTGCAGCGAATGACATAATACAACATTTGTACAAAATATTTGATTACAAGTTAAATCAAACAATTGGAAGCACTTGGATTTATTCATGTCATATCATGAAATTAATTAAAGTTGTTATAAGAAAACTGATTATTGAGAAGAAAAATATTATCAAACTTATCACCAATAAATTATTCCGAATCTCGAAAAGAAACATTCAAAACCCCTTGAGAACTCGATACCTATAGATTTTAACCCACTAACCTGAATGTAGTATTCACTTTCTGCATCGAGAGCACTGGTGGGTTCATCGAGGATTAGAATAACAGGATCCCTAACTATGGCCCTAGCAATTGCAATTCGTTGCTTCTGGCCACCACTTAGAAGCTCATCATCGACTATTGTTTCATAGCCATTAGGAAGGGAGCAAATGAATTCATGAGCATTAGCCTGTTTTGCAGCCCATTCTATGTCTTCTTGCTTGATATTCCTTGAACATCCATAGCTTATGTTTGACTTTATATCCATCCGGAATAAATGTGGTTCCTGCAATATAAAGCTATCAGAGTGTTGCCCATCCCATGATTTAGAACAGCAAAATCAAAACAATATAGGATAGTTACTTCGAGCTCGACCATGCACCTAAAGAAAATGGATTTACCATAAAAAGAGACTTTCCAAACCTGTCCAACATAGCCAATATTCTTTCTCAGCCATCTGAAGTCCAAGTCTTTAAGTGGGTGGCCATCAATTAGTATCTGAAAGAAAATGAAGTTTCATTTAGGATCCACACATTTTTTTAAATAGGTCGCAGAAAGACAATTGAGAAATTGGCAGGGAGTGGCACTTAATAATATGTGAAATTCTGTGATCTATAGGAGTTTGGAGTGGCGATTCCACCTTTTGAATCTGGTTTAAGGGTTTCAACAGGCGATGGGATCACCATCCATCCGTTTAGCCCGTTTTTAAACATTCATGAATATTGTCTATGCTTTGTGCGTGTCATTGAAAGTAAGACCCGCCGAATAGAAAGTATAAACAAAATTTTCTGCCACGTGAAACAGCGAATTATCATGGGTTGGTTTAAAATGGCTTATATACGAGTAAAAGAAAAGGGCCACTGACCATCTAAGCCACCTTTAGGGTGGACCCTTCTATTTGTGCATGTAATGAGATATTTTATACTTATATGCATGCTTTAGGGTATAAAGAGGTAAATACAAAGCTTTTAATTAATTGACATGGCAGTATGGTACTATGGTTAGCGAAATGGGCAGGTCAGGTGAGTTGAATAGTACGTGGGCAACCGCTAACAGGCTTTTTGTATTTTATTGAACTTTAAAGATATGAATATGTTAAATATGTTTAGATTGTATTACAGAAATTTAGGAGGTAATAAACAATATGTTTCAATGGCTTTTACACTGTTCAACGAGAAAAATTTACCTAAACTTTTGATTGTTACACATGAACTCATTAGCTATAACATATAGCCCATATTGACCCGTTTTTACATAAGGACTGAAACTGATAACAAAAACAAAACCAAATAGGTAATTTTGAAGGGCACGTGTTGCAGGAGTACCTGCCCCTGCGTTGGCTCGTAGAGACCAAGTAAGAGATGGATTAACGTGCTTTTCCCACTACCACTAAGACCAACCTGAAGAAAAGAAGAAATAGGTCACTATCGACATCATTTGAAAGGGAAAATGCATAAGAATCAAAATTCTCACAATTGCCATCACTTCATTTGGGTGTATAGAGATGTTAACTTCTTTCAGAGTGGACATCTGCAGGAAAGGACATCTAACATAAATAAAAGGTCATATGAAGCGGTTTAGACCTATAAGATAACGGGGAGATATATAGTAAATGTACATATTATACATCTCAAAAACTGAAAACATGACCACGTGGTGGGCTTTGAAAAGCTTTGTCAATATAAGATAAAAAGGCCAACTTAGTGGAGTGGGAACTTTAAGCCATGTAACAATAGGTTGATTCGGGTTATAGTCCTAATGGGTCAAATGGGTGAAATTATATAGCTGAGTAAGTATATATACAATTAAAACAGTTCAAAAGTGTCCAAAAACAGCCGCCTAAATTGCTTTATTTGAAGAAAACGTGGATCATCATGTTAATAATGGTTTGTATGATAAAAAAATATAGATGGAAAATCAGAAAAAAGCGTTGGCGGGTCAAACAAACTCATTCTGACCTAGTTTACTTGTCTGAAACATAACTCAACTCACCCGACCAGCCCATTTTGCCACCCATATAATCTACATGTAGAGAGTAAGTGGAATTACAGTTGTCCGTGAAGAATAGTGAAAGGAGACATTTACGAACTCTAATTGCGGCCTTAACATCTGTAACTTCACTCCTGTACGCAACAAAAATGCCAATCAGAGCTGAAAGAAAGAGTATGTAATACAGTAGATCTTAAACACATATAACTGTCCACTTAAAGGCCTTACCTTTTACTTATAGTTAAGGGGGGTAAATTCAGCCTATTTTAATGTGGAGTATATTTTATTAATAACGAGTCAAATGGTTTTATAAGTCTCCCAAGTATACTCAAATGCTCGAAGCCTGCTAAGTTTTATATAAAAATTGGACCATTATGTTGATACTAGTTTTGTGATTAAGTATGATATTAGTTATCTCTGATCTAAAAAAAAAAAAAAAAAAAAAAAAAAACTGTTGCAAGCTTTTACTCAAACATGTTTCAAACCGGGTCCATTTTAACCAGGATGAACAAATGAGCTTTCTAGAAAAAAACACGATTTCCATGCCTTTTTCTGAAAATTGGTCGCTAGGCAAGACATCAATTAGCTGAAAGACCTTTTCACTTGCTCCAACACACTGAAGTAATGAAGAAAAATTGTCTGCCAACCTCCAAGCTGCATATATTAACCATTCACAGTACAATACATATTTGGTAAGTTGCTCAGCAGATGCTTGACCAGTAAGAATGGACATTCCTCCCAATACAATAGCAGAAACCTGCAAGTTTTAGTTGGACAAATAAATATGGTATATTACTCAGCAATTACATTGAAAACGATTAAATCTATTTTAAGTAAAAAAGAAATCACCAAGGATTCACTAAACCTGTGTTAAACGATAGAGAGTGTTGAAGCTAAAATTCCATAATCCATAGGCAGCACTTTCTCGCACGCTTAGTAAACCCAATTTGTCCAGCCATTGCTTATACCTAGAAGCATAAAGTATGTACTTACATTCTATGACATTAACTTGGTTGTGTATTCTTAATCTCAATCTAATGATTAGAGATTCGAAAAGATAGAAACGATGTTGAAAAAAAAAAACATATTGACCTTTCATGTTCTTGTCTTTCTGTTCCATTAACGCGTACCGTTCTCACCAATGAAAGGGTTTCTTGAGAAACCTGAATTTCCGGAGGAGGAGACGGGGGGATATAGTCATGGATAGTAAGTCAGCGGTAGAATACAATTACTTTAAAATGATCAGAGAAGAGTGTAAAAAAAGTTAGTATATACTTCATTGGCATGAGCAGTTGACTCTTGAATAAGCTTTGCTGCTTTCTTCTGGTACCTTCAAATTAAAAATATATCCATAAAAAGGAGGATACATGAGTCAAAGCAAACAAAGTAAACTTTAGATATTAATTCCCCTATAAGTAAACAGACTTATCAAATTTAAAATTTCGGATACTCACCGCCCATAAACCAGAAAGATCATACATAATAGACTACATATAAAGCAAGCTGACAACGCAAGAGGCCAGCTTAATGTCAGCAGATTAATCAGTGCTCCTATCCCCTGAAAAAACTGCTTCAAATTAAACTGTGGATAAGAATAAACGAGGTTATAAAAAAGTGGCCTAAGATAGATCTTGACCAATGTAACAACCTGAATGGAGTTCCGCACTATCAGATGTATATTGTTTGAAATGATATGTGACAACCGTTGACAATCCGCCCCAAGCCTGCTGGTCAAATTTCCAACTGGTTCTCTATCATAGAAGGATATATCCTGAAGGTAAGTGCTCATTAAATATACATATGTAAATGTGTGAAATACATAACAGGCTAAGAAGCAGAAAGCACCTGAAGTAATAGATTCTTGTATAAAGTTTCCCTTAGACGTTTGAGCTGTGAAATCGTAAGAAAAGAATATTATATAAGCTGCTTGCTTTGAATAGTCGAGTTAAGAACAGAGTACATTAGCCTTGAAGTTTCCGACTTTCAAAGAAGATACAATAACTCACCAGGACCATATTTGCGATTCCAAAACAAGCACTTCGTAATCCGCTGAAATCCACAAGAAGCAACCTCAGCTAATAGATACAACTTCAAATGCAAACACGAATATAAAGAGCTCAAAACACTTGGGGTGCGTTTAGTTGGAGGAAAACACCCTTCAACAACAACAACAACAACAAACCCAATCCCGTCGGGCAGGGTATGAGGGAGGTAGAATGTAGACAGATCCTACCCCTACCCTGAGATAAACCCGGGAGTAGAGAGACTGCTTCCAACGAGATCTCAGGCAAGTGCAGGTGTGCGGGTGGAGGAAAACACCCTTGTTTCTACAAAATGTTTTGTGGAAAACAAGGAAAACATAGATCGCGTTCAAATCAGTGTTTTCCAACAAAATGATTTGCAAAACACAAAATCCCCTATTTCCTAACTTAACAAGGAAAACTACAAAACAAATTTTAGTTGTTTTCCTTTGTAACCTACAACCCTCCTTCCCCTTCTTCAAAATAGAAAATACAAACATCAACTAAACGCGTTTTCTATATTTTCAAGTGTTTTGTGGATATAAATTTCCCTTCCAAATTTTTACAAAACTAGAGATAGAAAACAAGAGAATTTTTTCTCGAACTAAACGCACCCTTATTATCCGGGGTTTTTTCTACACTTCTTTACAGTAACACAAGTCACTGGCGGATGACATACAACCTCAATCATGATGGGAATCAACTAGGATATCTTACAAGTCCACGTGAGTATGCAACTATCGATTTAATATTATAAATATTCTACGAAGAGTTCTCATCAAATGTAAACTCTTTGCAGAATCTAAATTTTATATCCAAAATGAGGTTAAGCCATAAACGTGCCTGAAACTAAGGGTCTCCCTTAAATATCATTTCCGAAGGGACTACTTACAATTTTAGTAAGCCTAGGAATGACATTTATAAGCCTATGCAATCAAAATCAATTTCCTTCTATAGTCACGTACGATCCAGTATTCACATAGACGCAGTTTTGATCCAAAATACATTTGCTATGATTTTGTGATAGTGCGTGGTGACTTTTAGATTATGTGTATTATCATATGATTAACATAGGTAATTTACAATCGAGACTATTATTCCTTAAGAGTTACATTATGCGATTATGGTAATTCGAGCTAAAAATACACAATATCGCAATTCATATGATAAACCAACAAAAACATAATGTAGAACAAAACACTATATGGCAATCACACAAGATTAATTTTCTAATATCAGTTTCTTACGTGCATATCCCCGAAACAAAACACAAAAACACCAACACCTTCACATTCCTATAAAACACAAACACCTCCCCATTTTGCGCAGCAAATATAGACGACGCCAATAAACTCGGCATCCATATCTCTGAAACCTACACATAAAAACTGGCAAACTAAAAACACTTGGGGGATGTTTGTCTATGCTTATTTGTGGGCTTACGAGCTTATTCAATTTCGGCATAAGCCCAAATTTTCTGGGTTATTTTTAGGCTTATTATGACATAATAAACTTATACCAAGTCTCAAAATAAGCCGGAAAATGAAATGTAAGCTGAAATCAAATAAGTTCGTAAGCCGACAAATAAGCTTAAACTCAAAACACACCAAACCACCCATAAAACATACCGCAGCTAAACTTAAGGAGCAAAAACCAACGTACACAACCAACTTATCATGAGAAACCAATCCCCATATCCTAGTAATAACATGCCAAACAGTAACTTCATTTCCTACTTTTAACTCATTGCCATTATCATTATCTAAGTTCCACCAATTGTTTCCTGGTATATAATCAGCAAATGTGTATGTGTTTTGTGATGGGGTGTGTTTGGAAGTGTGATTGCGGCAGATGGTGGTGATTGTTTTGAGTTTGAATTTGGCTTTGGTGGGTTGAAATTTGAATTTGATGTTGCTTGGGTGTAAGAATGTGTGAAATTTGATTGAGATGTTGCCATGGATGATGATGGTGCTCATTTGATGCAGCACATGTGTTTTTATGCGATGTTTACTACAGGAATATAGCTAGTTTTTATTTTTAGAAAGAATTATAAGAGCCCGTTTGGTTTAAAGATATGTTTTGGTTGGATTTTGATAGAGAAATTATATTTATTAAATGTATTTTATAATAAAATTAAAATAAAAAAAAGATTATTTAAAATAAAAGAGAATCAAGATCACAGAATCAAGAACACACACAAAAGTCTGGAATATGCTCTCCAATTAACAAAAAAAATAAGCTCAAAACTTTGATTGCTACACATTTACCACAAGCTCGGTAGGTTATGTATTTATAGGGATTGATACATGCTCACCAATCCTTATCAAACTACAATTCTAATTCCATAAGATAATCCTAATCAGACTACAATTATGGAATCCTAATCAGACTACAATTATGACCGACCATTTGCTTGGATTCGGTTCAACTGCCCACTGGCTCGGGTCAGTAAATTAGACCAACATTCACCCCCCTAATTTCTGACTCGAGATAGGGAGGTCTTCGATTCCAAGTAGCTCTCTCATCTCCTTGAACTTAATTCTTGCAAGAGCTTTAGTTAGGATATCTGCACGCTGTAAATCACCTCTTATATATTCAACTCGTACTTGGCCTCTTTCAACACACTCTCGGATAAAATGATAACGTGTATTTATATGTTTGCTTCTCCCGTGAAAAAACTGGGTTTTTCATAAGCGCGATAGCCGATTTGTTATCAACAAATAAGACCACCACTCTCTCCTCTATTCCGGTTATTTCACCCAACAAACCACGTAACCATATCCCTTGACACGCGGCTAAGGTTGCAGCCATGAACTCGGCTTCACAAGACGATAGAGCCACAGTGTTTTGCTTTTGTGAGCACCAAATAATAGGTGATTTCCCTAGATAAAATACGTGCCCAGTTGTGCTTCGACCATCATCTTGGTCCATACTATAACTACTATCACAGAACCCTACCAACTGCTTGGTTTTCTCTTGGTTGTATCGCACTCCAAAATTCAAACTACCTCGGATATACCGAAGTATTTGTTTCACAGCCACCATATGTGATTCTTTTGGTTCTTGCATGTAACGACTAACCAAACCAACCGAATAAGACAAATCGGGTCGTGTGTGTAGCAAATACCTTAGACAACCAAATCGTCGCCTATATAATGTTGCATCAACCGGCTTTCCTTCCTTATCTAAGCTTAACTTGACTCCAGGTTCTAATGGACATTGAGTAGGATTCGCTTCATGCATTCCATCATCTTTTAATATCTTCATTGCATAGCCCACTTGACTTATTGAGATACTCGAATCCTCTTGCTTTACTTCAATGCCAAGATAATAGCTCAATTTTCCCAAATCACTCATCTCGAACCTCTCTTGCATTTGTTTCTTGAATTCACCAATTTCGCCAAGCCTCGAACCGGTTACCAAGAGATCATCTACATAGACCGCAATAATCAAGATTGACTTGTTTGTCTTCTTCACATACACTGCTTGTTCGTGTTGGCATCGTTTAAACGACATTTGCTTTAGTACTCTATCAAGTTTTGTATTCCACGCCCTCGGGGCTTGTTTAAGTCCGTAGAGCGCCTTTTTTTAACTTGTAGATTTTTCTTTCTTCTCATTTCTTCACGAACCCCTCCGGTTGTGTAACAAACACTTGCTCTTCTAGTTCTCCATGTAGAAAAGCTGACTTTACATCCAGATGATGTAATTCCCACGCTTCTTTTGCGGCCAATGAGATCAATAAACGCACCGTTTCAATCCGTGCTACGGGCGCAAATACCTCGTCATAGTCGACTCCTTCCTTTTGAACATAACCCTTTGCTACTACACGAGCTTTATATTTATTAATTGAGCCGTCCGGATTTTTCTTAATTTTAAACACCCACTTTAATCCAATGTGTTGATATAAATAATGCCTAAAAACATTATTAATACTTCTTGATATCTCTATGTTTTGATAATCACAAAATGTAAATTCATTAAACATAAACTTATTAAATAAACAAGTATTTAGTTGTAAATATTCATTTCTACAACTCAATCACTTAAGGTATGAATAAACAAATGCCTAATGCATTATATGATCAAAGGAACATTTTCTTAATCACTTGATTTTTTTATAAAATGACACAAACATTTTATATCTTTTAGAAAATCATTTTTGGTATTAAATAAAAATGTTTAATCCATTATAAATTTATGAATTCAAATTTTCAACCAAAAATGGCAAAAATGTTCCAGAAAAACCTTCCCCACAAAAAGACAAAACTGAGCAACGTTCGGGTAGGGCGGCCCCCTAATTTACTAGGCGGCCCCCTTAATTTTAAGGGGACCGCCCCGCTCCTCCAGCTGTCAGATTTTGCCTATAAATACTGGTTCATTCCTGGACTTTTTCCTCACCTTTTGCACCCCAAACCTTCTGTTCTAAATCTCTCCTTATCTTTCTAAATCCTTTGATCATATATTCTTAAGCATTGGTTTCTAAGTGATCTAAGCTTCTACCATCCAAGTGCAAAAGAAGAATACTCCTTCAAAAACTAGAGAAGAAGTATTGCAACTTAGTATCATCTTGCTACCTAAGTTGTTTGTGTAATCATTCATTCATTTGTGTATAAGTTGTGTATATTTGTTAGATAGGTGTGAACATAATTGTTTAGGCTAGATTAGTGTGGTAGTGGTGAAGTTGTGAAGAAGTTAAGGTGTGTAAGTAGTGAAGGTGTAAGGAAGTAGAAGAGTATATAAGTAGTGCTAGGTTGTGAAGTAGTTGTGAAGCCGTCGTGTAGAAGTTGTGAAGCCGTCGTGTAGAAGTTGTGAAGCCGTCGTGAAGAAGTTGTGAATAAGTCGTGAAGAAGTCGTGTAGAAGTTGTGAGATTGGTTCTAGCTACGATTAGGACCCGACATCTAGCTTTGTGTCGTTAAACTGGTGTAAGCAAAAGTTGTGTAAGGTTTTCTCCGCCATAAGGGAGCTTGTTGACATAGTGAAGAAAACTCTCGAGTTAGGTGCTCGAGGAGTGGAGTAGGGCAAGGAAGGTGTCCTTGTAGCCGAACCACTATAAATCCTTTGTCTCGCGGTTCGATCTTTCCATCTCTATATTTCATTTCATTTCATTACTTTACTTACATTGTTTATTTAGATTTACTTATATTTGTTCATATTGTTCAAGAGTTGAGTTCACATAAATTCGAATCTAAGTTTTTAAAAGTAAACAAAGTTTTCATAATAAAATTAAAAAGACGTAAAACTATTCAACCCCCCTTCTAGTTTTCCACAATTGGTATCAAGAGCCACGTCAAACAAGATTTTTAAAATAAATTGTATTTTAAAACTTGAATCGATCTATGGAATTGGAAAAATATTTAGAAGGGCAATCTATGCAAAGACCACCGCTATTTGAAAGTGATGGTTTTCTTTATTGGAAAAATAGATTCGAAACTTATGTGAAATCAAAAGATCGTGATCTTTGGCATGTTATTACCTTTGGTGATTTTCCCCCTATTCAAAATAATCCTGAAACTAAAAAGGATGAAGTAGTATCCTTTGAAAAACAAAGTGATGTTTTAA
The DNA here is from genome assembly GCA_021014915.2 of Artemisia tridentata subsp. tridentata. Taxonomy (NCBI): domain Eukaryota; kingdom Viridiplantae; phylum Streptophyta; class Magnoliopsida; order Asterales; family Asteraceae; genus Artemisia; species Artemisia tridentata. The sequence goes on along the minus strand of CP139504.1, from coordinate 213,500,163 downwards.
AAAGAAAACTTGCTAAAAATAATGAGGCAAAAATGGTTATTTATAATGCGTTACCACGTTAAGAATACGAAAGGATCTTTATGTGTGAAACCGCAAAAGAAATTTGGAACTCCTTACTAATAACTCACCAAGGTAATAGTCAAGTCAAAGATAATAAAATAGATCTTCTTGTTCAACAATATGAACAATTTACGATTCCGGAAGAGGAATCAATAGATAATGCTTTTGCTAGGTTTAACACTATCATCACAAGTTTAAAAGCACTTGATGAGAGTTTTTCTAGTAAGAATTTTGTTAGGAAATTTCTTAGGGCTCTTCATCTAAAATGGCGGGCTAAAGTTACGGCGATTGAAGAATCGAAGAACTTGTCAACTCTTCAACTTGACGAGTTGATCAGCAACTTGAAAGTCTACGAAGCAATAATAAAGAAAGACTCCGAGATGGTCAAAGGAAAAAGAGAGCAAAGCAAGTCAATTGCATTGAAAGCTAGGAAGGAATCTAGTGACGAGGATAGCTCAACCTCCGAAAGTGATGACGAAGAATATGCCATGGCCGTAAGAGACTTCAAGAAATTCTTCAAAAGACGAGGAAGATTTGTTAGACAACCACATGATGAAAGAAAGGCATTCCAAAGAAACAAAGACGAAAAAAGTAGCAAGAGTGAAAGGAAGTGATTCAAATGCGGTGATCCAAATCATCTCATCGGAAAATGTCCAATGTTGTCAAGGGATCAAAATCAAAAGGCGTTCGTTGGAGGAGCATGGAGTGATAGCGATGAAGATGAGAAAGAAATAACAAAGGAAGAAAAATGTCTTATAGCCAAGGCATCCAATGAGGTACTTTCCGAAATCGAATACTTTAGTGACAAAAATCAATCATTAGACGAAAAAGACCTAGATAATGAATATATTAGGTTATGCAAATTAGGTCAAAAAGTCATGGCTAAAAATAAATCACTAAAACATATTAATAATCGATTAGAAAATGAAGTACTCGAATTAAAAAATAAACTACAACATTTAGAAAAAGAAAAAGAAGTTTTTATAGAATGTAAAACATGTCTAGAGGTCAAAAATGAAAACGAAAAACTTAAAGATGAAATTTCCAAACTTGACAAGTTTAAAAATAGTAGTAACTCACTTAAGAAAATAATAAGTGTTCAAGGAACTTCGGGAGATAAAACTGGTCTAGGATTCAACTCAAATAATGTTTCAACTAGTGAAAATAAAAATGTAAAGTTTAAATGTCAATCTAGTAAACAAAAACCATTAGAGTCAAAACTTAAGTATATACTTATAAAAGATAGAAAAATACCTATTGCGAGTGATGAGGAAGTAAAAAGTTTTTATAAACCATCATTAAAAGCCAAAACCGGATTTTCTAAACCGAAATTAAGATCTAAAACTCCACCTCCAAATAGACCAAATAATCCTCATCCTCGATCTAAAACCCCTCAACCTAGAAGAAATCAAGGTAGACAAAACTTTCCTAATAATAATAATCACCAAATGTGGAATTATTCACTTCAACCAAGTTTCAACCCTTGGGGAATACTTTCACCATACATGCAAATGCAAACCATGTTTGGTTCAAACAATTTTGGACAAATGAGACAATGGGGACCAAGTGGCTAAATCGTCACTCATTGAATAATTCGGAAATTCATCCATGTTTGGCTTCTATAAGTCAATATGACACCTTGAAGCGTTTGAAGAAAAATCTACTGAAGACTAAAAGGTACGCTTTCCTTTTAAGTTCATTGTTATAATATATGCTTAGATTAATGACTAGTTATTTCATGCCCATTTAGCTCATAATGCCTAGTTTATATATATATATATATATATATATATATATATATATATATATATATATATATATATATATATATATATATATATATATATATATATATATATATACATACATAATAGCTTATATGAATCTACTTATAACCTAGAATCACTTATTCTTTTCCCTTGGCTCTTTTAAGCTATAACGTTTAAAATAGAAATCTTCTATGTCCACTATTAGAAAACTCATGGTGATGAAGTGAAATGAGTTAAGTGGATTAATCATTAACATAAAAGTAAGATTAGATTTCTCGCGTTAGAAAACTATGGATGAAACAAGCTCTCGTAGACTATGGCATCAAATTAGATAAGTGTGCGACAACAAAGGAGCTATAGATGTTAGGTTATACCCCATTCAACACTCTCGCATCAAACATATAGAATTTCGTCATCACTTCCTTATGACCATAGGATATGTAGAAAAGGGTAGCATGTGACAATAGCCTTAACTAATTCCCTTGAGCATGAGATCTTTAACAACCATTTTCTAAAATCTAGGATTAATGGTATTTGTTGTCAAAAATCTAGTATCTTTAAAAATATACAGAAACTTCACACTTTGGAAAAATATTTTTTTTTGACTATTTCACTTTTCTATTAACATGTTTTACTATCTCATTTTTCTTCTTAATTGATGTCCATAATTATGTTTCGATCAAAGTCAAAGATTGGGAATATTTTTTTTCTTACCCATTATTCATAAACACATTTTGAAATAAAATCCAATCTATTTTATTCAAATAACTTTCACATCTACATAAAAACCCACTTTCAAACATTGTTGAATAATGCTAAAAAAATTTCTTTAAATCATGCATGGTGATCTCATATTTGTCATCTATATTTATGTACATGACATTTATAAGTGAACTAAGTCAAATCAAGCGGACCATGGTTTGTCTATTAAGACTTTGTTTGTAACAAGTCTAGAAGTCCATGCTATCTTAAGTTCCCATTTATTGCACATAGGCACACATTAGGATTCATCAAATAGTTCATTAATCTTCCCACTTACATATAATTAAGAAAATACCTGGTGTAGTTTATTGTTTCCTAGTTCATATATATTACTTGTTTGATGAGTATGTTTACATGCTAGATGAAATTACTTGTTTGCTTAATTTCTTTAATTAACATGTTTTGCATAAATTACATGCTTAATTGCCTCAAAGAGTTGGACTTGCTTGAAACTAAAGCCAAAAACACAACCCTTTCTACAATTTTTTGCCAAAAACCCATTTCCAGTAATCTGGGAACCAACAGATGGGCGGCCCCCTTAAATCATAAGGCGGTCCCCTTAATGTTTAAGGGGACCGGCCATCTGATGGTCGAAGGTGCTGTTTCCTTTTCTACTTTTTAGCCCATTTCATCCTAAACCTTCCAAAATTCACAAACATATCTTATTCCAATCCATCCAACAAATTTTATCCATTCCTTAATCCTATCAATCCTACACTATAAACACTCACATTCCTCATAATCTTCCATCATTTCATCATGCCATCTCCCATCAAACCAAAGCCAAAAACCTCAAGGTTAGCAAGGATAACCGAAAAACCCGTTTGGAGAAGAAAACCTAACCCCCGAAACAAGTCCATCTCAACAAATGATGTGGTTAAACAAACAACACCTCCACCCACATTTGTTCTCAACTATACTCCCAATCCTCAAGCTCATTCCAATGAACCCTTTCACAAACCTCATCATAATAACCAACCATCCATCTTTACTCCCAAAAATACACCTTCATCTCATCCATATGACTCACATGAAGAGCATGATCAATCCCAAAACAATAATCCCAATCTCATTCACAACACCTCACATCTTATTCAACCTACCAATGTACCATCCAAAACACTCACCACTCTTGGAATATCCTCTTCTTCCATATCTCCATCCTCATTCACTCATGATTACCCAAACTCAAAAATGTCTCCACAACCAAAAGTATCACCACCACTTCCTACCAACTCACATGCTACTTCTATGTTGCATATCCAAACATCCATCCAAAATAACAACCACACTCCACCATCATCACCTTCTTCCGAACACTTGAAGTTCATTGAAGAACTTAATGAAACCCATGAGCTTAGTGCTCTTCTTGCCTTACACCTTGCTGGATCAACTTCTTTCTAGCTCATCTTTATCACAAACTAACCTCAACCTCCACCTTCGTTCCAAACTACAAATCTCAACCTTAAACTGACCTCATTGAAACCTTTCAAAACCCTCATCATATTGGTCAAACATCCAACTTTACTTCCAACTACACACCCCAATTTCATCCACTTCCACCAAATGACCAAATCCACATTCCCATGGAAAAGGAAAAGTTCTGTGAAGAGATAAACCAAATCCATGACCTCCTTGCTATGCACCTTGCACAACGCAACAAGGGCCAACCTCCATCCTCCATCCTCACCCTACTCAAATTGCTTACCTCACCCCCACAACTTGAATCAAGTTGATAATCATGTCAACTATTGTCCTTGTTGTGTCCTTCTCCAAAAACAAATCATTGCCTTAAATAAACATTTCACTTGGATTGAGTAACTTCTTACTAGATCTCATCCAACACCTCCACTAGCACAATACTTTAACCCTTAATCAACCGATTCCGCTCCAAACTCTCCACTTCCAAACTCTCCACCTCCAAAAATATACCTCTATTAATCAGACATCCTTACCCTCACTCAACCACTTTCATCACAAACACTCTACCATCAAATAAAATAATTCAAGCTCTTGTGTTGCAAGCAAGTCCGATGGCTCTCTTTGGCAAATTAGGACCTTTTTACTTGTTGTATGTTTTAAACATAATAAATGTTTCACATAATCATTTTGATTTAATGAATGTCTTGTTATGTGTTCTTAATATTTGTTTGCCATGATTGTTGTTTGCCATGATTGTTGTTTTTATATTCCATATTTTGCTATGTATGCTTGTGCTTCTAATATTTTTCTTGCAAGTATTCCATATCTCGATTTCTTGATGCCCTCAAACGAAGGGGAGCACACATCAAGGGGGTGTTCTCGTTCCGACAAATTTTGTATCTAAAACTTGTCGGCATAACCTTTTTGATTCTACAAAAAGGGGGAGAAGTGAATATAAACTCACTAAATACTTATCCAAAAATAATGTTTTGGATTTAATTAGTTTAAGTTTTGTAATCATCAAAAAGGGGGAGATTGTTGATATAAATAATGCCTAAAAACATTATTAATACTTCTTGATATCTCTATGTTTTGATAATCACAAAATGTAAACTCATTAAACATAAACTTATTAAATAAACAAGTATTTAGTTGTAAATATTCATTTCTACAACTCAATCACTTAAGGTATGAATAAACAAATGCCTAATGCATTATATGATCAAAGGAACATTTTCTTAATCACTTGATTTTTTTATAAAATGACACAAACATTTTATATCTTTTAGAAAATCATTTTTGGTATTAAATAAAAATGTTTAATCCATTATAAATTTATGAATTCAAATTTTCAACAAAAAATGGCAAAAATGTTCCAGAAAAACCTTCCCCACAAAAAGACAAAACTGAGCAACGTTCGGGTAGGGCGGCCCCTTTAATTTTACTAGGCGGCCCCTTAATTTTAAGGGGACCGGCCACCTATTTAAGGGGACCGCCCCGCTCCTCCAGCTGTCAGATTTTGCCTATAAATACTGGTTCATTCCTGGACTTTTTCCTCACCTTTTGCACCCCAAACCTTCTGTTCTAAATCTCTCCTTATCTTTCTAAATCCTTTGATCATATATTCTTAAGCATTGGTTTCTAAGTGATCCAAGCTTCTACCATCCAAGTGCAAAAGAAGAATACTCCTTCAACAACTAGAGAAGAAGTATTGCAACTTAGTATCATCTTGCTACCTAAGTTGTTTGTGTAATCATTCATTCATTTGTGTATAAGTTGTGTATATTTGTTAAATAGGTGTGAACATAATTGTTTAGGCTAGATTAGTGTGGTAGTGGTGAAGTTGTGAAGAAGTTAAGGTGTGTAAGTAGTGAAGGTGTAAGGAAGTAGAAGAGCATATAAGTAGTGCTAGGTTGTGAAGTAGTTGTGAAGCCGTCGTGTAGAAGTTGTGAAGCCGTCGTGTAGAAGTTGTGAAGCCGTCGTGAAGAAGTTGTGAATAAGTCGTGAAGAAGTCATGTAGAAGTTGTGAGATTGGTTCTAGCTACGATTAGGACCCGACATCTAGCTTTGTGTCGTTAAACTGGTGTAAGCAAAAGTTGTGTAAGGTTTTCTCCGCCATAAGGGAGCTTGTTGACATAGTAAAGAAAACTCTTAAGTTAGGTGCTTGAGGAGTGGAGTAGGGCAAGGAAGGTGTCCTTGTAGCCGAACCACTATAAATCCTTTGTCTCCCGGTTCGATCTTTCCATCTCTATCTTTCATTTCATTTTATTACTTTACTTGCATTGTTTATTTAGATTTACTTATATTTGTTCATATTGTTCAAGAGTTGAGTTCACATAAATTCGAATCTAAGTTTTTAAAAGTAAACAAAGTTTTCATAATAAAATTAAAAAGACGTAAAACTATTCAACCCCCCTTCTAGTTTTCCACACAATGGGTTTAACATTAACCGGGGGGTCAACTAACTCCCATGTATCATTCTTCTTTATTGAATCAATCTCTTGCTTCATACCAAACATCCACTCGCTTGAAACTTTTGCTTCTTGAAACGTTCTTGGTTCATCATCTTCTATTAAGAGCAGATTTTGCTCTTCATTAACAGTTGAGGTTCTCGAGCTAGACCCCATTATAAAGTCATTAAATCTGGTTGGCATAGTTGGAACCCTTGAAGAACGCCTCAATGCTGATTGATTTTCTGCCGCATAAAGTGGGTCAGGATCATTCCCAGCTTCGGCTGGGTTCTCCTGTTCAGTATTGACCAGCTGTTCTTCATCATTATTTTCATCAGTATCATACTGATTTTCAGCCACTTGATGATCCTCAACAGCCTCTACTTCTTCGGTCAGACCTGGGTTCACAAATCCACAACCCGTATCAATAGAACCATGCCATTCTATGACAAACATACCTGGGTTTAGCTCGTGTGACTCGCTTCCAGCAACATATTTCCAGCCAAGTTCCTCATTAAACTCCGCATCACGACATACCACTACCTTTTTTAGTCTTGGATTGAACAATCGAAAACCTTTTGTTCCAGGCTCGTTTCCGATATAAATGAGTCGTGTTGACCTGTCGTCTAACTTGGGTAAATATGGCCCGTTGCATACGCCACACATCCGAATACCCGCAAACCCTCCAAGTCAGGCTTCTTTCCTTTGAAAGCCTCGTATGGTGTTTGATTAACTAGAGCTCGAGTTGAGACTCTATTAATCAAAAACGTGGCGTGTCTAACTCCTTCAGCCCACATATAATTTGGTACGTCTCGTGCTTTCAAGATGCTTCTAGTCATTCCCATAAGAGTACGGTTTCGCCTCTCCACGACTCCATTCTGTTGCGGTGTGTAGGGAGTGGTTAGATGTCTTGTTATACCCTCGTCTTCATAGAACTTGGTAAATTCTCTTGAAGTGAATTCACCTCCTCTATCGGTCCTTAGGGTTATAATCTTCTTTCCCGCCTTCCTCTCGACTAGAGCTTTAAACTTCTTGAAATATTCAAATGCCTCTCCTTTTTTCTTTTAAGGCAAAAGTCCACATAAACCGTGAGAAATCATCAATTAAAACGAACACGTACCTGTTTCCCGCTATGGATGATGGAGAAATCGGTCCACATAGGTCAGCATGTATCAGTTGAAAAACATGTGTTGCCCTAAATTTTGTTGCTTTTGGAAACGCCTTCTTGGTTTGTTTTCCTACCAAGCATGATTCACACAACTTGTTCTCTTGATGAATTAGTGGCAAATTTTCAACCATGCCCTTCCTTGCCATTAATTCCATTGTCTCGAAATTAATGTAACCCATCCTAGCATGCCATAACCAAGCATCATCTTCCATCTTCGCTTTAAGACACACCGGAATTCCGACTTGGAGCTTTATTTTGTAGAGCCTATTACTCGTTCTAGGAACCTTCATCAAAAGCTTGCCATCCGAGTCACGCATGGTGAGATAATTACCTCTCATACGAATGTCACATCCGCCTTCGGTAGCTTGCCCAAGACTAATAATGTTTCTTTTTAGCTCGGGTAGGTAATATACTCCAGTGAGCAATCGTTGCTCGCCCGTTTTCCCTTCAATGATTATTGAACCCTTCCCTTTTATCTCGATGTAGGAGTTATCACCAAACTTCACTCTGCCGGAGATATTCTCATTCAACTCCGAAAAGTATTTTCGGATCCCCGTCATGTGATTGCTTACCCCATTATCTAGATACCAAGTGTCCTTCTCGTTTGGTTTAGTATTTAATTGGTTTGGGATAATCTTCTCTTCATTCAAGAATACGACTTCTTGAATGCTCTTCATCATAAAAAGTGTCGGGTCATCATCATCCTCCTTTTTCAGAAGGTTTGCTTCATGCTTTTACTTCTGTTCACGTCGTTCGGGGCAGTCAGAAGCAAAGTGAACATATTCATCACATCTGAAGCATTGAATCTTTGAAAGGTCTCGGCCCTTGTTCTTCTTTTGGTCCGTATTGTTCCCGGTGCTGCTTTGGTTTCCTCGGTTGTGGTTATTGGCTCGACCACTACCACGAGATTTGTTTTGACCTTTGCCGTTGCCACCATGGAGTTTCTTGCTCGACCTTTCTCAGCCGACTTGTTCTTATCAGATCTTTCAGCCCTTCCGAACATCAACTTTGTGGAAAACTAGAAGGGGGGTTGAATAGTTTTTACCGTTTTTTTAAAGTTTTATTTACTTTGTTACTATATGTTAATTCAAAGGAAACAATCACAAATAAATAATCACACAATGTAAACAAAAGATAAAGAGAGGAAAGATCAAACCACACGACACAGTTGTTTATAGTGGTTCGGCTACAAGAACTCTATTCCTTGCCCTACTCCACTCCCCGAGTTTCTTACTCGAGAGTTTATCTTTCACTAAGAAACAAACTCCTTTCCTAGGCGGAGAAAACCTTTACACGTCGCTTACTTCCTTTTCCGGTACTAAGCTAAACACCGGGTTCTTTCACAAGGTAGAACCAACCTGACGTCGCCTAATTACTTTACCGACACTAAGCTAGATGTCGAGTTCTTTACAAGGGTACAACCACTCCCTACACTCTTTGTACTTTAAGGACTAAAGTACTAACCACACTCACTGATTACAAATGATAGATATGATGTGTGAAACGAACTACAAGATCACACAGTAATGCAACTAAAGGATTACGGTTCTGTAGATCCTTGAATGCTTGATCTCCTTTCTACAAAATGGAAGATCAAAGTGAAATGCAACTATGAATGATGTTAGTAAGATATGTACTGAATGAATATATGTGTTTAAGCTATATGAGTGATACTAAGATCAAATACCAAGCCTGCTATTTATAGGCAAGCAAGGAAAGGCTCCCACGGATCCGGCGGATCCTTCAAAAGGGATCCGTCCCTTATAACACTTGGATCCGTGGGATGTGACAGCTATGTAATAGTTGTCTCTTACCATATCTTAGTTGTATCTTACCATATCATCCAAGATCTTCAAATGTCAACTATGTTGCTTGCATATCTAACCAAGATATATCAAAGATATTGTATGTGATGCATACAATGATGTCATGGCATAGTTTATGAATTAAAGTTTCCTTTTAAGGAAACAAGTTACTAAACTTGTAATTCTAAGTTAATATGTGAAGTGTAAAGTGTGTACTTAAGAGACTAAGCTAGTATTTATTATTTGCTAAAAGATATTCCTTATATTTGTCATTAACAAAACTAATGAAAGATCAAAGAATATAAATAACGTTTTTGGGACGCTATTTGTATTAACAATCTCCCCCTTTTTGTTGATGACAAAACATAAAGTATATTTTTGAGCAAGAGAATAAATATAGCATGAGTTCTTAAAAATATAAATTAAGTTTGTTTATTTAAAGAAAAGTTTTGTAAAAAATGTATGTACTGTGATAATTCACAGTTGATGCAAACTTAGTCCTTTCTCCCCCTTTTTGTCGAAACAAAAAGAGTAGCGAAGCGGAATGCGATTTTGAGAACTTTAAGAGCTCCCCCTTGTTTTATACTCCCCCTAAATGGAGTAATCAAGTAAATGATGCATGAATCTACAAAACAAACGGTTAGTATATGAGATGCTTATGAGATGCTCCCCCTCGATGTATACTCCTCACTACTCGAGTACCAACGTATACTATTGAAGGGTATGATATGCTGCAAATGAAGTGTTAGTTATGAAAGTAGAATGCTTGTTAAGTGTTCTTCCAAACAAGCCTTTCAATATGTTTTGACTTTAAAAAGTCAAACTAAGTGTCTGATGTTAATTAGTACCTAAAGCAATCATATGCAAGATATAATGTATGCAATATAGGAATAATGATAATGATAATATGCAATATGTTGATCACTCATAAGCATAAAACATCATATTCATATAAATTTAAAATTTTGTGACAAAGGTCACAATGGAGAAATGATGTTACAAATAAGAAGACATCCTAAAATAAAAAGTCCTAAACAAACAACTTAAAAAGAAAAATCCAAACAACTAATCTAAAGAGCTCCTATTGAGAAGGATGAGAGATTGCGTTCAAACGTTCAAGAACATGGTTCAAGATGAACCTCATCTCGTTTTGAAGCTCATGGACCAAGATGTTGGTCCTTTGGGCCAAGTGAGCCGTTCTCTCACAATGTGCGCAATCATGACTTGAGAAGCCGGGCGGAAGATTAGGGTCCAAGTTGTGTGGTGGTGGTGGTGATGGTGGTTGGGTGTTGTTGTTGTTGGATGGTTGTTGTGGTGTTTGGAGGGAGTTCATAAGAATGTTTTGGATGTCCATTGCTTCATGAAGGCGATGGTCAACCATACCCGAGAGAGTGTAGAGACGATTGAGCTCTTCACTAATCTCCTCTTGGGTGTGAGGAATATTCATCCACATTGCCTCGTCGATGGCGACTAGAGTGGATGTGGGTGATAGAGGTTTTTGTTGAGGTTGGGATGATTGTGCATCATGGTATAAAGGACCATGGATATCCGGGTAAACCGGGTGAAAAAGCATGGGTTGTTGACCTTCAAAAGTCATGGGTGGAAGATTGGGTAGTTTTGGTGATAGTTCTTCTAAGTCATCAAGATGTGGTGATGTAGGAGGAGTCCTAAATAATTCCAAGGGTTGGAGTTTAGGTGATTTTGGTGGTGATGGTGATCTAACAGTCTGTGATGGAGCCGGTGGTGGAGTAGAGGCCATTGGAGTAATGGTTGGTGGTGGTGTTTGTATAACAACATGTGATGGTGTTGGGGTGGAGAGTGTAAGGAAATTTTCACTAGCAATGGGTGATGATATATTGAGAGGAGAATTTTCCTCAGATGAGGAGTTTGCTAAGTTGATAAAACAACAAGGTTTGACACTGATGCGGGCTGTTCTTCTTGTAGTTTTAGATGTGGAAGAGTTGTGTGACTTGGTCATGGTGAAGTATGATAGCTAAGATGTACAGGAGAGGAAATGGTTGTGGTGTGAAGTGATGATCCTAAAGTGCTAATTTATAGACAGAAGGTTTGTGAGTCTGTGTGTTTGGATTTGATGTGAATCCAATAGAGAATGTGGGTTCTAAATGATTTGGAACAGAAAATTGTGCAGGTCATATCAATGAAGTCAATCCATTGAGCTTTGGTTGAGTAATATGTGTTGGATATGCAGTTAATACAAGAGGATAGTGGAAAATCTATGATTTGATATTTCCACGGATTTGACGGATCCCTAAAAAGGGTTCCTTCTTTGTATTGGTTTGGTAACTCACACCTAAAGTTTAAAAATTTAAATTTTGGTGGGAAATTTTGTTCCTAAGTTTCCAAGAATTCCTAAATGATTCTAAGATGAATTATGATTAGTACATGAATCCTAAATGATACTAAACACTAAGATTTAAGAATCGGGATGAGTCGAAAAAGTTTTAGAATTTTGCTGGGAAACCTGCGGATCCAAAGTGGATAAAAGGCGGAACCATTTTCTGGGATCCGCCAAATCCGCAGTTAGGCGGATGGCGGATCCAACGATAAGCCTTGGCGGAACCCAGTGTTGGGATCCGCGGGATCCGTAGGCCTAAAACTAAGAAAGTAAACAGAACATATGTCATATTTCGTGTTTTTCGACGAAAACCCGAAAATTCACCTAGACCTTACTTAACATCTAATATGTATATCAAAACAACTAAATATGATAACATTAACACATGATTGCACATAGTTTAATCCATAGTTAGAAACTTACCGTTTTAGGTGTTATGCCAAACATAGGCAATCACCCGGAAAATTGATAACCATGATGGTTATCTACCTGCAAGTGTTAGTTATTACACATACACAATAAGTATTATCAGATAAATTCAAGACACATAGAAATTTAACAACACAATATCCAACATTGTTTAAAACCAAACACTCCATTAACTCAGCTTCTTCTTCAACTTCTTCATCCCCTTGTGTAATTTCATCATCCAACGCCCTAGATTCTTCACCATTCCTTTGATGTTTCGATACTCAGCGGATTCATGTGGAATTGGAGGAAGATGGCTCAAGTATTCGGGTGGAGGAATCCTAGAATTTGGCATACCATCATCTTCACTCATGGAAGATGATGAGGAGGATGTTGGAACACGAGGACGTTTGCCCTTATCAACACTAACCCTAAAATCACTCAAAGGAACGAAGGTGTGTTCAATTTCATTGTAATCCGGAACAAAGCCTAGATGGTTTGGACGAGCGGGTGCAAAGGCTCTATAAAGTCGGGTTAAGAGCATACCATAAGGCATTGCAATCTTGCTTTGAACCGGAATGTCACACATTCGTTTGGCAACATAATAGGCAAGATTGAAGGGTTGACGAGTAGAGATGTTGTACATCATGTGACATAAACAAGCGTTGATATGATCACGGTTTCCTATGGTGCACATCACATTTGCCCTTAACACATCCTCCATTTTCTTGAATTCGGGTCTTAGTTCGTTAAGTTCCATTGCAAATGGATCTCTAGCAACTTCACGACCACGATACATTCTTGTGGGGTTGTTCTTAGGAATGAAGAGATGTTCCCTAATCACTTCTTTTGATTGGAGAGGAGTGGCATATGGTGCCGTCCTATCGAAATTGGAGTCTAAGATTGTTAAGGACCATTTGTCCGTGTAGACACATGTACCTTGACTTGGTATTCCTAAGACCTCACCAAATTGATCAAGAGGGATATTGACAAGATTTCCATTAAGAGTGAAATGAAGACTTAAGTACCCTTCATCACTCGAGCTAAGACCTACACTAGCATAGAACTCAAGTATGAACCTAGGAATGATTGGCTCGTCTATGTCTAAAAGAGAATCAAATTGAATTGCGGCTAATTGTTCCCTAAGTTGAGTGCCTTCATAAAATGATGCATCTACGGCTCTACCCTCATGAACATACTTTTTCTCTAAGACTTTGAAAATTTCTATTTGGGCATCGGTTAGACCCTTGGTTTTGTGGACTTTAGGTAAGTAGTCAACGGTTTTCTTGTGATCATAGTTGGTTGCGGGAGGCATGATTTTCCTAAGTACAAAAAGTTACATAGTTTTAGTTAAAATGATCAAAGGAAGTGTAAAATTCCTAGTGTGTGCCTACATGGGGACAATGTGGAGGTGTGATTATCTCGACTCTTTTGATGCAAGAAAAATTAGTTTATGCAAGTTTTGTTTACAAAATGAGAGATAACCCAAACACTCCTATTTCAATGTAGCTACGGTTGAATGTACCCGAAAATACATATTAGTTATGTATTCCCTTTAGCATTCAAGAGACATTATGCAAGTGAAGTCTAAAAGATAACGTTTTTGCATTTGTATGAACAATGTAAGAAAAGATAATTTTACCTAGTCGTTAGAAGATTTTAGTGAAAAATTTTCATGGGGTTTTTGTTAAATTAAGACAATGTGCTATGAGATGCAATTCCTAACTAAGAAAAACATGTTTTTAAGTATAATGCAATAAATATGCTTCATGATTTTTCAAGAATTATGCATATACCCCAAGTTTGGTTTTGTGCATGAAATGGAAATCCTAGACGCAGATCAGGAGTATAAATGTGATAAGAGTACTTACAGTGATGTTAGAAACACAAATTGGTGGAAGAAAATGGTCCGAAATATGATGGAGATTAAGTGTGTGTCGAGTTATAGTGAGGTGATATGTTTTGGAGTGAGGAATGAATAGTAGTTGTTCTTGTTTATTAAATAATAAACTGGACTTAGCATGTGGCGGATCCGGCGGATCCCAAACAAAGGATCCGTCTTTGTTGACGATTGGATCCGCGGGTTCAGAACACATGTTTTGGTTTAGTGTCGTGTGTGGCTAAACTAATGTCTATACTAGTGTTTCTCCTAATCACTAGGTTCCATTAATCCTAATCCAAGTCTAAGATAGTTGAAAGGTTCACGTTTAAGTGGTTTAGTGAGGATATCGGCAATGTTGTCCTCTGAGGAAACTTTCTCAATTGAGATGATTCCCTTCTGTACATTGTCGCGAAGGAAATGATGGCGTATTTCAATATGTTTGGTTCTAGCGTGTTGGACTGGATTTTTGCTTAAATCGATAGCACCTTTGTTGTCGCAAAGAATGGGAATGTTGTTGAGTTCAATTCCATAGTCGACGAGAGCTTGTTTCATCCACAGTGCTTGTTGACACGCCTTTCCTGCAGACACATACTCTGCTTCTGTTGTTGAGATTGCGAGGGCAGTTTGTTTCTTAGCGAACCATGACGTGAGACAATATCCTACAAAAGTACAAATACCACTAGTACTTTTCCTATCAACATAGTCTCCTGCATGATCTGAGTCGGTATACACTATGGTTTCTACACCCGTTCCTTTGGGATACCATAATCCTAAGTGTGTAGTACCTTTGATGTACTTAAATATTCTTTTAACGGCTTCTAGATGGGATGTTTTTGGATCTTCTTGAAAACGTGCACATAGACAAACACTAAACATAATGTCAGGCCTACTAGCCGTAAGATAGAGTAAACTACCAATCATTCCTCTATATTTAGTGCTATCTACGGATTCATTTTCTTCATCCCTAGTGAGTTTGGTTTCGGAGGACATGGGTGTTCTCATGGGTTTTGAGTCTTCAAGACCAAACTTCTTAAGCATATCTTTGATATACTTTGATTGGTTGAAAAATATCCCATCTTCTAATTGTTTAATTTGGAGACCTAAGAAAAAGTTTAGTTCCCCCATCATACTCATTTCAAACTCGTCATGCATGATTTTTGAGAAATCGTCGCATAACTCTTGACAAGTTGAACCGAATATAATGTCATCCACATATATTTGGACTATAATAATATGTGATCCCTTTTTCTTGGTGAAGAGAGTATTATCTACTAGGCCCATGGTATACTTATGGTCAACTAGGAAAGTCTTAAGTCGATCATACCAAGCTTTTGGTGCTTGCTTAAGTCCATATAAAGCTTTCTTAAGTTTGAAAACATAATTTGGTTTTTCAAAGTCGGCAAAGCCGGGAGGTTGTGCAACATATACTTCTTCATTAATAAGACCATTTAAGAAAGCACTTTTGACATCCATTTGAAATAACTTAAAATCATGTGCACATGCATATGCAAGTAATATCCTTATAGACTCAAGTCTAGCTACTGGTGCAAAGGTTTCATCGTAATCTATACCTTCTTGTTGATTGTAACCTTGAGCTACTAGCCTAGCTTTGTTTCTAGATATAATACCCTTTTCATCCATTTTATTTCTAAAGACCCATTTGGTACCTATTATGGTTTGGTTTTTAGGTGGAGGTACCAAAGTCCAAACATCATTTCTAATAAATTGATTAAGTTCTTCTTGCATAGCAATTACCCAAGATTCATCTTTTATTGCCTCTTCAATATTTTTAGGTTCAATGGTTGAAATAAAGCAAAAATAATTACTTTCATTTTGAGCTTTGGATCTTAATGTTCTTTCATTAAGTTTTCCTATGACGTTTTCTAATGGATGACTTTTAGTTTCTTTAATATTGACTATTTCTCCTTTTACGGGTTCATTGTCATTTTCAATGTTTTCTATAGTATTAACCATTTGACTTTCAACCAAGTCATCATCTACCAAAGGTGATGTCTTAGAGGGAGGTGGACTTTCGTTGAATGTTACGTTCAATGATTCCTCGACTCTTGATGTTTCCTTGTTTAATACTATGTATGCTTTACTGTTTTGAGAGTATCCAAGAAAAACACCTTCATACGACTTTGGGTCGAACTTGGTGAGATAGTCTTTTGTGTTTAAAATGAAGCACTTGCTTCCAAAAACTCTAAAATATCCTAATGTAGGCTTTTTGCCTCGATAAATTTCATAGGGAGTTTTATTTAAGAATTGTCTAATTAAAACTCTATTTAGGATATACGTGGAAGTATCTACAGCGTGACACCAAAACTTTTGTGGTATGTTTTGTTCATTTAACATTGTTCTACTCATTTCTTGAATTGTTCTATTTTTACGTTCTACTACACCATTAGATTGAGGTGTACGAGGAGCCGAGAAATTATGAGTTATTCCATTATTATCACAAAAATTTCCAAATTGAATTACATTGTCAAATTCTCGACCATGGTCAGTTCTAATAGATACTATATTACTTCCTATTTGATTTTGAATTTTCTTGCTTAGAATTTCAAATTTATCAAATGCCTCATTTTTAGTTTTCAAAAACTTTGTCCATGTATATCTAGAGTAATCATCTACTATGACTAAAGTGTAAAAATTTCCTCCATAACTTTGTATAGCCGACGGGCCAAACAAATCCATATGTAATAACTCTAGGCATCTAGATGTAGATACCATGTTTTTAGCCTTATGGCTACTATGTATTTGTTTCCCAATTTTGCAAGCATCACAAAAGTGTTGGTCATATTTCAACTTGGGTAGGTTCCTAACGAGTTCTTTGGAAGACAAGGATTGAATAAGCCTCATATTTGCATGACCTAAGCGTCGATGCCATAGAGTTGAGTTTTCGTCCAAGGAGGTAAGACATAACTTATCTTTAGGTGTTTTATCTAATTTCATAACATAGACATTATTCTTTAAAACACCTTTTCCTACGGTTATGCCATCTTTAAGTATTTTACTTCCATTTTCACTGAAAAGGACGTTATACTTTTTGCGGCATAATTGACTTATACTAAGTAGATTAAATCCTAAATTATCTACATGAGCAACATCATCAATAGATAGAGAGTCATGAGAGATTGTACCTTTTCCGATGATTTTACTTTTAAGCTTGCTACCGAATGTGACATTACCTCCGTCATACACTTGGTAGGTTGAGAAAAGATTTTTGTTTCCCGTCATGTGTCTTGAGCACCCACTATCTTTGATCCACTCATCAGGTTCAAGATCAACTTTCAAGCATACCTAAGTTCATAAAAGACTCAAGCATTTGGTCCCCAATATCTCATGGGTCCGTTTGGGTTAAACATGACATTATCATGGTTTATGTACTGAAAAGGTGGACAATTGTTCCACGGCATATAATTAGGACCATGAAAGTTTCTAGACATGTTTTGGTTCCAATTATTTTGATAAGTGTGTTGTGAATTAACTGTACTCTTTGGAAAGGGGTGTTTGGGAAAACTCATCTGAGGTCTTTGTTGATCCGTTTTAACTCTATATTCATTTCTAGCTTGACCTCTTCCTAAAGATACTGCTGGTTTGTGTTTATTATTGGTTATGCTACTGTTAGGTTTCTTAGTAACTTTAACAAACTCGGAACGGTCGACTTTGTGAACCTTCTGTTCAACTTCTGTACCCGCGGATCCCTTGGATATACCTGGCGGATCCAAATTTTTGGATCCGTCGGATCCGTGAGTGTCCAACTTGGTTGAATCAGTTTTATTCACAGTCTGTTCCTTATAATCATTTAAGGTTCCTAGTTTCATAAAGCCTAGTCCTGTTTTATCATGAGGTAGCTTTTGCATTTTCATTATTTCATCTGCACAACTTATGTTTTTATCAAACCTTTTAAACTTTGAATTTTGTTTGATTAAATCTTCCTGTGTGGTTCTTAAGGTTTCTAGTTCAAGTTTTAGTTCTTGACAAGACACACATGTTTCTTTACTAACTTTACCTTTTTCAATTCTTATTGCTTTTTCTTTAAGCCAATATATTTCATTTTCTAAAAGTGTTGTCTTTGTTTTCAAAAACTTGTTTTTGTTTATGATTTTTAAAGTGACATCACACAGTTTGTTATATTCTACTTCTAAGGTTTCATCATCTATAAAGGAGTATGAATCAGAATGTACCTCTTCTGTGTCATCGGCCATAAGTGCAATTTCGTTGTTCTTAGGCTCATCATCATCATCTCCTTCACTATCGCTCCAAGCTCCACTAACGAAGGCTCTTTGAGACTTGGTCTTTGGAGGCTTTGGACATTCTCCTATTAAGTGACTGGAGTCACCACACCTATAGCATTTCCTATCATCCTTACCTTTCTTATCGTCACGATCTTTCCGAGAGGATTTCTTTTCATCACGAGGTGGTTTTACAAACTTTCCTCGTCTCCTGAAGAATTTCTTGAAATCCCTCACGGCCATGGCATATTCTTCATCATCACTGTTTGAACAAGACTCATCATCACTTGACTCGACTTTGGCTTTCAAGGCAATAGACTTAATCTTCTCCTTTTTGCCTTTGACAATTTCCGAGTCTTTTTCCATAATCATTTCGTGAACTTTTAGGTTTCCTATGAGCTCATCCAGTGTCATGCTTGAGAGATCCTTAGATTCTTCAATAGCTGTCACCTTTGCTCTCCATTTCGGATGGAGTGCTCTTAGAAATTTCCTGACAAAATTCTTGCTAGAAAAAGATTCGTCAAGTGCTTTAAGTGATGTAATAATAGTATTGAACTTAGCAAACGCACTATCAATGGTCTCATCTTCAGAGATAACAAATTGTTCGTATTGTTGAACAAGAAGATCAATTTTGTTATCTTTTACTTGTGAGTTCCCTTGATGTGTGATAATAAGAGATTGCCAAATATCCTTAGCCGTTTTACACATAAAAACTCTTTCATATTCTTTCTTAGGTAAGGCATTATAAAGCATCATTTTGGCTTCGTTATTTTTGGCAATTAGTTTCTTTTGCTCATCACTGTGACGAGTAAGAGAAGCTCCTTCATCCCGACCACCCGAAATATCATTACTAATAGGCTTGTAATCACCATCAACTATAATATACCATAGATCTATATCCTTTGACTTTACATAAGTCTCAAAGCGATTTTTCCAATAAATAAAACAATTTGGTTCAAATAGAGGTGGTCTCTGCATAGATTGCCCTTCTTTAAAGTTTTCAAAATCCATGGATCGTTTTAAGTTTTAAAATACAATATATTTTAAAGATCTTAAGTAACGTAGCTCCTGATGCCAATTGTGGAAAACTAGAAGGGGGGTTGAATAGTTTTTACCGTTTTTAAAGTTTTATTTGCTTTGTTACTATATGTTAATTCAAAGGAAACAATCACAAATAAATAATCACACAATGTAAACAAAAGATAAAGAGAGGAAAGATCAAACCACACGACACAGTTGTTTATAGTGGTTCGGCTACAAGAACTCTATTCCTTGCCCTACTCCACTCCCCGAGTTTCCTACTCGAGAGTTTATCTTTCACTAAGAAACAAACTCCTTTCCTAGGCGGAGAAAACCTTTACACGTCGCTTACTTCCTTTTCCGGTACTAAGCTAAACACCGGGTTCTTTCACAAGGTAGAACCAACCTGACGTCGCCTAATTACTTTACCGACACTAAGCTAGATGTCGAGTTCTTTACAAGGGTACAACCACTCCCTACACTCTTTGTACTTTAAGGACTAAAGTACTAACCACACTCACTGATTACAAATGATAGATATGATGTGTGAAACAAACTACAAGATCACACAGTAATGCAACTAAAGGATTACGGTTCTGTAGATCCTTGAATGCTTGATCTCCTTTCTACAAAATGGAAGATCAAAGTGAAATGCAACTATGAATGATGTTAGTAAGATATGTACTGAATGAATATATGTGTTTAAGCTATATGAGTGATACTAAGATCAAATACCAAGCCTGCTATTTATAGGCAAGCAAGGAAAGGCTCCCACGGATCCGGCGGATCCTTCAAAAGGGATCCGTCCCTTATAACACTTGGATCCGTGGGATGTGACAGCTATGTAATAGTTGTCTCTTACCATATCTTAGTTGTATCTTACCATATCATCCAAGATCTTCAAATGTCAACTATGTTGCTTGCATATCTAACCAAGATATATCAAAGATATTGTATGTGATGCATACAATGATGTCATGGCATAGTTTATGAATTAAAGTTTCCTTTTAAGGAAACAAGTTACTAAACTTGTAATTCTAAGTTAATATGTGAAGTGTAAAGTGTGTACTTAAGAGACTAAGCTAGTATTTATTATTTGCTAAAAGATATTCCTTATATTTGTCATTAACAAAACTAATGAAAGATCAAAGAATATAAATAACGTTTTTGGGACGCTATTTGTATTTCAGCCCTTCCGAACAAACTTGCCTTGATCTTCGGCTGTGGTGTCAACACCCTTCATTCTACCTTCGAATGCCTTCGAATATCTTTTTGGCCTCGAGTGATAAAATAACTTGATGATGTGATTACAAAAGTTTTGATATAAATATGAAAGAACATATTGTTCATATATATTTATTTGTTCATATATACTTTGGGGCCTCGAGTGATAAAAGAACATGTTGATTTTGTTGTATATATGTGTGTATATTGCTACTAGAGACAAATAAACCGTAACATAGAAACTAAAAGTGTAGAGAAACGATACCGTAAATTTTTTTGCGTGTATAGACTCAAAGAACACAAATAAAGAAAATGTTGAGGCCTGTGATGCTCACAGTTTCCTTAAGACAGATTCGTCATCTCCACGGTACTTGAGAATCATGAACGTATATCTCCCAGGATACAACAACAACATATAACTCCGTTAGCACAAACGGGTTATCAAGGCGAACCAAAACCATGCCTTCCCTTTATTACAAAATGGATACACAAGAAATATGAATGGTAACACAAAAGGAGAGGAGTGATGATTTGTGTATTTTTCAGTGTATCTAGACAAATGAGAAAAGCTCTCATTTATATGAGAACGGATTAAGAGAAAACAGTCAACATTAATTAACAAAATTAATTTTACTAATGTCTCATGAATTAAAAAATTAACCTTACATTAATTTTATTCTTAATTCACATTAGTGTTTTAAATGACTCAATCAATTGTCATTCAAACCTTTTACCAATATTTCCAATAATCCCCACTAGAATGAAATTGATAAAAGAAAACAAATTTCAACGACTCGATGTTGTAATAGAGTTTTGCAGTTGATATTTGCATAGGATAGGTAGGTGTTCCCTTTAAACCTTCCCTCATGAAATATATTTAGCCTCCTAGCAGCCAGTAGAACTCGATGTCTTTGAACTGTCCGCTGTTTGTGGAGACGACAATATATATATCCACAAAAATATCTTCTTGAAACATTTTGGTTCTCATAATTATCTTCGTTATGGTCATGAACATTAGCCTGGTTCTGCGAGAGCTTTTAAGAATTGCGCCCCTACAATTCCCTTCGAATTGACCCCACTTCTCTCTCACATAGGTGATTCTCCATTAATCATTAAAAGCCATATGCTTAACCTCATATTGCCACTGTTATAGGAATGGACTAGGAAGTTTACTGACTCCCTTAAAATGAATGTGGAGTTTATTACTCCCCCACAGTGACCTCAGTCTATACAAGTAGGTTGTCCTATTGAACCAAGATCTTGGGATCTCTAGTCAGCTGGTTAGGTTTTCCTTTATATAAACTTTTAAAGGCTTTAGTCACATTCCTCTTCACGATTTTCTAACTAACTCTCTCATTTAGCATTTCACAAGCGGATCCGCATTGTTATTCTATGACTCCACATTGTCAATAGGGATAACTTATGCTGAGAGTAGTTGTCGTATCGACATAATATGTCTGTGCAAATTCGAGTTTCGTTCAAGTCTTTAAATATATCATGCTTCATGTAATTCTTGAGTATTCCAACTAGACAAGAACTTCACCTTTGTTGGTGTCCTTTTGAACTCTAGCTAGGCCGGAATCCCCAACATGGAATTTATCTCAAGAATTTTGTAGAGAAAGGTTCTCCCTTTGAATGTATTAATCTTATTTATAAGATTTTTCTCACAAAGATATGACATCAAGACCATTAGTAATTTGTCACTTCACAAGTTTCATACTGTAACACCCCGAAATCGGATTAGCAAAAACATACGGGTCGGGGGTGTTATTGAATAGTTATCACAATCACAAGGTACAAAGAACTGTTTTACTTAAACCATTTTAGAAGAAATTTCATAATTGAAAACATTCAATTTACATTATTTAAAATAGTGCGGAAAATAAAGTTTCATAAAAGGATTTAAAGTGGTCCCAAATAGTTTTCTGAGTCTTCTATGACCATGTCATGCCCTTCACCAAGCTCCTCCAAGAGTAAGATAGGCAGCGGAAAAGATTTAACACCTGAGATAAAACATGCTAAAAGTCAACACAAAGGTTGAGTGAATTCATAGGTTTAAATAAAGTAGTTGATCACAATGTTTCAAGTTTAAAAGAAAGTGGGCTACGTTGTTATACGCCCGAAAGTTGGGATATTACCACTACACTAAGCTCATGACACACAAAGCGTTAACCAGCACCAGTAACCCTGGCGTAAGTCGACAGTAACCGTGGATTTCATAATATAATAGTTTCCCCCAAAGCTAGGTATCTTGCCAAATACCTAGGTAACTCAAATATAGTACACCCGTGTTGTCTACCTGGTCAACAGGGATGGGATGGTCAAATCCTATATGGCTATAAACTATATTCGCGCTCACTCGCAAGTGATTAATGGTTCATGATCGAGGGACTTGCTTTTGGCAAGGGCGGTACTTAGTGCTTATCAGATGTTTCACAAAGTGGCTACCAGAAAAGTATAAATGTTGTTCCAGTTCAAATAAAGTTTCAGAAAGCAGAAAGCATAGTTTTCAGTTCAAAGTACACAGTTTTCAAACAATTGTGATCATAGTCAAAACAGTAGCATGTATCTCACCCCAAGTAGCTTATAAAACAGCTTAAGAAAGTAAAAAGTGGGGCTATGAACTCACCTCAGTATGCAGCAATGCAAGACATTCACAAATATCACAACTGGCATCAAGTAGTAAAGGCACAACGATATCAAATGCAGAGCATAATGGCACTGGATCGGCAAACCTAGTATATGACTAATATATCTGAGTAATAACCTTAAAGGGATTTATAAAACAATGCTCGTATTTGAAATGAAAATGTTTTATTTCAATGGCGTTTTGAGTTAAATAAAGTTTAAGACTCGTGTGGATACGAGACGTTAAAATAATAAAAGTCAACAAACACGAACGGATACGAAGAAAGAATAACGAAGAGAGAAAAGAGGAATTAAAATTAAGAAAAGAATAATAAAGGAAAACAATAGAAAACATCAATAGATTGTTTTGGTGTTTTACCCTTCTCCCCAAATAATTGATGAAATATCGATATTTTGGAAGAATTTATATAAGTATTGAAAAGGTTTTTAGGTTATTTGAATAATCATAATTGATTAAATTATAAAAGGTTTTATCGAAATTTGGGCATGATGCGCCTGTTTACCAGACATTTCCAAGTCGTTACGACTTTTGAATACAAGTTTTATTACCTCATTTTACAATTTAAATATATCTAATTGGACATTATTATTTGCTTATATATATTAGTTATAAAGTTTTATTGATTATTTTGTTTATGTTTTCCAAATTAATAACCGAAACACCATATTGGATAATAAATATTTAAACGAATAACAAAACAATTAATTAAAAGATATAATGACCCAAGTGTATTGGGCTTCGGCCCAATACTCAACTCACACTTATTGGGCTTTCGTGCCTAATTTATTATTACTTAACCATTTTAGGACTCATCCAACTAGTTGTGGCTCTTTCGGGTCACGGTTTAATCATATTTGAATTAATTTAAACATTAGACTTTGGTCGTGACTCATTGAGTCACGGCTCGAGTCTATTCGAGCCAAAGGCTTTTGGATTAAATTCTCATAACACCAAATCAATAAAACGATCACAACCCAAGTCCAGATCCACATCAAGACCATTATGGTTATGCCGTGACTCATTTGAGTCACGGCTCGAACCAAGCCAAAGGCTCTCGGCTAATTTACAAAACCAATTTCAAATCAAAACCAAACATCTCAAAGAGTCACGGCTCGAGCCAATTCGAGCCAAAGGCTCTCGGATAATCAACATAATCCCAATCCAAAAGTTCTAAATCCAATCCAACTCTAAATCTAATCACGACACAACCATGAGGTCTCGCCGTGACTCTTTTGAGTCACGGTTCGAACCTAACTCGAGCCATAGGCTCTCGGTCGTAACCACATTCAACGCAACCAGCGTACAAATCAAATCTAAAATCTAAAATCTAAAATCAATACAACAATTCCAAATCTAAATCAAACTCGACAAGGCCATCGAGGCTATGCCGTGACTCTTTTGAGTCTCGGCTCGAGCCATTCTAAGCCAATAGGCTTCGGATAATCAATAACACAACCACAAATCCAAATCCACTCCAAATATCAACATGATATAACCAGGAGGTCCTGTCGTGTCTCTTTTGAGTCACGGTTCGAACCTAGCACGACTAGAGGGCTCTTGGTTACCACAATTACAACACTACCACAATCCAAACCAAAATCCAAAATCCAAAAACAAATTACAATAATCCGAACAAAATAAATCCAGAACGAATCAAATAATTTACAACCAAATCGAATAATAAAAAAAATAAAACTAAACTACAACTGCTAATCCTAAGCCCAGTACTGTCGTGACTCAATGAGTCACGGTTAAAGCGTCATACGAGCTTGGGGCTCTCGGCTTCAACCACCAGGACCAATTCGGACCAAAAACTCCAAATCTAACGCTACAACAATAATAATAAATTAGAATAAAACGAAATAAATAAAAAAATAAACGACTCACCCCGAGTTAACGCGAGTTGACTCGGTGAGTCACCCTGACTCGGACTGAGTCAAGGATTTCACGGCGTAAAACATTAGATCCACACGGTTTGAGTTTAGATCGAAAGGTTTTTAACACGTTTTATTAATTATTATTTGATTTAAATAAATATACGAATTAGGGTTTCGAATTAAAATAAAAATAAGAAGAGAGGAGGCGCGTGGGATACCTTTTCGAAGAGAGAAGACGGTGGGGAAGCCTCGGCAAGGAGGTGGTGGCTGAACTTGGTGGCGGTGGTGGAGTTGTGGTGCTAGACGGCTTGGATTGAGCCCAAACTCTCAAGAAAAGACGGGGATCTCCTGATCTATCGATTGGGGTAGGGTTTGGTTTCGCCGGAAAAATTTTCGGCAACGGTGGTTGCCGGCGGTGACGGTGGCTGCCAGAAATGTGGCCGAAAGGGGAGAGGGAGATGAGAGAGAATTATAGGGTGGGTGTGTGTATGTTATGAATTAAATAATAAAAAATTAGGCCTTTTATACCCCCACAGGGGTTAAACTTGTGCAAATGAAAGTTAAGGGGGCGCAGGGTAATTATTGGGCGGGGGTATAAACTGTCACTTTAGTTAAACTTTTGCCTTAAACACTGTGGGACCCATTCGAGGTACCAAACGGACTCGAAAAATTATGAAACTTGCGCCATTGTTTCCGAAATAATTTTTCTGATACAAACGAGTATAAATATGCATAATTTTCCTGAAATCAATTCATTTGGCAAATTCGATTTGTTTCGCGTTTTCTAGGTTAGACTGACATAATAAGGGACTAAAGTTCACATTTCTCAAGATATCCCACGTTTTTCAAGTTCAAATAAATTTAGAAAAAGTTCAACTGCTAAGGTGATGCAAAAATAAATATTTGGCTAGTAAAAATAGTTTGGAAAATTGCCGGGTGTTACAGCACATACATCATATTGGGAAATCCGTCCCGGATTTCAGTTTAACTTATCAGTCCTGGTTTCAAAGAGGTGAGGGTACTTGTGCTTGAACTCGTCCTCGCGTTTAGTTCAAGTTATCTGTCGGAACGGTGTCGGTGAAAAGAAGATGGTACTAGTATCAGATTTGGGTCTCACTAGGCTATTTTAAGGGTTTCTCCTTGCCTGTGGGGGGTACCTAGGTGGTCTGCCATAAGTTATCTCCCTTGTGGTGATTCGATGAGGTACAATGATCCCTGAAGTAGGTTTAATAGGGGAAATAGTTTAAATCTTGATTATGCGATGTTTCCAAATTTTGTTAGTATGGTCTCCTCTTTAATCCTCACGGTCTAATTCCAATGTAGGTCTATACTCTAGTGCCACAAAATCCCAGTCCGATACGTGTAAAGTTTTAAAATGGCGGGGTGACTGATCTTCAAGATTTGTTTCGAAATTAAGCGTTTTCTACCTTGGAGAAATGGATGAGATTTTCTTGTTTGAAAATTTTATTTGAGTAGGTGTTTATACGAGTTTGGCCAAAATAAATTCCCAAGTATTATAGATTTCTTTGTTTGGGAAAATTTAATAGTTACGTAAGATACAGTTCCTAAAGCTTGAAGTTTTGTAAAACGGGTTTTTAATCATGGTATGGGTAAGGAAATTTTTCGTTAAAATTTATGTTTGCCATTTTGTAGCAAAAGTTGATAAAGTTTGACCAGAAGAACTAAATCCTCAAATATGTATTTCAGAAAAAAAAAATATAGCTACGGTTCTAGGGTTGACATAAAAGCATTTTAAGGAAATCCACTAAGGAGGAAGGATAGTTGAGCCTGTACGTCCACCTATGTTTCTAAATATCCAAAGAAAAGATCTAGTTGCCAATGTTGAGTAGGGTTCAATGTTCAATATCAGGCGAAGCTCAAAGGTGCAAGTATCCAACCTGCTTAAACGGTATTCTGACCGAAATTTTTGTACTGCCGGTCCGGAAGGGATAACTCAGTGCTAAGAGGTAAAATGTCTTAAACGGTTGCACTAGTGACCTGAAAGGCCTGAATCAGCTTGATACTATGTTGGGAAAGTCTTTCCTATTTATATGGTGAGGTCGCGTATCAAAAGTCGCTAGGTAGACTAAGATCTCTTGGCATTCTGGTGCAGAGGTCGGATCACATAAAAGAAAATCAGAGCTTTGCAATGAAGCGGTTCACATAAAAGAATTGGGTTTCGAGTATGTGTTGTCTAGAATTCCTAGAAGGTACCATATCTTAAGAGCGATGGTGTATTGACAACCTAGTTCAACGCATGCACTACTAATCAGTGAATCTAATCGCATTGAGCGAATGAGGTAATTTATTTAGTGATAAATAGCATCAAGGCTTAGTAGGTTGTTATCTATAGTCTCAAGCGAAAGTGTGGAATTCGCTTCTAAGGTTTGATCTATTTTCAAAAGGAAATATTGGTTATTCTGTTTATGAAGTAATAGTATGAAGCACTTTTCATGGAAGTAAATGGTTCACATTGTGATTGTAAAATACTTTATAAAATAGTTTATAGAACAGTTTATAGAGTGATAGTGAACGACTTATTATTTATAAAATAATGACAAAATCATAGTTAAATTCGTGATCTAGTAGCAAGATAAGGACTGGGTTACACAATAACTTATGAGATGATTTGTAAGACAATGCATAGAGTAGTAAGAAAATCATTTGTTATCTGTAAAATATTGGCAAAGCTGTAGTTTACTTAGTGATTTAGTTGCAAAACGGTTCATCGAGTGACAGTACAATAGTTTTGGGAAGTAATGGCGAAATAATTTGTAAGATAATAATAACACATTTTTTATTGTTTTTAAATCAAACAATGGCTAAATCAGCTCACAAAAGAGTAAAAGGGTTCATAAGGCTGTAGTAAAACTTTTAGAATAATTGCAACATAGCCTGCAAAATTTCGTAAAATTGCTTGTTGGTTTATGAAATAGTAGTAAGGTAGCGAATTGGTTTATTACTTAGTAATAGGATAGCTTGTATAATGAGTTGTAAAATAATTTATATGACAGCAGGAAAACAATTAATTATTTATAAAATAATAGCAAAAGCGCAGTTTGTGTTATATTAATAAGACAGTAAATCGGTTTGTAAAATAATTGGTGGAATAATGTTAAGAAATCAATTCATTGTTTATAAAATAGTGGTAAGATCAAAAAAATTTTGTTATTGTAATATAGTAGTAAAACATTTTGTAGGAAGACCACAGAATGGTCGGCAAAATAATTGAAAATGGCTTGTACGTTAGATAGCAACACAGTCCTCTATGGACTCGATTTGTAATTACTAAATGCTCGAAAATAGTGAAAATATAGAACGTAATTGAAGAATGATGGTTTGTAGAAGTTGAAATAAAACGATATTGCTTAAGTGTGTAATTAACCAAAAGGGGATGAGTCAAAATATGAGAGTAAAAACGCGGTAAGTTACGAATGTAAGTGTGACTAAGTTAAGCATGTACGAGGTTAGGGTAGTGATTTGAAACTATTTATATTGCGGCTAATATGCCCCATCAGTGGTGATTACTAAAACATAAGTGTTTGGAAAGTAAAACAGGTTTAAGATGTGCAAAAGAATAAACAAATGCTAACGAGAGTGCTATAGTTGACGACCTGTGGGTTATGGGCCCATGGTCAAAGCGTAAAGGTGTGAAATGGTTAATGATCTTTCGAGGTAAATGGTTTATGATCCCTGGTGTGTACAAAGTCCTAACAAACAGAATTCGAATTATCTAAACCAGTATCAATATTCGAAACACGAATACTAGGTCGAACCTCGTTATCATAGTTAATGCAGGTAACTCTACTTACCACATAAGGTTAATGTTTTCTTATGAGTACCATTTTCTCCTTTACGGTCTTCAAGGCCCAATTCGTACAACTAAACCATTAAGGTGTCCATTTCAATTGACGGTTTACTCCCTATGGCAACTAATGATGTCGCCCGACTCATCGGCTCATAATGCGGTGTACTCGAGCTTTCTCACAAGTTGAGGGGCAGGGGAAAACGTGATATGTGACCTAATGGCCTATGGTACTACTAGAGTAGTAATGTCTTCAATAATGGCTTTCGAATAGTATTCCTGAATAGTGTTTCCAAAATAATACTTCCAAAATAGCGTGTCTCAAAATGGTAGGTTCGAAATAGTGTATCCAAAACAGTTCTCCAAATAATATACCAACAGTGTATCCAAAACAGTCCTCAAAATATTATATCAATATGACACATTTTCAAAATAGTGTAACTAGTGTTGATTGTCCAAAATAGTATTCGAAATGGTATGTCAGAGTAGCGTTGTCAACATAGTGTTCCCAGAATAACGTACCCAAAATAGTCTTTCCCGAAATAATGTTTTCAAAATAACGTATCAGCATATTCATATATTTGGTAAGTAAATAGTGTATCTCGAAATGGTGTGTCCAAAGCAGTTCTTCAAAATAGTACATCAATATAATACGTCTTTTGAAATAGCATAAACCAATGTTGACCGTACCAGGTAGTATTAAAAACAGTATGTTGAGATAGCGTACCCAAAATAATGCATCCAAAAATAGTTTTTCGGAATTATCGTTTTCAAATTATCATATCGATTTATATATACATTTCGTAAAATACGTATCGCAGTTCATTGTTGGTATTTTCGAGGGATAAGTGAAAGGTTAGGTACCTTTTCCAAAAATAGGGGCTCGGATTGCTACATAAGTTCCTAAAGCTTCTGCTGGGTTACGAACCAACCTATTGTAAGTTTCCTAGGTTGTGCATATTAGATTTACTTCGTTGTTTACTTTCATCGAGAGATTCACCCTACAAGTGCTATGGAAGGGTCATTCTCAGACGACTAGTGATCTATCTTAGTTCATTCATTGAGTGTA
This sequence comes from Artemisia tridentata subsp. tridentata, assembly GCA_021014915.2. Lineage (NCBI taxonomy): Eukaryota > Viridiplantae > Streptophyta > Magnoliopsida > Asterales > Asteraceae > Artemisia > Artemisia tridentata. The sequence goes on along the minus strand of CP139504.1, from coordinate 213,470,198 downwards.
AGAATTGGGGTAACGGTGACTGTAACATAACCAGAAACAAAACAGGGCTAAAGAAGCCAAATCAAATCCACAATGAGACCCAAAAATCAAGAAATCAAGCAATCCAAATTCAACCAGAATTAAAACCAAATCCAAACATAGCCAATATCAAATCCAAACGTGGCCAAAATCAAATCCAAACGTAGCCAAAATCAAATTTAAACGTAGCCAAATCAAATCCAAATGCTCCAATAAGCTCAAATGGGCTTATTACAATCTCAAGGAGTTACAAATAAGCAACTCAGATTCAAACGGTGCCAATCGGGTCTAACCCGACCCGATGCAAATTATGGTCAAACGGCGACAAACAGAAATTCCATATAAACGAAGAAGTATAGCGGTGCCAGAAGTATTACAGTTCATGAGGTGTTGTGATGCCAGTGTGTTGTGTGTGTGGGTAGACCTTCGTGATATTCGGTGCTCATGCACATATGCAAAACTTTACCATTCCTAAAATTAAAGATAGAAAGTCAACTCGAAACATAATCCTGTTATAACAACTCCCAGTATCGCAAAATTAATTTCTGAGACATAGGTGATCAGGCCATGTCCTCACTATCCTTGGTTGATTATAGGTGATCAGTCTACTCTCAACCGAGGATCAATGAATTTCAGGATACTCCTAGTACTATGTTCCTTACTGTAGAATTGTTTTAAAAACTACAACAGGTGTCCAAACTCGGAATCAAATAATGTGGTTACGCAAGGAAATAGCGGAACTCCGTGACAGGTTCGGTGCATCGACGTAAGTATATGAAAATACTTATAGTGAACAGTGAAAATGAGGTGAAATATAAACCATCAAATAATAGGGCATACATCTCATAGAATATAACATTTAATATCCCAACAAATATGCTATCCAACAAAATTACAAGTGAGACATAGGCTTGGCAGGCAGGCATGTGTCGGTCATATGATTTAAGTTTTCGTAGAAATAGTTATAGTCTAGGTTTTCAAAAATTTCAAGTTTTCGAAAATACCCAGTTCTCTATAACTTGTGGCTCTGATACCATCTGTAACACCCCGAAATCGGATCAACGGAAACATACGGGTCGGGGGTGTTATTGAATAGTTATCACAATCACAAGGTACATAAAACGGTTTTACTTAAACCATTTTAGAAGAAATTTCATAACTGAAAACATTCAATTTACATTATTTAAAATAGTGCGGAAAACAAAGTTTCATAAAAGGATTTAAAGTGGTCCCAAATAGTTTTCTGAGTCTTCTATGACCATGCCATGCCCTTCGCCAAGCTCCTTCAAAAGTAAGATAGGCAGCGGAAAAGATTTAACACCTGAGATAAAACATGTTAAAAGTCAACACAAATGTTGAGTGAATTCATAGGTTTAAATAAAGTAGTTGATCACAATGTTTCAAGTTTAAGAGAAAGTGGGCTACGTTGTTATACGCCCGAAATTTGGGATATTACCACTGCACTAAGCTCATGACACACAAAGCGTTAACATGCACCAGTAACCCTAGCGTAAGTCGACAGTAACCGCGGATTTCATAATATAATAGTTGCCCCCAAAGCTAGGTATCTTGCCAAATACCTAGGTAACTCAAATATAGCACACCCGTGTTGCCTACCTGGTCAACAGGGATGGGATGGTCAAATCCTATAGGCCTATAAACTATATTCGCGCTCACTCGCAAGTGATTAATGGTTCATGATCGAGGGACTTGCTTTTGGCAAGGGCGGTACTTAGTGCTTATCAGATGTTTCACAAAGTGGCTACCAGAAAAGTATAAATTTTATTCCAGTTCAAATAAAGTTTCAGAAAGCAGAAAGCATAGTTTTCAGTTCAAAGTACAGTTTTCTAACAATTGTAATCATAGTCAAAACAGTAGCATGTATCTCACCCCAAGTAGCTTATAAAACAGTTTAAGCAAGTAAAAAGTGGGGCTATGAACTCACCTCAGTATGCAACAATGCAAGACATTCACAAATATCACAACTGGCATCAAGTAGCAAAGGCACAACGATATCAAATGTAGAGCACAACGGCACTGGATCGGCACAACCTAGTATATGACTAATATATCTTAGTAATAACCTTAAAGGGATTTATAAAACAATTCTCGTATTTGAAATGAAAATGTTTTATTTCAATGGCGTTTTGAGTTAAATAAAGTTTAAGACTCGTGTGGATACGAGACGTTAAAATAATAAAAGTCGGCAAACACGAACGGATACGAAGAAAGAATAACGAACAGAGAAAAGAGGAATTGAAATTAAGAAAAGAATAATAAAGGAAAACAACAGAAAATATCAATAGATTGTTTCAGTGTTTTACCCTTCTCCCCAAATAATTGATGAAATATCTTTTGGAAGAATTTATGTAAGTATTGAAAAGGTTTTTAGGTTATTTGAATAATCATAATTGATTAAATTATAAAAGGTTTTATCGAAATTTGGGCATGATGCGCCTGTTTACAAGACATTTCCAAGTCGTTACGACTTTTGAATACAAGTTTTATTACCTCATTTTACAATTTAAATATATCTAATTGGACATTATTATTTGCTTATATATATTAGTTATAAAGTTTTATTGATTATTTTGTTTATGTTTTCCAAATTAATAACCGAAACACCATATTGGATAATAAATATTTAAATAAATAACAAAACAATTAATTAAAAGATATAATGACCCAAGTGTATTGGGCTTCGGCCCAATACTCAACTCACACTTATTGGGCTTTCGGGCCCAATTTATTATTACTTAACCATTTTAGGACTCATCCAATTAGTTGTGGCCCTTTTGGGTCACGGTTTAATCATATTTGAATTAATTTAAACATTAGACCTTGGTTATGACTCATTGAGTCACGGCTCGAGTCTATTCGAGCCAAAGGCATTTGGATCAAATTCTCATAACACCAAATCAATAAAACGATCACAACCCAAGTCCAGATCCACATCAAGACCATTATGGTTATGCCGTGACTCATTTGAGTCACGGCTCGAACCAAGCCAAAGGCTCTCGGCTAATTTACAAAACCAATTTCAAATCAAAACCAAACATCTCAAAACAATACGAATGTTATGGCTATACCGTGACTCTTTCGAGTCACGGCTCGAGCCAATCCGAGCCAAAGGCTCTCGGATAATCAACATAATCCCAATCTAAAAGTTCTAAATCTAATCCAACTCTAAATCTAATCACGACACAACCATGAGGTCTCGCCGTGACTCTTTTGAGTCACGGTTCGAACCTAACTCGAGCCATAGGCTCTCAGTCGTAACCACATTCAACACAACCAGTGTACAAATCAAATCTAAAATCTAAAATCAATACAACAATTCCAAATCTAAATCAAACTCGACAAGGCCATCGAGGCTATCCCGTGACTATTTTGAGTCTTGGCTCGAGCCATTCTAAGCCAATAGGCTTTGGATAATCAATAACACATCCACAAATCCAAATCCACTCCAAATATCAACACGGCATAACTTGGAGGTCCTACTGTGACTCTTTTGAGTAAAAGTTCGAACCTAGCACGAGCCAAATGGCTCTTGGTTACCACAGTTAGAAAACTGCTACAATCCAAATCAAAATCCAAAATCCAAAAACAAATTACAATAATCCGAACAAAATAAATCCAGAACGAATCAAATAAATTTACAACCAAATCGAATAATAAAAAAAATAAGACTAGACTACAACTGCTAATCCTAAACCCAGTACTGCCGTGACTCAATGAGTCACGGTCAAAGCTTCATACGAGCTTGCGGCTCTCGGCTTCAACCACTAGGACCAATTCGGACCAAAAACTCCAAATCCAACGCTACAATAATAATAATAATAAATTAGAATAAAACGGAATAATTAAAAATATAAACAACTCGCGTTGACTCGGTGAGTCACCCTGACTCGGACTGAGTCAAGGATTTCACGGCGTAAAACATTAGATCTACACAGTTTGAGTTTTGATCGAAAGGTTTTTAACACGTTTTATTAATTATTATTTGATTTAATTAAATATACAAATTAGGGTTTCAAATTATAATAAAAAGAAGAAGAGAAGAGGCGCGTGGGATACCTTTTCGAAGAGAGTAGACGGTGGGGAAGCCTCGGCAAGGAGGTGGCGGCGGTGGCGGTTGTGGTGTTAGACGGCTCGGATTGAGCCCAAACTCTCCAGAAAAGATGGGGATCTCCTGATCTATCGATTGGGGTAGGGTTTGGTTTCGCCGAAAAAATTTTCGGCGATGGTGGCAGCCGGAAATGTGGCCGGAAGGGGAGAGGGAGACGAGAGAGAATTATAGGGTGTGTGTGTGTGTGTTATGAATTAAATAATAAAAAATTGGGCCTTTTATACCCCCACAGGGGTTAAAACTGTGTAAATGAAAGTTAAAGGGGCGCGGGGTAATTATTGGGCGGGGGTATAAACTGTCAATTTAGTTAAACTTTTGCCTTAAAAATTGTGGGACCCATTTGAGGTACCAAACGGAGTGTGTGTGTGTGTGTGACTCGAAAAATTATGAAACTTGTTGATGCGCGTGTGCGTATGCTCTAATTTATACCCACGGTATGTCGTTGTGGTTTTAGCAGTATTCAAGTTTTAAATTTATATTTAGCCGACTTATCAATAACACACACACTTTAACGAGCAGTGTACCCGGTCAGTATGAATATAATGGTAAGTAGAGTGTCGATCACTAAGAGTGGAACGTATAATCTAGTTATCCTAATCAGTATTTTAATATCTTAAGTTAGCTATACAACCTAATTCTAACGCAAAGGGGTTCAGTCTGAGAGACTGGCACGGTTTGGTTGCAATTAAATAATAAAGTAAACTAATGGGCACGAATCAGCGAATAGCACACACATACACAGATAAATACTCGAGACAATAAGAAGACCTGTCCTGATAGTTAAGTAGCTTGTCACTTGTTTTATTGCTAGTTTTATATGAAGTGTATAGTTCGATGCAACGAACCGAGATTAAGTCATTTCTTGTTGGTTCTAATCTTATCGGCGAGTAAACCCTTATTGATTACTTATGACTATCCTATTTATCTTTCTTTCTACTTTTCTACAGACGATAGAATGCATAGGCGATCTAATAAATAGGCGAGGGCAGAGGCATGGCGACCCGATCAACGCTCAGCTAGACACAGAGGTTATCAATGCACTAATAAAAGTCACCAAAGACATCAACATATAAACTTTAATTAATGGGAAAGCAGTTTTAAGGGAGTGCAACCTTTCCGTTGTCATATTACACAAGCCACCAATCCTGATGAATTAAAGTGTACTAATACAATAAAACAAAACTACTTAATGAATTAAATACATGCAGGACCTTCTTACAGCTCTTATATCTTCGTTCAAGGTGTGTCTTGTGCTGCTACTTCCACTGAATTCGGCCTTAGGTTTCTGTGGTCTTCGGTCTTCTAAAACTAGGGCTCTCGAAATTCGTCTGGTCTTGGGGTATTTATAGTTTCTGTCTGAGGGTAAGATGCGGTGCATCTAATAAGTAGATGCGGCGCATTGACATAACTTCGCGTGGGGTCCAAGATTAATATATTCAAGAATATTCGTACACCGCCAGAAGATGCGGCGTAACTCCATTCTTAGATGCGGCGCATGTCCTTGCTGTCTTGGATCGTATCTTGTGAAATCTTGATAGTGATGCGCCGTATGTAATAAGTAAGATGCGGCGTATCTGGAGCAGAATGTCTTGATCTTGTACATTTCAGTAGACTCTTAACTTCTTGCTTGTTTTGCTCCATAATTAGTCCAAAATCGCCAAGTTTCACATAATACTTGTTTTTACCTGAGAATTACAAAAGTAAACATTAACGTATCAATTCTCACCGATAATATAATAAAACAAGTCAAATAAATAGGATAAATGACGGTAATAAAATGTACTTATTTGAGTTCATCAAATATCCCCCCACTTGAACTTTACTTGTCCCCAAGTAAACCTTAGAATTAATCTTATGAAAATGTATCCTAAAAGATATTAGGATTTATTTTTATATTTAAGCATGTATTCATTTTTGTCATAATCACACAACCAAACACTTAACGAATTAGAAGTAAAATAAAATAATTTGATAAAAGCAAATCTAATCGTTTAACTGTCCAGTCGTGACGAATATTCTATCATAAGCTTGGCAAGTATACACATCTCCCCCACTAAAGCCAAGGAATAACAAGTCTAAAGCGGTAAAAAGGGTTTTGAGGCTTAAAGGTTAATCATTCTTCTTAATCTCTATCGATCTCAAATTCCAGAAAAGGCGACAAAATCGCAAATACATGATCGAATCCACGAACACGATACTTGCAATTGCTCAAATCCTTAACTCGAATAGGCTAAAGATAGGACCAAGTAATCTTCACCAATAATATTATATCAAAAAGGGCGACAAAATCATAAATACATAGCCGAATCCACGACTACGATACTTAAGATTGCTCAAATCCCTAATCTCAATAAATCAAAGGTTTGGATAAAGAATAATATAGGGTATGGATAATATTTGGGATATAAATTGGTGTAAAATGTAAAATAAACAAAACAGATAAATTAAAATCCTAAGTGTGGTTAATCACTATCCCAACCATCCCATGAATAAGACTCATATCATAGAATAACTCACGCTTTAACACTTGAAACACACGCTTTAGGTAGACACGAATTATACTCAACAAGATCTTAATCAAAGAATATCCTTTAGTTGGCGTTCCCATAACGTTCAACTCCCATACAATCCATAGATATAATATACAACAACTAGTGGTGATATCGACCACTTAATACAAAACTTTACATAAGTTGGTAAAAACAAACTTCCAACTTTTCTTCTTTTTTTTTCTTTTCTTATTTTTTTTTTTTTTTTTTTTTTTTTTTTTTTTTTTTTTTTTTTTTTTTTTTTTAAGTTGAAACATAAACATAGATGTGTAAAATTTCACCACATCACTATAATGATAACTCTGGATAATTTTTCCATACTTTTCATAACTTCAGAAATAACGGTAATAGTGAAAGTAGTAAACACACGAAAAATAAACTCAAAGATATACAATATTTACTTTCACTCCAATTGCATTGTGCAATTTCCCGACCTAACCAAAGATAATGAATTACGCACGCGAACACAGGTAATGTAAGGAAACACACTTTGCCTAAAGCAATTAACCAACCACGAATTTTAATCTACAGGGTAGGCTAAGGTGTAAGGGTGTAACGAAACATTATAACAAAGGTGTAAGAAACGAAAGGAATGGCTCTGAGTGTTTTTCTAGGGGTATCTTACTCTAAAAGTGAGAGTAACAAAAGGGTTTATACAGGGGTTAACTAACCAGTGTAGTTAGCTAATATCACATAACATATAAAGGCTATTTGGGTGTAATCCTAGAAATTTACCAATTTAGACAAGTCATTCCAATTATATAAAATAATACTTATTATGGTGGTCTCGAATAGTATACAAGCCAAGTTCTAAAGTTTACAAGTCACCGGCACACTCATAGATTTGTGAATTTTGAGAAATCACAATTTTTGAAAATAACGTCATGTGTGCAGCTATGCAACTTAGATCTCAAACAAAAACATGCTAAAATTTTAAAATTTTGATATATTAAGCACATTTTAAGCATAATTTTTGAAAAAGTTTAGGACAAGTAAGTGTTCTAATTCTCCAATCCCCCCACTTAAGTTAAACAACGTCCTCGTTGTTTGTATAAAAGGTTAAAAACTGGAAAATAAAAGAATTAGAACAGAAAAACTCCCCTGAGATTTGCTCGGTATGATCCTCCATTAGTATAAGAGCAAAAATCATCTTTCTTGTGGATGAGAACGTTTAAGCTTCATAATTGATGTATCCACAGGAAATGCAGGAATCTATAATACCATCAAGACTTTAACACACCTAAGTTAAGAAGGTTCAAACTTGCATAATACATTAGTAGTTAGTAAAAATAAAACATAAAAATTAAAACTGAAAATCATCAGGTCAGTCGATGCGCCGTATCTTATGGAAGAAGATACGCCGTATCGAGCCTGGAATAATTACGAATCAGAATAAAAGATGCGTCGCATCCTTAACCAGGGATGCGCCGCATTAAAATAAACTGACAAAAAGTTTTAAAGTCAAAAGTAAAAAATGCAGAAAATAAAATAAGATATGACCAGTGCAGGAGATGCGTCGCATCTTGGGTTGAGATGCGCCGTATCTGCAGCGGGCCTGACTGACTCGACACATGATGCGCGTGTGCGTATGCTCTAATATATACCCACGGTATGTCATTGTGGTTTTAGCAGTATTCAAGTTTTAAATTTATATTTAGCCGACTTATCAATAACACACACACTTTAACGAGCAGTGTACCCGGTCAGTATGAATATAATGGTAAGTAGAGTGTCGATCACTAAGAGTGGAACGTATTATCTAGTTATTCTAATCAGTATTTTAATATCTTAAGTTAGCTATACAACCTAATCTACCGCAAGGGGGGTTCAGCCTGAGAGACTGACACGGTTTGGTTGCAATTAAATAATAAACTAAACTAATAGGCACGAATCAGCGAATAGCACACACGTACACAGATAAATACTCGAGACAATAAGAAGACCTTTCCTGATAGTTAAGTAGCTTGTCACTTGTTTTATTGCTAGTTTTATATGAAGTGTATAGTTCGATGCAACGTACCGAGATTAAGTCCTTTCTCGTTGGTTCTAATCTTATCGGCGAGTAAACCCTTAATGATTACTTATGACTATCCTATTTATCTTTCTACCTACTTTTCTACAGACGATAGAATGCATAGGCGATCTAATAAATAGGCGAGGGCAGAGGCATGGCGACCCGATCAACGCTCAGCTAGACACAGAGGTTATCAATGCACTAATAAAAGTCACCAAAGACATTAACATATAAACTTTAATTAATGGGAAAGAAGTTTTAAGGGAGTGCAACCTTTCCGTTGTCACATTACACAAGCCACCAATCCTGATGAATTAAAGTTTACTAACACAATAAAACAAAACTACTTAATGAATTGAATACATGCAGGACCTTCTTACAGCTCTTGTATCTTCGTTCAAGGTGTGTCTTGTGCTGCTACTTCGACTGAATTCGTCCTAGGGTTTCTGTTTCTCGTACTTAGCTAAATGTCGAACCTCTTAAATTCGTCTGGTCTTGGGGTATTTATAGTTTCTGTCTGAGGGTAAGATGCGGCGCATCTAATAAGTAGATACGGCGCATTGACTTAACTTCGCGTGGGGTCGAAGATTAATATATTCAGGAATATTCGTACACCGCCAGAAGATGCGGCGTAACTCCATTCTCAGATGCGGCACATGTCTTCTTGTATCTTGGATCGTATCTTGTGAAATCTTGATAGTGATGCGCCGTATGTAATAAGCAAGATGCGGCGTATCTGGAGCAGAATGTCTTGATCTTGTACATTTCAGTAGACTCTTATCTTCTTGCTTGTTTTGCTCCATAATTAGTCCAAAATCGCCAAGTTTCACATAATACTTGTTTTTACATGAGAATTACAAAAGTAAACATTAACGTATCGATTCTCACAGATAATATAATAAAACAAGTCAAATAAATAGGATAAATGACGGTAATAAAATGTACTTATTTGAGTTCATCAACACAGAACAGAATAGTAAAAATTTTCCGGGTTGTCTCCCGGTAAGCACTTGTCTTTATTCCAGAGTCTTCAAGTTAGACTCACGTTCAGCTCTTTAATATCGATCATTGAAGGAGTCGGAAACATCGCGCTCCCTCATCGCCAATTCAGTAATATTGAACACTCCTTGCTCGTCCTTAATTTCCACGCCGTTCTTCTTTAATATCTGTATAAATAAAGTTCTGTCCCTTTCGGGCAGAGATGACAAAATGATAGACGGGAAATTCTTATTATTAAATAGGCACAAATATGCAAGGTGAGGTGGTAGTTCAATAAGCACATCATTATTCAAATTCGTTTTCTCAACTATTCTCCTACGTTTGTTAATTACTACGCAATCATACCACTCGTCATCAGAATCATTAACAGTATCGCGTCTAAGTTTGGTGGGTACATTAAGGTCAATAAATTCCTTAAAGTTCTCATGATTAGGATTAGTTGAGTTGTTTTGAATCAATGTTTCTCCCATGAGCCTAGCTTCAAGATCGAGGTCCATACACTCTCTTAATCCTAGCACATAGACGCCTCTAATTATGCTTTTAACAGGATCTGGGCACTTATAGACTAGTTTATTATTCCCTACCCTTAATGAGGTTTTTCTTTTAAACACATCAATCTTAGCATGGGCAGTAGACAAGAAAGGTCTTCCAAGGATTAAAGGAATCTTAACATCCTCGGGCATATCTAATATAACAAAGTCTACAGGGAAAATAAACTTCTCAATCTTAACTAGCACATTATTAGCAATCCCTTCAGGTCGTTTTACCGTTTTATCAGCCAATTCAATAAGTAACTTAGTTGGTGCTAATTTTCCTAGTCCTAGGTTAGTGAATGTCTTAAGGGGCATTACACTAACACTAGCTCCTAAGTCAGCTAACACATTATTGAAAGATATATCATTAATTGAAAAAGGTAAAGTAAAACTTCCTGGGTCCTTTTCTTAATGAGGCAAGGCATGTAAGTCGGTTGCAGAGCTCTCTTCTTTCATTATAGCCTTGATCTCCTCTTCAATCTTTGTCTTCTCTTTTAGTAGTCTCCTTAAACTGATTGAAGAATTAAAGAAAAATTCGGGTCTTGCACCATCATTACCATTCATCAGTCTTCTAGGAAAAGGAATGTTAGGAGTGACTTCTTCAGTGGTGCTTATGGCCTTGACATGATCTCTTGGGTTGGTTTCAGTTGAGCTCGGTTGTCACACCCCCAAAATTGGGTTTAGCGGAAGCTTTCACATCGCTGGGGTGCAACTCAATTGGTATCACAACACAAGTGCAAAGAACGGTTTTCATTTCATTTATTTATGACAACATTGTTTAACAAAAATGTTGAATTTACATTGTTAAAAGTAGTGCGGAAATAGGCCCTTTAAAATAGGTAGAACGGTCCCAAATGTTTGTCAGAGTCTTCTATGACCATGCCATGCCCTGCCAAAAGCCTCCAGTAGCGTGCTAATGCTTTATACCTGAAAATACATGCTAACAAGTGTCAACACAAGGTTGGTGAGTTCATAGAGTTTATTGAAAAATGAATGCCTTTGAATGAAGATTTTCCCAGCAAAGGCATTGTAAATCCACCCAGTTCCAAGTCCCGTCCATAAGAGACTTGCAACCTGTGTGTTTACAACCCATTGCCAAATATGATCTGGTTTATGTTACTGAAATGTTACACGGAAACCACAAGTATAAAGTTTATGACAAACTGCCACATAAAAATGATACAATATCTCTTAAGCTCATGACCCCGAAGCTAGACTGAATGAAATGCCCCAACTGAGTGCTTTGCCAAACACCCTGAAATGGATAAAATGTAATGCGTTCGTATGACAATTGGTGCTACCAACCCGAACGGAGGTGTCACCCTCAATAGATCTATTCACACACCCTCGCTTGCTCACAATTAACGGTTCATGATAATAGGGGACTTTAACTTGGCAAATGTGGTAACTTAAGCAATGTAATGAATTTATATACTTTGGTCCGCATGAAAAATGGTACAATGTATTCTCCCCCGAGAGATTTGAAATGATGTAATAACTTGAAAACCGGGGCTATGAAAACTCACGTTAATCCTTAGAAGATTAAAGTGCATGTGGAAATTAATTGAGCATGTATTCTCCCACAAAACGTAATCCAAAACGTATAAAGGTAGGGGCTATGGAACTCACCTGATGCGATAGCAACAAAGACAGATATGAATATGCTGAAATGAGGCTCGGTCTCTAACCGTGACCTAACATGAATGATATGATCTATTGTAAGCAATGAAATGATGCTACACATGCAAATACGTATGTTATCGATACCACTCGATGATTTTGGAAAATAATGTTTATCGTCGAAAAATACATTTTTGACGTCTCGTAAGTCATAAACTACTTTTCGTGTAAATATGCTGAAATGGTACTCTATGATCCTCGTTTGGTGTTCTATAATCAAATATAATAGTTTCGTCGCAAAATAACTCTTTTTATAACTTGTGAAAATGTGACCAAACGGCCTCGCAAAACTAGCCGTAAAATATTGTACGTTAAGAGTTAGAAATAGAACTTGACGTTTTTGAAAACCTTGTAACATGATCTCACAGCCGTCTCATTTGGGTTTTGGTCATACGCGTCCCGATCATAAGGAAAATCGGCCTTGAATATGGTTACTTGAAAATATAATGTTCAACACTTAGAAAATTCTATTATAGTAAAAGCTGTCAAAATGATAACTTTGAAAGGATTTTTGGGTAAAAAGATGAGGTCGTAGTTTATTCGTTATAAGTCTATTCGACGAACGGCCAATTGATTTAAAAAGCTTGCTGGGAGATCTTGATTTCACTTAACTATGGCTCGGGCTCAAACTGATCCGATCATAGAGAAAAACAGTCGAGAAAATGGTGTCTCGCAAAGACAGTTTTGCGGCAAGTTTATATTAGTAAAAGCTGATGGAATTATATATTTTTCGTCGGGTTTCAAACACTTGTATCTTTTTCGTTATAAGCTCGTTTTCTATGTTCTTTATATCCCCGGAATCGTGGGACAACGTATTAACATATTTTTGATAAGTCGGGACGGCTAAGTGACGGCTAACGCCTCAAAACAGCCCTTGAAAATTGTGACAGCAGTGAGTTTTTCTGAAAATATAGTTTTCCTCGTTAACTCGTATTTGGCATAACTTTCACGTCGTAAGGGCTCTTTTAGTGATTCCAACGGCTACGGTTTCGTTTTTGAAAGTATTTTCTGAATATCTAACCCAAAATTACCCAGAAACCCCTGAAGTTTCCACGTTTGGCAAAAATGGACAGCAACAATATTTTCCAAAAATACTTTTCGTCGTTAAACTTCGGAAAACCATATCTCCTTCGTTATTAACTCGTTTTTATCCCCGTTTTCGGCCATAGTTTCGTCTCGGAATGTATTTTCTAAATCTTTGGTCCAAAGTTACCCAAAACCCACTGAGTTTCCCACGTTTTGCATTTAAGGACAGTAGGTATATATATTGTTCAAAACTTGGTTTCCTAGTTACTAACTTGTACAAAAACCTTCCAATCAACAACCAAACATCTCTTGATCTACCATACACCTTCTTAGGGTGTCATGGGGTCCTAGACTTCACAAAATATTGTAGGATTCAAGGGGATGATCATAGGATTAATATATATTAATAAAAACCATGAAAACTTGTAAAGTGGTATAAATAACATATGTAACTTGCATGCTTAACCAATATAACTTAAAAATACATGATGTTAATGATCAAATGAAAGTATGAGATGATGAAAAAGTTCACTTGAAGCTTACTTGAAGATTGATGAGTTTGGATGAAAAAGATCACAACCTTGGAGTTTTTATCGCAAAACTCTAACAAGGAAGATATAAGGAACTTGTATAACACTCGATCTTGGAAAAATTATGGGATCTCCTTGGTGTTCTTGGGCTGCCGTGGGAATGAGGAGAGAAAGAGAGATGAGTTGTGATTTTTGATAAAAAAAATGTGCTAGTTTATGCTTTATATAGTCCAATGGCATTTTGGTAATTTTGATGGAAGGGTAAAATGGTAATTTCACTAGGTCTTTGAAATATCTAGATATTTTTCAGAAAATATCTATATATTTTAGGCTGGATACTTATCTTGACTTACGGAGTGAGTTTTGGTCCCGTTAATTGCTAACTGTAAGTCGTAAAGTCACAAAACTTAAAACCGGGTATCCTAAAATTCCTAAATTCATGAAAATGTCACGGAAGGTGGAAAACATATATTTCTCTTGTTGGTAATGTTGTTTGGACATATCGGGATGCCTAAATGATGTTTAAACATTAAAATAAGTCTCGGACACGGTTTCGTGATTTTTGCAGAAATTATCCGACGAGTGCCAAAATCTCGGGTTATCATTAAAATAGTTTAACTTACGAGAATATGAAATAAAATTTTTTGAAATGAATAGTGAAAATGAATAGTAACTCATGAATAGTAAAATTGTCGAGGTTCGGATAATGGCCTGAAATTACGAATTGTCACAGTCTCCACCCGTTACGGGAATTCAGTCCCTGAATTCAGTTAGTGTTGGTCTCCGGGGTGGATTCGGTGAAAGGTGTAGATATTTGAGCCGCATCTGGTCTTCCCGCTCCCAAGTAAACTTAGGACCTCTGCGAGAATTCTAGCGAACCTTAACGATAGGAATTTGACTCTGCTTCAACTGTTTGACCTCATGGTCTATGATTTCTGTTGTTTCCTTCACATATTTGTGCTTATTGTCGAGCTGAATTTCTTCCAATGAAATTTCAGGCGTTTCGTTTGAAAAACATTTCTTGAGGTTTGAGACATGAAGCGTGTTATGTATGCTGTTAAGCTCTTACGGAAGCTCCAGTCTGTATGCCAGTCGGTAGATTACAGTTACAGTCTTTAATGGTCCAAGGTACCTAGGGTTCACTTTCCCGTGTTCTCACAATTGTATCATGCTTTTCCAATGTTTCTGAAATTGTGTCATGCCTTTCCAAGGCAAGGCTTTCAACGTAACTCGTTCCACAGTTAGAATTCTAATGATTTGCTGCTTAGGGGTACCTAATCCCAATGATTTTGCATCCTGAGTTGGCCTAACTTTTCTATTGTTCTCTTGTTGCTTGTAACTGATTCTTGACTTGTACACTTTCCTTTGTTGTTTCACGATTGGGTTCTAGCCAAGTGAATTGGACTTCCCGATTTTTGGTCTGTCAGTAGGTAATTGGTACTTCCACCACAGGGTGTCTTAAAGGGTATAGTCTTTGTATTGGTGTGATGGCTATTGTTGAAGGTGAAATCTGTCAATGTCAAAGGTTTACTCCAAACAATTTAAGGTTAATTCTATGGTGCTGAGCATGTCCTATAGGGATTGGATAATTCTCTTCAATGTTCGTTGGTCTAAGGATGGTAGATCGTGCATACATCTGATTGGGTAAGAATAGCTTAAAGGGATTGTTAGAAGTTTGCCTCCAACCTGAAATTCTAATGGTTTGCGTCGAACATCGACGTAACTTTTCGGTCGGCTTCTGGCTGTTTTAAGTCTTTCTCAAATCTGAATTATCTTTTCTGTGGGTTCGCGAACCATGTCTGAACTAGTGAGTTGTACTTGACCAACTTCGGTCCAACAAACAGGGGACCGACACCTTCGACCATAGAGTGCCTCGAATGGTGCTGCTTTTATGCTCATGTGATAGTTGTTGTTATAAGAGGACTCGATCAATGGCAAATGGTTAGCCCCAACCATTTCCAAAATCAATCACATATGCCCTGAGCATATCTTCCAATGTTTGAATCATTCTCTTGCTCTGACCATCGGTCCGAGGATGATAGGCATTGCTCATGTCTAATTTGCTTCCAGATGAATCTTGTAATGATTGCCAGTGAGTTGAAGTAAAGTGACTATCTCGGTCAGGGATGATGGAAATTTGGTGCACCGTGCTTGAGACTATTTCCTTGACATAAAGTCTGGTAAGCTGTCCCATAGTATAAGTCTCTCCGATTGGAATGGAATGGACTGATTTGGTGGGACGATCGATGATCACCCAAATAGCTCCTAAACTGCCTGATGTCTTGGGAAGTTTAATGAAAATATCTATTGTAATGCATTCTCATTTCCACTGAGGAATTTCTGGTTGCTGAAGTAATCCTAATGGTTTCTGGTACTCGGCTTTTACTTTAGCGCAAGTAAGGCATTTGCTAACATACAAAACTATGTCTGCTTTCACATTCGGCCACCAATAAAGTTTCGTGAGATCCTGATACATCTTATCAGAACTTGGGTGAATGAAGTACATCGACTTGTGCGACTCGTGCATAATCAACTCTCGTATTCCACCATAGAGAGATATCCAGTTTCTATCCTTGAAGCACAATACTCTGCCTGACCTCTTTACTAACCCATTTGCATTCTTTGGCATACCGTAGGGTTTTATCATTCTGTCGGTTTCCTTCCTTGAGTGCCTCAACTTGAGTCTCGAGAATTCGTGATGGTAAAGGTGAAATGATTGTCATTCCCTATGATCTGACTCTCAATGGCTTGAAGTTGGGTTATGGTTAACTGACGTGCTTCTAGACGGCGGTTCATAAGGTGATGCAGGTGTGGATGCTCTTGCAACGATTGTGTATACACACAAGAAGTTTTGAAACCTTTAGAAATCGAGTAGGAATGCAAACCGGACATAATTTCATTATAATTGCTCTCAGTATTGCAAACTTCATCTCTGAGCGGGGCATAGGTAGTCAGCCTATGTCCAACTGTCCCGGGTTGAATATAGACGACGAGTCTATATTCCACCGAGGTTCAATGAAGTTTAAAATACTCAGTTCAGTTATAGTAATACTAGGTCCTTCACATTTGAAGAGATGTTCTGATAGGCTAAGGAAAAGGACCAAACTCGTGGTCGAATGATGAAACTATGTAAGAAAAAGGCGTAACGCTGAAACGTATACGATATGTATGCATGCTTATATGAAGACAACTATAGTAATCAACTATAATAAGTGGGTATGAATGATTTGATAATAAGACACAAATCTTATTAAATATGTCAGCAACAAACCACAATTGAGGCATCAGCTTGGCAGGCAGGCACGCGGCGGTCATAGGGTTAAGTTTTTGTAAATGTAGCTATAGTTTAGGTTTTAAAATTACCCAATTCTCTATAGCCTAGGCTCTGATACCAATCTGTCACACCCCCAAAATCGGGTTTAGCGGAAGCTTTCACATCGCTGGGGTGCAACTCAATTGGTATCACAACACAAGTGCAAAGAACGGTTTTCATTTCATTTATTTATGACAACATTGTTTAACAAAAATGTTGAATTTACATTGTTAAAAGTAGTGCGGAAATAGGCCCTTTAAAATAGGTAGAACGGTCCCAAATGTTTGTCAGAGTCTTCTATGACCATGCCATGCCCTGCCAAAAGCCTCCAGTAGCGTGCTAATGCTTTATACCTGAAAATACATGCTAACAAGTGTCAACACAAGGTTGGTGAGTTCATAGAGTTTATTGAAAAATGAATGCCTTTGAATGAAGATTTTCCCAGCAAAGGCATTGTAAATCCACCCAGTTCCAAGTCCCGTCCATAAGAGACTTGCAACCTGTGTGTTTACAACCCATTGCCAAATATGATCTGGTTTATGTTACTGAAATGTTACACGGAAACCACAAGTATAAAGTTTATGACAAACTGCCACATAAAAATGATACAATATCTCTTAAGCTCATGACCCCGAAGCTAGACTGAATGAAATGCCCCAACTGAGTGCTTTGCCAAACACCCTGAAATGGATAAAATGTAATGCGTTCGTATGACAATTGGTGCTACCAACCCGAACGGAGGTGTCACCCTCAATAGATCTATTCACACACCCTCGTTTGCTCACAATTAACGGTTCATGATAATAGGGGACTTTAACTTGGCAAATGTGGTAACTTAAGCAATGTAATGAATTTATATACTTTGGTCCGCATGAAAAATGGTACAATGTATTCTCCCCCGAGAGATTTGAAATGATGTAATAACTTGAAAACCGGGGCTATGAAAACTCACGTTAATCCTTAGAAGATTAAAGTGCATGTGGAAATTAATTGAGCATGTATTCTCCCACAAAACGTAATCCAAAACGTATAAAGGTAGGGGCTATGGAACTCACCTGATGCGATAGCAACAAAGACAGATATGAATATGCTGAAATGAGGCTCGGTCTCTAACCGTGACCTAACATGAATGATATGATCTATTGTAAGCAATGAAATGATGCTACACATGCAAATACGTATGTTATCGATACCACTCGATGATTTTGGAAAATAATGTTTATCGTCGAAAAATACATTTTTGACGTCTCGTAAGTCATAAACTACTTTTCGTGTAAATATGCTGAAATGGTACTCTATGATCCTCGTTTGGTGTTGTAAAACCCTAAAATCTGAAAGCATGTTAAAAGACAAAAATGCCCCTATGATATTAAAAACTAGATAAAAGGTTTATAAAGTACCGAATCAATCCCGAACATCTGGAAATGGACAAGATATGATACCAAATAATTTTGGCAATTACAATTAACATTTTTACAAAGTTCAAAATGACCAAAATGCCCTTAAGAATCGAATGGACATTTTACATATTATTATGATTATTAATTAAGCTTTATAAATGAAATTAAATACATTTTTAAGTAAGGAAATTATTCTTATTAATGGGCCTTTATTGTAGGCCGTTTTTTTTGGTCTTTCCCCCAAGACTCGGCTACCATTAATAATAATAACAAACCCTTTTTATTTCCATAAGCACACACACGCTTTCCTCCTATAACCTATACGCTCACTTCTCCAAATATTTTACCATTCATACACAATTATACACAAGAGTTGTGGTGATTTATCCCCTCAAACCAAAGACGCCTATTATTCCAAGAGCTAGACGTCATCTTTGTTCCAAGTTCAAGAAGTGTTGTTGCTTGATAACCTTGTGACTGTGGTATCCCATTCGAGGCGATCAAGACTTTCGTTGCTGTGATGATTGTTGCTGTGGTGTTCCATGTTCCCATTCTTTTGTTGTCACGATTAGGGTAAACGAACCCTATCGTTTTGGTTGTCCCTTAAGTTCCGATCGGAGGTACCCTTTATTCGTTTTTCTATGTTATCACGTTTCGACTATTAATAATCGTACAAGATATATGAACAACAGACTATGTTTCGTTAATAATGTGGATATACTAATGAATTTTGTCGCATAAAATCACGAACTCTGAAACATGTACAAGTCGATTTTGGTTCTGTTTATATTTTCGAATGGGTCGCCATGCACTCATATGTCTGGTTATTAAACATTGGCTTTGACCTTTAAAATATGTACTAAAACCAAGAATAAGACACAATAAGTAAAGGATGGGACATATATGTTTATTGACGTGAATAAGGGTAGGCATATGTATGATTTCATGCAATCTTATGCCTCGTTAATTGTGTGTTGGTGTGCATGTTTTGTGTGTGAGTTGGGTGAAAAACGAAGGGCTGTTAGCATGCTTGTGTGTGGTGTAATGGACTTATGAAGTGTGTGGTAATCGGACTTGTAAAAGGGGTAGACCTAGGATCGTGGTTGGTCTTGTAAAGCTATGTCATGCCTCGCTATTTTTTTCAGGTTAAGTTGTGTGTTGGGTGTGGGTTAGTAGTTGGTCAAGAGTTGTTTTGTTTCGTTATTTCATGATATGGTTAGTTAACTTGCTGTCGAATGGTACGGTTTTGCATGGGTTATGAGTGGTCTAAGTGGTCATTAAAATGTATATACAAGCTAATTTAAATGGTTAAGATTGGTCACTTTTGGAAGGGTGTGTCATGTTTAAATACTACTGGGAATGGGTTGGGTAACTTTGTTTTCCATTTGAGTTTTACGTAAAAAGGTGTTGTGTCTTACTTGAATTATTAAGTTATAAAGGTGTGTATCGACTAGGTTGATGGGGTATGTCTCGGTGATATTTTGGAGTCGTGAAATGATGAATGGTGTGCGTACCAAGAAGTGTGTAAGTGTGTGTGTGAACGCGTGTATTTTATGTCAAGTTTAAGTTTCGGAAATGTGTTAAAAATGTTAGTTAAATTGGCTAAGTCTAATTGATCATTCATGATGTTAATTTATGATATAAACCTTGAACTTCGATAAATTACATGTTTTAACTCTAAATCTCACTAAAAGTTACATATTAAACCCTATACTATGAAATTGGTCATATTAAACCTTTAACTTATTTAATTGTCAGTTATAACCCTAAAGTATCAAAGTTACTAAATCGAGAAAGTTACTAAATATGGAAAGCCTACTAAAATAAGTAATCCGATATAAAATAAGTTTTAATAAGACACAATCATGAATTCGTGTAGATTCGCTGAAGATGGAGTCTGCTTCCGATCTTTATATTTCTAGATATGTTTGCACGTGCGGTATAAGGTACAGATATTCTGACCTTCTCTGTAAGGTTTCCTATGATTCTTTTCTGACTCGTTAAATCTTTGATTTGATACTCTGTTACGATCCTTTGCTATGACACCTTTGCTTTGACCTTTGATCTCGGATTTTGGACCTATGATATGAAGACCTTTTTGATATGAGATGGAAATGTTTAAATAAAGTATTTTGAAAGGGTTTTTCAAGCATGATATATTGACTTTAAGAAAACTATTTTTGAAGTTCATTTTATGAAAACTAATTGAAAGACCATTTATGAAAACTATTTCGAAGGATTGTTTTAAATGAACCTTAAGAGAAAACCTTTTGAAAAGTATTTTGATATTGAACCTTTTGAAGATTTGACCATATAATACTTTGACCCTTTTGGATATTGACCTGGGATATTTGATCTTCTGATATTGACTTCTGATATTGAACCTCCTGATATGACACCCTGATTATGATTTGAACCTTTGACCTTTGACTCCCAGTTTGATACCCGAGCCAAATTTGTGACCCTAGCCATGAAGGTAACATGGCCGTGTCTGTGATGCACCACTGGCATGACTAGTGTGTAGCCCTAGTGATTTGGTTACACCGTCCCCATTCTGATTTTGATTATGCATGCACACTATATGATTTATTATGGCCGATCTGTTCTGGGGGGCGAATGGATGCATCCTAGATTTGTTCTGGTTCTGATATATCTGGTATGTCTGGTGACTGGTACTGTGTGCAATACATGCCTTTCACAACCCTGGGAGCTTGCAACTCCAACCCTGGAGGTATCCCCTCAACCTTGCCTTGGTATGCTGAGGTCACCCCTCCATACACCCTGGTATGTGATATGATATGATATGTTTCTGGGCTCGTGGTGGATGACTGTCCTAACCTTTACTCTTGTACCTTATTTATATCTCTTTCATTATGCTTCATTTGTTCAATTCCGTTTGTTTCATTTTCCGTTTATTATATATATCTGTTCACTGGGCTTTTTAAGCTCAGCCGCACGTTTCTTTTCGTGTGCGGCAGGTTTTTAGTTGGAAGCTGGGTTATTAATAGAGAGGACCTTGGACTTAGAAGACCTTGCTAGCTAAATTGGATTAGAGATGATTAGAAGAGTTATATTCAGACTTAGTAATTATTGTGTATTTCATTTGTAGCCTTGTAATATCAGATTTTCAGTTGTAAACCTTGGAATCTTATTGTATTATGTATGTCATATGCTTGTGTTTGTTCTGATAAGAATCCGTATTTGTGACACCTTTGCCCTTGTCGGGTTGGGGTGTTACAATTATGGTATCAGAGCTACAGGCTACGACTCGTAATACATTTACCCTTGACCTGTGTAAGTTAGGACCACTAAGCTTTCCCTGTAGGCGCTCGTAAGACAACCTTTGAAAATTTGCTTTAGGATTTCCCTATAGGAGCTTAAGTTCTGACCGGTGAGGAATGGGTAGACTATAAGGCATTCGTTTAAGTATCTTTGCTTCCGCATCACTCTGATTCATGCCTTGCGTTTGGATTAGATCCTGTTGATACCACTTTTGGAAAGTGAAAGCTTATAAACCACCTAAGATTTGAACCTGAATAAATCTTGAAGCCATTGAAAATTTCATAGTAATTGCCTGACACTATTTGATCCTTACCTTCAGATTCCGACTCTGACCTCTGATCTCTTGTTAATCATTTCGATGCCTCTTGGGCATTTTGAGAATCTCCATGGCGAATAGTTTGGCGTTCCCTCTTGATTATGACATTTGATTTTGTTGACCTCCGAGACTATAGAAGTACTAGGTGGATTAAGATAGGTTGTTTTTGCTTACGACTCGAGATAAAGTATGATCATCATGAAGGCATATTTATGTGGTGCTAGTATTATGACGTCTGGCCAACGTGATAATACTTACACCATATAACGTGCCCTCATTGTGGCCATAGGATATCTTGGGAAGTACCTAAGAAGTTTAGAATTTGATCTCCGTTGGATTAGCCGTGATTAGTGAGATTTTAGGTTCATTCTACCTATGCGTATACTCTGCCTTTGTTCATTAGATATCTGGATGAGTTTGAACTCTCGATTTGCATTCCGTTGACCTCAGCTATAAATCTTGAACTCCTTTTAGAACTCCCTACTATTGATAACAATTAATTCGATTTGAAATCTTATTCATATTCCATATGAGCTTCCTGAAGATTCACCTAACGTCCATTTTATGTTGCATGAACCTTTTGTTCTGAATCAACCTAATTTGTCTCCTTCTGAGAAATTTGAACCCACTTCGTTTGATTCGAGTCATGAGAAACTGTTCGGTTTAAAGATCCTTTCTCGAAGAATCCCCTCGACGTGAAAACGTTTGTGACGATCTTTTGCAATTTGCTACGACTTCGTTTAATTTTGCGACTTCAATTTTCGAGGACGAAAATTTTATTTTAGAGGGGAAGAGTTGTAAAACCCTAAAATCTGAAAGCATGTTAAAAGACAAAAATGCCCCTATGATATTAAAAACTAGATAAAAGGTTTATAAAGTACCGAATCAATCCCGAACATCTGGAAATGGACAAGATATGATACCAAATAATTTTGGCAATTACAATTAACATTTTTACAAAGTTCAAAATGACCAAAATGCCCTTAAGAATCGAATGGACATTTTACATATTATTATGATTATTAATTAAGCTTTATAAATGAAATTAAATACATTTTTAAGTAAGGAAATTATTCTTATTAATGGGCCTTTATTGTAGGCCGTTTTTTTTGGTCTTTCCCCCAAGACTCGGCTACCATTAATAATAATAACAAACCCTTTTTATTTCCATAAGCACACACACGCTTTCCTCCTATAACCTATACGCTCACTTCTCCAAATATTTTACCATTCATACACAATTATACACAAGAGTTGTGGTGATTTATCCCCTCAAACCAAAGACGCCTATTATTCCAAGAGCTAGACGTCATCTTTGTTCCAAGTTCAAGAAGTGTTGTTGCTTGATAACCTTGTGACTGTGGTATCCCATTCGAGGCGATCAAGACTTTCGTTGCTGTGATGATTGTTGCTGTGGTGTTCCATGTTCCCATTCTTTTGTTGTCACGATTAGGGTAAACGAACCCTATCGTTTTGGTTGTCCCTTAAGTTCCGATCGGAGGTACCCTTTATTCGTTTTTCTATGTTATCACGTTTCGACTATTAATAATCGTACAAGATATATGAACAACAGACTATGTTTCGTTAATAATGTGGATATACTAATGAATTTTGTCGCATAAAATCACGAACTCTGAAACATGTACAAGTCGATTTTGGTTCTGTTTATATTTTCGAATGGGTCGCCATGCACTCATATGTCTGGTTATTAAACATTGGCTTTGACCTTTAAAATATGTACTAAAACCAAGAATAAGACACAATAAGTAAAGGATGGGACATATATGTTTATTGACGTGAATAAGGGTAGGCATATGTATGATTTCATGCAATCTTATGCCTCGTTAATTGTGTGTTGGTGTGCATGTTTTGTGTGTGAGTTGGGTGAAAAACGAAGGGCTGTTAGCATGCTTGTGTGTGGTGTAATGGACTTATGAAGTGTGTGGTAATCGGACTTGTAAAAGGGGTAGACCTAGGATCGTGGTTGGTCTCGTAAAGCTATGTCATGCCTCGCTATTTTTTTCAGGTTAAGTTGTGTGTTGGGTGTGGGTTAGTAGTTGGTCAAGAGTTGTTTTGTTTCGTTATTTCATGATATGGTTAGTTAACTTGCTGTCGAATGGTACGGTTTTGCATGGGTTATGAGTGGTCTAAGTGGTCATTAAAATGTATATACAAGCTAATTTAAATGGTTAAGATTGGTCACTTTTGGAAGGGTGTGTCATGTTTAAATACTACTGGGAATGGGTTGGGTAACTTTGTTTTCCATTTGAGTTTTACGTAAAAAGGTGTTGTGTCTTACTTGAATTATTAAGTTATAAAGGTGTGTATCGACTAGGTTGATGGGGTATGTCTCGGTGATATTTTGGAGTCGTGAAATGATGAATGGTGTGCGTACCAAGAAGTGTGTAAGTGTGTGTGTGAACGCGTGTATTTTATGTCAAGTTTAAGTTTCGGAAATGTGTTAAAAATGTTAGTTAAATTGGCTAAGTCTAATTGATCATTCATGATGTTAATTTATGATATAAACCTTGAACTTCGATAAATTACATGTTTTAACTCTAAATCTCACTAAAAGTTACATATTAAACCCTATACTATGAAATTGGTCATATTAAACCTTTAACTTATTTAATTGTCAGTTATAACCCTAAAGTATCAAAGTTACTAAATCGAGAAAGTTACTAAATATGGAAAGCCTACTAAAATAAGTAATCCGATATAAAATAAGTTTTAATAAGACACAATCATGAATTCGTGTAGATTCGCTGAAGATGGAGTCTGCTTCCGATCTTTATATTTCTAGATATGTTTGCACGTGCGGTATAAGGTACAGATATTCTGACCTTCTCTGTAAGGTTTCCTATGATTCTTTTCTGACTCGTTAAATCTTTGATTTGATACTCTGTTACGATCCTTTGCTATGACACCTTTGCTTTGACCTTTGATCTCGGATTTTGGACCTATGATATGAAGACCTTTTTGATATGAGATGGAAATGTTTAAATAAAGTATTTTGAAAGGGTTTTTCAAGCATGATATATTGACTTTAAGAAAACTATTTTGAAGTTCATTTTATGAAAACTAATTGAAAGACCATTTATGAAAACTATTTCGAAGGATTGTTTTAAATGAACCTTAAGAGAAAACCTTTTGAAAAGTATTTTGATATTGAACCTTTTGAAGATTTGACCATATAATACTTTGACCCTTTTGGATATTGACCTGGGATATTTGATCTTCTGATATTGACTTCTGATATTGAACCTCCTGATATGACACCCTGATTATGATTTGAACCTTTGACCTTTGACTCCCAGTTTGATACCCGAGCCAAATTTGTGACCCTAGCCATGAAGGTAACATGGCCGTGTCTGTGATGCACCACTGGCATGACTAGTGTGTAGCCCTAGTGATTTGGTTACACCGTCCCCATTCTGATTTTGAGTATGCATGCACACTATATGATTTATTATGGCCGATCTGTTCTGGGGGGCGAATGGATGCATCCTAGATTTGTTCTGTTTCTGATATATCTGGTATGTCTGGTGACTGGTACTGTGTGCAATACATGCCTTTCACAACCCTGGGAGCTTGCAACTCCAACCCTGGAGGTATCCCCTCAACCTTGCCTTGGTATGCTGAGGTCACCCCTCCATACACCCTGGTATGTGATTTGATATGATATGTTTCTGGGCTCGTGGTGGATGACTGTCCTAACCTTTACTCTTGTACCTTATTTATATCTCTTTCTTCATGCTTCATTTGTTAAATTCCGTTTGTTTCATTTTCCGTTTATTGTATATATCTGTTCACTGGGCTTTTTAAGCTCAGCCGCACGTTTCTTTTCGTGTGCGGCAGGTTTTTAGTTGGAAGCTGGGCTGTTAATAGAGAGG
The DNA here is from genome assembly GCA_021014915.2 of Artemisia tridentata subsp. tridentata. Taxonomy (NCBI): domain Eukaryota; kingdom Viridiplantae; phylum Streptophyta; class Magnoliopsida; order Asterales; family Asteraceae; genus Artemisia; species Artemisia tridentata. Next base: position 213,444,516 of record CP139504.1, on the reverse strand, counting down.
ACCTTGGACTTAGAAGACCTTACTAGCTAAATTGGATTAGAGATGATTAGAAGAGTTATATTCAGACTTAGTAATTATTGTGTATTTCAATTGTAGCCTTGTAATATCAGATTTTCAGTTGTAAACCTTGGAATCTTATTGTATTATGTATGTCATATGCTTGTGTTTGTTCTGATAAGAATCCGTATTTGTGACACCTTTGCCCTTGTCGGGTTGGGGTGTTACTCTATGATCCTCGTTAGGTGTTCTATAATCAAATATAATAGTTTCGTCGCAAAATAACTCTTTTTATAACTTGTGAAAATGTGACCAAACGGCCTCGCAAAACTAGCCGTAAAATATTGTACGTTAAGAGTTAGAAATAGAACTTGACGTTTTTGAAAACCTTGTAACATGATCTCACAGCCGTCTCATTTGGGTTTTGGTCATACGCGTCCCGATCATAAGGAAAATCGGCCTTGAATATGGTTACTTGAAAATATAATGTTCAACACTTAGAAAATTCTATTATAGTAAAAGCTGTCAAAATGATAACTTTGAAAGGATTTTTGGGTAAAAAGATGAGGTCGTAGTTTATTCGTTATAAGTCTATTCGACGAACGGCCAATTGATTTAAAAAGCTTGCTGGGAGATCTTGATTTCACTTAACTATGGCTCGGGCTCAAACTGATCCGATCATAGAGAAAAACAGTCGAGAAAATGGTGTCTCGCAAAGACAGTTTTGCGGCAAGTTTATATTAGTAAAAGCTGATGGAATTATATATTTTTCGTCGGGTTTCAAACACTTGTATCTTTTTCGTTATAAGCTCGTTTTCTATGTTCTTTATATCCCCGGAATCGTGGGACAACGTATTAACATATTTTTGATAAGTCGGGACGGCTAAGTGACGGCTAACGCCTCAAAACAGCCCTTGAAAATTGTGACAGCAGTGAGTTTTTCTGAAAATATAGTTTTCCTCGTTAACTCGTATTTGGCATAACTTTCACGTCGTAAGGGCTCTTTTAGTGATTCCAACGGCTACGGTTTCATTTTTGAAAGTATTTTCTGAATATCTAACCCAAAATTACCCAGAAACCCCTGAAGTTTCCACGTTTGGCAAAAATGGACAGCAACAATATTTTCCAAAAATACTTTTCGTCGTTAAACTTCGGAAAACCATATCTCCTTCGTTATTAACTCGTTTTTATCCCCGTTTTCGGCCATAGTTTCGTCTCGGAATGTATTTTCTAAATCTTTGGTCCAAAGTTACCCAAAACCCACTGAGTTTCCCACGTTTTGCATTTAAGGACAGTAGGTATATATATTGTTCAAAACTTGGTTTCCTAGTTACTAACTTGTACAAAAACCTTCCAATCAACAACCAAACATCTCTTGATCTACCATACACCTTCTTAGGGTGTCATGGGGTCCTAGACTTCACAAAATATTGTAGGATTCAAGGGGATGATCATAGGATTAATATATATTAATAAAAACCATGAAAACTTGTAAAGTGGTATAAATAACATATGTAACTTGCATGCTTAACCAATATAACTTAAAAATACATGATGTTAATGATCAAATGAAAGTATGAGATGATGAAAAAGTTCACTTGAAGCTTACTTGAAGATTGATGAGTTTGGATGAAAAAGATCACAACCTTGGAGTTTTTATCGCAAAACTCTAACAAGGAAGATATAAGGAACTTGTATAACACTCGATCTTGGAAAAATTATGGGATCTCCTTGGTGTTCTTGGGCTGCCGTGGGAATGAGGAGAGAAAGAGAGATGAGTTGTGATTTTTGATAAAAAAAATGTGCTAGTTTATGCTTTATATAGTCCAATGGCATTTTGGTAATTTTGATGGAAGGGTAAAATGGTAATTTCACTAGGTCTTTGAAATATCTAGATATTTTTCAGAAAATATCTATATATTTTAGGCTGGATACTTATCTTGACTTACGGAGTGAGTTTTGGTCCCGTTAATTGCTAACTGTAAGTCGTAAAGTCACAAAACTTAAAACCGGGTATCCTAAAATTCCTAAATTCATGAAAATGTCACGGAAGGTGGAAAACATATATTTCTCTTGTTGGTAATGTTGTTTGGACATATCGGGATGCCTAAATGATGTTTAAACATTAAAGTAAGTCTCGGACACGGTTTCGTGATTTTTGCAGAAATTATCCGACGAGTGCCAAAATCTCGGGTTATCATTAAAATAGTTTAACTTACGAGAATATGAAATAAAATTTTTTGAAATGAATAGTGAAAATGAATAGTAACTCATGAATAGTAAAATTGTCGAGGTTCGGATAATGGCCTGAAATTACGAATTGTCACAGTCTCCACCCGTTACGGGAATTCAGTCCCTGAATTCAGTTAGTGTTGGTCTCCGGGGTGGATTCGGTGAAAGGTGTAGATATTTGAGCCGCATCTGGTCTTCCCGCTCCCAAGTAAACTTAGGACCTCTGCGAGAATTCTAGCGAACCTTAACGATAGGAATTTGACTCTGCTTCAACTGTTTGACCTCATGGTCTATGATTTCTGTTGTTTCCTTCACATATTTGTGCTTATTGTCGAGCTGAATTTCTTCCAATGAAATTTCAGGCGTTTCGTTTGAAAAACATTTCTTGAGGTTTGAGACATGAAGCGTGTTATGTATGCTGTTAAGCTCTTACGGAAGCTCCAGTCTGTATGCCAGTCGGTAGATTACAGTTACAGTCTTTAATGGTCCAAGGTACCTAGGGTTCACTTTCCCGTGTTCTCACAATTGTATCATGCTTTTCCAATGTTTCTGAAATTGTGTCATGCCTTTCCAAGGCAAGGCTTTCAACGTAACTCGTTCCACAGTTAGAATTCTAATGATTTGCTGCTTAGGGGTACCTAATCCCAATGATTTTGCATCCTGAGTTGGCCTAACTTTTCTATTGTTCTCTTGTTGCTTGTAACTGATTCTTGACTTGTACACTTTCCTTTGTTGTTTCACGATTGGGTTCTAGCCAAGTGAATTGGACTTCCCGATTTTTGGTCTGTCAGTAGGTAATTGGTACTTCCACCACAGGGTGTCTTAAAGGGTATAGTCTTTGTATTGGTGTGATGGCTATTGTTGAAGGTGAAATCTGTCAATGTCAAAGGTTTACTCCAAACAATTTAAGGTTAATTCTATGGTGCTGAGCATGTCCTATAGGGATTGGATAATTCTCTTCAATGTTCGTTGGTCTGAGGATGGTAGATCGTGCATACATCTGATTGGGTAAGAATAGCTTAAAGGGATTGTTAGAAGTTTGCCTCCAACCTGAAATTCTAATGGTTTGCGTCGAACATCGACGTAACTTTTCGGTCGGCTTCTGGCTGTTTTAAGTCTTTCTCAAATCTGAATTATCTTTTCTGTGGGTTCGCGAACCATGTCTGAACTAGTGAGTTGTACTTGACCAACTTCGGTCCAACAAACAGAGGACCGACACCTTCGACCATAGAGTGCCTCGAATGGTGCTGCTTTTATGCTCATGTGATAGTTGTTGTTATAAGAGGACTCGATCAATGGCAAATGGTTAGCCCCAACCATTTCCAAAATCAATCACATATGCCCTGAGCATATCTTCCAATGTTTGAATCATTCTCTTGCTCTGACCATCGGTCCGAGGATGATAGGCATTGCTCATGTCTAATTTGCTTCCAGATGAATCTTGTAATGATTGCCAGTGAGTTGAAGTAAAGTGACTATCTCGGTCAGGGATGATGGAAATTTGGTGCACCGTGCTTGAGACTATTTCCTTGACATAAAGTCTGGTAAGCTGTCCCATAGTATAAGTCTCTCCGATTGGAATGGAATGGACTGATTTGGTGGGACGATCGATGATCACCCAAATAGCTCCTAAACTGCCTGATGTCTTGGGAAGTTTAATGAAAATATCTATTGTAATGCATTCTCATTTCCACTGAGGAATTTCTGGTTGCTGAAGTAATCCTAATGGTTTCTGGTACTCGGCTTTTACTTTAGCGCAAGTAAGGCATTTGCTAACATACAAAACTATGTCTGCTTTCACATTCGGCCACCAATAAAGTTTCGTGAGATCCTGATACATCTTATCAGAACTTGGGTGAATGAAGTACATCGACTTGTGCGACTCGTGCATAATCAACTCTCGTATTCCACCATAGAGAGATATCCAGTTTCTATCCTTGAAGCACAATACTCTGCCTGACCTCTTTACTAACCCATTTGCATTCTTTGGCATACCGTAGGGTTTTATCATTCTGTCGGTTTCCTTCCTTGAGTGCCTCAACTTGAGTCTCGAGAATTCGTGATGGTAAAGGTGAAATGATTGTCATTCCCTATGATCTGACTCTCAATGGCTTGAAGTTGGGTTATGGTTAACTGACGTGCTTCTAGACGGCGGTTCATAAGGTGATGCAGGTGTGGATGCTCTTGCAACGATTGTGTATACACACAAGAAGTTTTGAAACCTTTAGAAATCGAGTAGGAATGCAAACCGGACATAATTTCATTATAATTGCTCTCAGTATTGCAAACTTCATCTCTGAGCGGGGCATAGGTAGTCAGCCTATGTCCAACTGTCCCGGGTTGAATATAGATGACGAGTCTATATTCCACCGAGGTTCAATGAAGTTTAAAATACTCAGTTCAGTTATAGTAATACTAGGTCCTTCACATTTGAAGAGATGTTCTGATAGGCTAAGGAAAAGGACCAAACTCGTGGTCGAATGATGAAACTATGTAAGAAAAAGGCGTAACGCTGAAACGTATACGATATGTATGCATGCTTATATGAAGGCAACTATAGTAATCAACTATAATAAGTGGGTATGAATGATTTGATAATAAGACACAAATCTTATTAAATATGTCAGCAACAAACCACAATTGAGGCATCAGCTTGGCAGGCAGGCACGCGGCGGTCATAGGGTTAAGTTTTTGTAAATGTAGCTATAGTTTAGGTTTTAAAATTACCCAATTCTCTATAGCCTAGGCTCTGATACCAATCTGTCACACCCCCAAAATCGGGTTTAGCGGAAGCTTTCACATCGCTGGGGTGCAACTCAATTGGTATCACAACACAAGTGCAAAGAACGGTTTTCATTTCATTTATTTATGACAACATTGTTTAACAAAAATGTTGAATTTACATTGTTAAAAGTAGTGCGGAAATAGGCCCTTTAAAATAGGTAGAACGGTCCCAAATGTTTGTCAGAGTCTTCTATGACCATGCCATGCCCTGCCAAAAGCCTCCAGTAGCGTGCTAATGCTTTATACCTGAAAATACATGCTAACAAGTGTCAACACAAGGTTGGTGAGTTCATAGAGTTTATTGAAAAATGAATGCCTTTGAATGAAGATTTTCCCAGCAAAGGCATTGTAAATCCACCCAGTTCCAAGTCCCGTCCATAAGAGACTTGCAACCTGTGTGTTTACAACCCATTGCCAAATATGATCTGGTTTATGTTACTGAAATGTTACACGGAAACCACAAGTATAAAGTTTATGACAAACTGCCACATAAAAATGATACAATATCTCTTAAGCTCATGACCCCGAAGCTAGACTGAATGAAATGCCCCAACTGAGTGCTTTGCCAAACACCCTGAAATGGATAAAATGTAATGCGTTCGTATGACAATTGGTGCTACCAACCCGAACGGAGGTGTCACCCTCAATAGATCTATTCACACACCCTCGCTTGCTCACAATTAACGGTTCATGATAATAGGGGACTTTAACTTGGCAAATGTGGTAACTTAAGCAATGTAATGAATTTATATACTTTGGTCCGCATGAAAAATGGTACAATGTATTCTCCCCCGAGAGATTTGAAATGATGTAATAACTTGAAAACCGGGGCTATGAAAACTCACGTTAATCCTTAGAAGATTAAAGTGCATGTGGAAATTAATTGAGCATGTATTCTCCCACAAAACGTAATCCAAAACGTATAAAGGTAGGGGCTATGGAACTCACCTGATGCGATAGCAACAAAGACAGATATGAATATGCTGAAATGAGGCTCGGTCTCTAACCATGACCTAACATGAATGATATGATCTATTGTAAGCAATGAAATGATGCTACACATGCAAATACGTATGTTATCGATACCACTCGATGATTTTGGAAAATAATGTTTATCGTCGAAAAATACATTTTTGACGTCTCGTAAGTCATAAACTACTTTTCGTGTAAATATGCTGAAATGGTACTCTATGATCCTCGTTTGGTGTTCTATAATCAAATATAATAGTTTCGTCGCAAAATAACTCTTTTTATAACTTGTGAAAATGTGACCAAACGGCCTCGCAAAACTAGCCGTAAAATATTGTACGTTAAGAGTTAGAAATAGAACTTGACGTTTTTGAAAACCTTGTAACATGATCTCACAGCCGTCTCATTTGGGTTTTGGTCATACGCGTCCCGATCATAAGGAAAATCGGCCTTGAATATGGTTACTTGAAAATATAATGTTCAACACTTAGAAAATTCTATTATAGTAAAAGCTGTCAAAATGATAACTTTGAAAGGATTTTTGGGTAAAAAGATGAGGTCGTAGTTTATTCGTTATAAGTCTATTCGACGAACGGCCAATTGATTTAAAAAGCTTGCTGGGAGATCTTGATTTCACTTAACTATGGCTCGGGCTCAAACGGATCCGATCATAGAGAAAAACAGTCGAGAAAATGGTGTCTCGCAAAGACAGTTTTGCGGCAAGTTTATATTAGTAAAAGCTGATGGAATTATATATTTTTCGTCGGGTTTCAAACACTTGTATCTTTTTCGTTATAAGCTCGTTTTCTATGTTCTTTATATCCCCGGAATCGTGGGACAACGTATTAACATATTTTTGATAATTCGGGACGGCTAAGTGACGGCTAACGCCTCAAAACAGCCCTTGAAAATTGTGACAGCAGTGAGTTTTTCTGAAAATATAGTTTTCCTCGTTAACTCGTATTTGGCATAACTTTCACGTCGTAAGGGCTCTTTTAGTGATTCCAACGGCTACGGTTTCGTTTTTGAAAGTATTTTCTGAATATCTAACCCAAAATTACCCAGAAACCCCTGAAGTTTCCACGTTTGGCAAAAATGGACAGCAACAATATTTTCCAAAAATACTTTTCGTCGTTAAACTTCGGAAAACCATATCTCCTTCGTTATTAACTCGTTTTTATCCCCGTTTTCGGCCATAGTTTCGTCTCGGAATGTATTTTCTAAATCTTTGGTCCAAAGTTACCCAAAACCCACTGAGTTTCCCACGTTTTGCATTTAAGGACAGTAGGTATATATATTGTTCAAAACTTGGTTTCCTAGTTACTAACTTGTACAAAAACCTTCCAATCAACAACCAAACATCTCTTGATCTACCATACACCTTCTTAGGGTGTCATGGGGTCCTAGACTTCACAAAATATTGTAGGATTCAAGGGGATGATCATAGGATTAATATATATTAATAAAAACCATGAAAACTTGTAAAGTGGTATAAATAACATATGTAACTTGCATGCTTAACCAATATAACTTGAAAATACATGATGTTAATGATCAAATGAAAGTATGAGATGATGAAAAAGTTCACTTGAAGCTTACTTGAAGATTGATGAGTTTGGATGAAAAAGATCACAAACTCGAAGTTTTTATCGCAAAACTCTAACAAGGAAGATATAAGGAACTTGTATAACACTCGATCTTGGAAAAATTATGGGATCTCCTTGGTGTTCTTGGGCTGCCGTGGGAATGAGGAGAGAAAGAGAGATGAGTTGTGATTTTTGATAAAAAAAAATGTGCTAGTTTATGCTTTATATAGTCCAATGGCATTTTGGTAATTTTGATGGAAGGGTAAAATGGTAATTTCACTAGGTCTTTGAAATATCTAGATATTTTTCAGAAAATATCTATATATTTTAGGCTGGATACTTATCTTGACTTACGGAGTGAGTTTTGGTCCCGTTAATTGCTAACTGTAAGTCGTAAAGTCACAAAACTTAAAACCGGGTATCCTAAAATTCCTAAATTCATGAAAATGTCACGGAAGGTGGAAAACATATATTTCTCTTGTTGGTAATGTTGTTTGGACATATCGGGATGCCTAAATGATGTTTAAACCTTAAAATAAGTCTCGGACACGGTTTCGTGATTTTTGCAGAAATTATCCGACGAGTGCCAAAATCTCGGGTTATCATTAAAATAGTTTAACTTACGAGAATATGAAATAAAATTTTTTGAAATGAATAGTGAAAATGAATAGTAACTCGTGAATAGTAAAATTGTCGAGGTTCGGATAATGGCCTGAAATTACGAATTGTCACAGTCTCCACCCGTTACGGGAATTCAGTCCCTGAATTCGGTTAGTGTTGGTCTCCGGGGTGGATTCGGTGAAAGGTGTAGATATTTGAGCCGCATCTGGTCTTCCCGCTCCCAAGTAAACTTAGGACCTCTGCGAGAATTCTAGCGAACCTTAACGATAGGAATTTGACTCTGCTTCAACTGTTTGACCTCATGGTCTATGATTTCTGTTGTTTCCTTCACATATTTGTGCTTATTGTCGAGCTGAATTTCTTCCAATGAAATTTCAGGCGTTTCGTTTGAAAAACATTTCTTGAGGTTTGAGACATGAAGCGTGTTATGTATGCTGTTAAGCTCTTACGAAAGCTCCAGTCTGTATGCCAGTCGGCAGATTACAGTTACAGTCTTTAATGGTCCAAGGTACCTAGGGTTCACTTTCCCGTGTTCTCACAATTGTATCATGCTTTTCCAATGTTTCTGAAATTGTGTCATGCCTTTCCAAGGCAAGGCTTTCAACGTAACTCGTTCCACAGTTAGAATTCTAATGATTTGCTGCTTAGGGGTACCTAATCCCAATGATTTTGCATCCTGAGTTGGCCTAACTTTTCTATTGTTCTCATGTTGCTTGTAACTGATTCTTGACTTGTACACTTTCCTTTGTTGTTTCACGATTGGGTTCTAGCCAAGTGAATTGGACTTCCCGATTTTTGGTCTGTCAGTAGGTAATTGGTACTTCCACCACAGGGTGTCTTAAAGGGTATAGTCTTTGTATTGGTGTGATGGCTATTGTTAAAGGTGAAATCTGTCAATGTCAAAGGTTTACTCCAAACAATTTAAGGTTAATTCTATGGTGCTGAGCATGTCCTATAGGGATTGGATAATTCTCTTCAATGTTCGTTGGTCTGAGGATGGTAGATCGTGCATACATCTGATTGGGTAAGAATAGCTTAAAGGGATTGTTAGAAGTTTGCCTCCAACCTGAAATTCTAATGGTTTGCGTCGAACATCGACGTAACTTTTCGGTCGGCTTCTGGCTGTTTTAAGTCTTTCTCAAATCTGAATTATCTTTTCTGTGGGTTCGCGAACCATGTCTGAACTAGTGAGTTGTACTTGACCAACTTCGGTCCAACAAACAGGGGACCGACACCTTCGACCATAGAGTGCCTCGAATGGTGCTGCTTTTATGCTCATGTGATAGTTGTTGTTATAAGAGGACTCGATCAATGGCAAATGGTTAGCCCCAACCATTTCCAAAATCGATCACAATATGCCCTGAGCATATCTTCCAATGTTTGAATCATTCTCTTGCTCTGACCATCGGTCCGAGGATGATAGGCATTGCTCATGTCTAATTTGCTTCCAGATGAATCTTGTAATGATTGCCAGTGAGTTGAAGTAAAGTGACTATCTCGGTCAGGGATGATGGAAATTTGGTGCACCGTGCTTGAGACTATTTCCTTGACATAAAGTCTGGTAAGCTGTCCCATAGTATAAGTCTCTCCGATTGGAATGGAATGGACTGATTTGGTGGGACGATCGATGATCACCCAAATAGCTCCTAAACTGCCTGATGTCTTGGGAAGTTTAATGAAAATATCTATTGTAATGCATTCTCATTTCCACTGAGGAATTTCTGGTTGCTGAAGTAATCCTAATGGTTTCTGGTACTCGGCTTTTACTTTAGCGCAAGTAAGGCATTTGCTAACATACAAAACTATGTCTGCTTTCACATTCGGCCACCAATAAAGTTTCGTGAGATCCTGATACATCTTATCAGAACTTGGGTGAATGAAGTACATCGACTTGTGCGACTCGTGCATAATCAACTCTCGTATTCCACCATAGAGAGATATCCAGTTTCTATCCTTGAAGCACAATACTCTGCCTGACCTCTTTACTAACCCATTTGCATTCTTTGGCATACCGTAGGGTTTTATCATTCTGTCGGTTTCCTTCCTTGAGTGCCGTATGTAATAAGCAAGATGCGGCGTATCTGGAGCAGAATGTCTTGATCTTGTACATTTCAGTAGACTCTTATCTTCTTGCTTGTTTTGCTCCATAATTAGTCCAAAATCGCCAAGTTTCACATAATACTTGTTTTTACCTGAGAATTACAAAAGTAAACATTAACGTATCGATTCTCACAGATAATATAATAAAACAAGTCAAATAAATAGGATAAATGACGGTAATAAAATGTACTTATTTGAGTTCATCAACACAGAACAGAATAGTAAAAATTTTCCGGGTTGTCTCCCGGTAAGCACTTGTCTTTATTCCAGAGTCTTCAAGTTAGACTCACGTTCAGCTCTTTAATATCGATCATTGAAGGAGTCGGAAACATCGCGCTCCCTCATCGCCAATTCAGTAATATTGAACACTCCTTGCTCGTCCTTAATTTCCACGCCGTTCTTCTTTAATATCTGTATAAATAAAGTTCTGTCCCTTTCGGGCAGAGATGACAAAATGATAGACGGGAAATTCTTATTATTAAATAGGCACAAATATGCAAGGTGAGGTGGTAGTTCAATAAGCACATCATTATTCAAATTCGTTTTCTCAACTATTCTCCTACGTTTGTTAATTACTACGCAATCATACCACTCGTCATCAGAATCATTAACAATATCGCGTCTAAGTTTGGTGGGTACATTAAGGTCAATAAATTCCTCAAAGTTCTCATGATTAGGATTAGTTGAGTTATTTTGAATCAATGTTTCTCCCATGAGCCTAGCTTCAAGATCGAGGTCCATACACTCTCTTAATCCTAGCACATAGACGCCTCTAATTATGCTTTTAACAGGATCTGGGCACTTATAGACTAGTTTATTATTCCCTACCCTTAATGAGGTTTTTCTTTTAAACACATCAATCTTAGCATGGGCAGTAGACAAGAAAGGTCTTCCAAGGATTAAAGGAATCTTAACATCCTCGGGCATATCTAATATAACAAAGTCTACAGGGAAAATAAACTTCTCAATCTTAACTAGCACATTATTAGCAATCCCTTCAGGTCGTTTTACCGTTTTATCAGCCAATTCAATAAGTAACTTAGTTGGTGCTAATTTTCCTAGTCATAGGGTAGTGAATGTCTTAAGGGGCATTACACTAACACTAGCTCCTAAGTCAGCTAACACATTATTGAAAGATATATCATTAATTGAAAAAGGTAAAGTAAAACTTCCTGGGTCCTTTTCTTAATGAGGCAAGGCATGTAAGTCGGTTGCAGAGCTCTCTTCTTTCATTATAGCCTTGATCTCCTCTTCAATCTTTGTCTTCTCTTTTAGTAGTCTCCTTAAACTGATTGAAGAATTAAAGAAAAATTCGGGTCTTGCACCATCATTACCATTCATCAGTCTTCTAGGAAAAGGAATGTTAGGAGTGACTTCTTCAGTGGTGCTTATGGCCTTGACATGATCTCTTGGGTTGGTTTCAGTTGAGCTCGGTAGACTTCCGTATCCCCTTTCTTGAAGAACTTTGCTCATTTGTCCAATTTGTTGTTCCAATGCTTTGATCGAAGCTCCTTGATTTCTTGTAATAGCATCCGTTGAAGCTCGGATTTCTTTGATCATAGCAGTATTCTCTTCATGTCTTTTAGCAGCATCGGCCATAATTTGCTTTAGAGTGTCATCTAAAGTCTGCCTCCTCTCTTGATAAGTGGGATTAAAGTTGTTCTTTTGATAGAATCCCGGAGTAGCTTCCCTAAATCTTCCTGAAGGTCGGAATGGTTGTCCAAATTGTGTGTAGTATGCTTCTTCAAACGTCTCACTTTCATTCTTGTTCGGGCAATCTTTAGTGTAGTGAGGTCCTTCGCATTTTTCACATCCAACTTGGGCAGCATACACTTTTTCATCACGCTTCTTCATCTCTCTACTAATTTTATCCAATTGAGCTTGAATAGCAGCAAACCCGTCAAAATTAGTGCTGCTCTTAGATCTAGTAGAGGTCCCATCGTGCCATTTTTGAGAATGATCAGCAGCTTCTTGGATAGCTTTCCTAGCATTGGCTGCACTCATTTGAGGCACAGCTCCCTTAGCGTCCAAGATTTGTCTAGTAGGCACATCCAATCCTTGATAAAACAATATTATCTCCTGCATAGGGGTTAGATAGTGTTGAGGACATTTTACCAGTAAATCTTTAAATCGTTCCCAAGCTTGATAAAGAGTTTCATCAGGCTCTTGCTTGAAACTGTTGATAGCCTCCATCTTTTTAGCGGTTTTAGCAGGTGGACAATATCTCATCAGGAATTTGCTCTTCAAATCTTCCCATGTAGTGATTGAACTAGCAGGTTCATTCCTTAGCCACTTGTTAGCAGCTCCTTTTAACGAGATTGGAAAGATTCTTAGCATGAGTTGATCGTCAGTGACTCCTTCTAAAGTAAACAAATCCGCAATCTCGAGGACCTTTTCAACATGCTCATTAGCATCCTCATGTTCCGATCCACTGAAAGCATTTTCTCTTAGCTCCTTGAGAAACTGACCCTTCAATTCAAACTTTGACTTATCATCAAACTTTGGTATAGCAACTCCCGAAGTGTAATCAGCACGGGTTTTGTTCATGTATTCCTCCATAGTTGTGTTTTCCGCCATTGTTTCTGTTTCTACTTCCTCTTTCTCTTCAGAAAAATAATCAAGCTCGAATGAACTTGAGATATCAAAGCTTTTTGTGTTGAAAAGCCTTTTAAGCGAATGAAAAGCTCGTTCAGGATCTTCGAAAGGTTGAATCAAGTTCTTCGTAGAACTCCTGGTCATGCACTTCCTGAAACTATCACAAAAGCATCAGTAGGGTATGTTCAAGAAAGTAATATATCAGAAAATCGACAACGAAAACGGAATACGAAAAATTAAAGTTACTGATATCTGCAGACGATGCGCCGTATCCAAAAAGTTGGATACGCCGTATCTTATAATCGTTTAAAATTTAATCAGACTTTATTCAGAAAATAGATACGCCGCTTATAAATTTAGAATGCGGCGTATCAGTTTTAATTATCAAAAATCGATATACTTATTAAAATTAAATGCGTCGCATTAACAAAAGTTAATACGTCGTATTTTCGTTACGTTTCAAAATACAAGATTTTTGATTCAGAAGATACGCCGTATCGATAGAGATCGACGCGTCGTATATGTTTAATAATTCAAAAACTGTTTTTAATTAAAATAATAGATACGCCGTATCTGTAAAAACAGATGCGTCGTATCGTGTTATCGCTTAGAAAAAAATTCTTATTAAAAACAGATACGCCGTATCTTGGGAAAAGATGCGTCGTATCGAATTAATTAAACGCGTTGTTTTTTGTAAAAATTAAACGCAATACACCGTATCTATGAAAATAGATGCGCCGTATCGTTTATATTAGCTTAGTACAACGATAGCAGAACACAGAAAATACGAAAAATAAAAACTAATAAAAACAAACGAAAATAAACAAAAATAAACACACAAAAACAGAAAATATGCAAAATAATACAATGAATGCAATTAATCTAATATACAACAGAGTTAGCGGTTAGATTAAAAATTAAAAAGAAAAACCTAATTAAAATTCTAATCAAATTAACAGATAATAACAATTCACTCCCCGGCAGCGGCGCCAAAAACTTGATGCGCGTGTGCGTATGCTCTAATTTATACCCACGGTATGTCGTTGTGGTTTTAGCAGTATTCAAGTTTTAAATTTATATTTAGCCGACTTATCAATAACACACACACTTTAACGAGCAGTGTACCCGGTCAGTATGAATATAATGGTAAGTAGAGTGTCGATCACTAAGAGTGGAACGTATTATCTAGTTATCCTAATCAGTATTTTAATATCTTAAGTTAGCTATACAACCTAATTCTAACGCAAAGGGGTTCAGCCTGAGAGACTGGCACGGTTTGGTTGCAATTAAATAATAAACTAAACTAATGGGCACGAATCAGCGAATAGCACACACGTACACAGATAAATACTCGAGACAATAAGAAGACCTGTCCTGATAGTTAAGTAGCTTGTCACTTGTTTTATTGCTAGTTTTATATGAAGTGTATAGTTCGATGCAACGCACCGAGATTAAGTCCTTTCTCGTTGGTTCTAATCTTATCGGCGAGTAAACCCTTAATGATTACTTATGACTATCCTATTTATCTTTCTTCCTACTTTTCTACAGACGATAGAATGCATAGGCAATCTAATAAATAGGCGAGGGCAGAGGCATGGCGACCCGATCAACGCTCAGCTAGACACAGAGGTTATCAATGCACTAATAAAAGTCACCAAATACATCAACATATAAACTTTAATTAATGGGAAAGCAGTTTTAAGGGAGTGCAACCTTTCCGTTGTCACATTACACAAGCCACCAATCCTGATGAATTAAAGTGTACTAATACAATAAAACAAAACTACTTAATGAATTAAATACATGCAGGACCTTCTTACAGCTCTTATATCTTCGTTCAAGGTGTGTCTTGTGCTGCTACTTCGACTGAATTCGGCCTTAGGTTTCTGTGGTCTTCGGTCTTCTAAAACTAGGGCTCTCGAAATTCGTCTGGTCTTGGGGTATTTATAGTTTCTGTCTGAGGGTAAGATGCGGCGCATCTAATAAGTAGATGCGGCGCATTGACTTAACTTCGCGTGGGGTCCAAGATTAATATATTCAGGAATATTCGTACACCGCCAGAAGATGCGGCGTAACTCCATTCTTAGATGCGGCGCATGTCCTTGCTGTCTTGGATCGTATCTTGTGAAATCTTGATAGTGATGCGCCGTATGTAATAAGTAAGATGCGGCGTATCTGGAGCAGAATGTCTTGATCTTGTACATTTCAGTAGACTCTTAACTTCTTGCTTATTTTGCTCCATAATTAGTCCAAAATCGCCAAGTTTCACATAATACTTGTTTTTACCTGAGAATTACAAAAGTAAACATTAACGTATCAATTCTCACAGATAATATAATAAAACAAGTCAAATAAATAGGATAAATGACGGTAATAAAATGTACTTATTTGAGTTCATCACTTGCGCCATTGTTTCCGAAATAATTTTCTGATAAAAACGAGTATAAATATGCATAACTTTCCCGAAATCAATTCATTTTGCAAATTCGATTCGTTTCGCGTTTTCTAGGTTGTGCTGACATAATAAGTAACTAAGGTTCACATTTCTCAAGATATCTCACATTTCTCAAGTTCAGATAAATTCAGAAACAGTTCAACTACTAAGGTGATGCAAAAATAAATATTTGGCTAGTAAAAATAGTTTGGAAAATTGCCGGGTGTTACACATACTAGTTATGGGTGTTCGCGGGGTGGTTCGGTTCGGTTAGTTGGAAGATTTAAATTATCCATCGCGGGGCGGGTAATTAATTTTACTATCCAAAACCAAACCGTACTAGGCGGGTAACCGGACAAGCGGGTACCCGAAATGAGCGGTTACCCGCGGTTCGGGTCACGGTTAACCATTTTAGACATTTGATCGAGTTTAACCTTTTAAACAATAACATGTTCTAGAACGTAAAATGTCATTTTAGTAAAATTAAATGACATTTAATAGATAATAGTCATATAAAAGTTATCCCGTTAGAATAATTGCATTCAAATATCCATACATAATCAATTAACAAAATAATAGTTATTCGACGTTTATAGATTACAATCACCTTTATCAACTTTAACACATAAATGTTTAGAAATGTTCACATTAGGAGCGAAAAAGGCGTTATACAATAAAATTAGTGCAATAATATAATTAATACTTGTACAATTATTTAAATATTTAGTTAAAAAAACCTTCATGTATTAATCACGGTTCGGTTCGGTTAACCGCGGATATCAAAAAATAAAAACCAAAACTAAACCGTGATAAGCGGGTTTTTTCGGTTTTGGTTTTTTTCGGTTTCGGTTTCGGGTTTTTTCGGTTTCGAATTGAGCGGTTCGGCTCGGTTCTTCGGTTTCTCGGATTTTTTGAACACCCCTAATACTAGTGTATTTGAATGTTTTATGTCAATTATTTTTCGTATCACAATTAACAAATTCCAAGTCTAACATGTTATAGACCAAGGAATCAAGCATATGATAGAAGATGCATCATTCTGATAACTCATAGCTTCATCTACTAACATTATTCTTTTAGACAAATCACCACCTTAAACCACACATGTTTTAGGATGATCCCACAAGGTATTTGTGTAAGTCCTACACTTACAACATGTCATTTCAATCAACTTATGATTATATATATAAGGGGCAAGTTATTTGGACCCTCCCATAGGGAGGGTTTCCAATCATTGCACGCATCGTCGGTTTGTACGGTGTGCATCGCGGGTTGTACGGTTTGACCTAACACCCCCTGATGTGACAATATAGGGAGGGTTTGTATAACACAACCCTATATATAATCACATATAACCTCTTATCATTATATGATTATCATGACTTTTTATGTGATCATAATCATATAAAATTAATGTGTAATCATTTTACACAATCAAAATATGTCCGACTTAGGGATTGGACAATAACTCACTTTGGATGACAATCACACCATTCAAGTTAGTTACATAGACCAACGTAATTGTTGTCATCCATATGTGTGTTCTTTCTTGACATTTCACAATGTCCTACACGGTTATGTTCAACACAGTCATTTCTTACATAATTACAAACCGTTAAATTATTAACAATATGAGTTATAACAAGTCTTGACAATTATTCGTCTTTCTAGAATAAGTGAATAACAAGTAGTTTGATTATTCGCAACAATATCCACAGCAGAATATTTGCAACATCCATCCAATACTCGGTACAAAATCGAGCGACTTGTTTATTCTCATGTTACAAAATCAGTTGTGTAGTGCTAAACAACTCCACACCAAACAAACTTAAATAGGCACTACTTTGTCACAATATTTTGCACCAAATAAAACAAACAATTTTGCGGCAAACATCGCACAGAACATCACATAAGTATGCATTAAAACTACCAGAAAATGTTTTACCAAACAACTCAAATGTATGCATCCAAACAACACTATTTACTAATCACTGTAAGAAATTGGGTGCAAAACTCATTTGTATACTATACGAACAACACATTTTTATACAGTTGTGACAGAAAGTATTTTGGAGTCCAAATAACACAAAAAATGGCACTTTACAAGAACGAGTTTAATCACAGTATTCGTGTCATGAAATGAATACTAGTTACACAAACTAGTACCACAACACAATTTCAAACAACATGCTTAAAGCACTCTATTGTTCCATCATTACGTAATGATTCAGAAACTTTCAAAATAATAACGAGTTAAAGATTTATCTTTAAATAAGATTCCATAAGACTACAACTCATTTTTCCCTTAAAATTACCATAGTGACAGATTCAAAAAGGTTCGTAGTTAGTTTTGGACAGATTCACAAGAAAGAATTTGATTCCATTTATATAACCAAAGCAACCTTTTAAAATCACATTTCTTGCACAAAATTTAAGCAAACAAACAGACCTTTAAAGTAATTGTACTTCACAAAATTTCAGCAGACAAAACGCTTTATCATACGAATTATGCATAACTCTCCGTATCGGGAAACACTAAGATCTCCACAAGATCTTAAATGAAAGGGGGTGTTTGGACATAAATTTTGAAGCACGTGAAGTTTAATGTTCATTTTGACACAAATCAAGGAAAACTTAATTACGTGACCACTTTTTAAATTGGAGATTTTCATCTATTGGAACTTTAACGATTTGTACATCTTGTTAAACACTACAAACCTTTTATATTTCATCATCCAATAACTCACACGTTATTTATTGGCATTCATAATCAATACAATTAAATTTCCTTAAAAGAGATTAACTATGCAAGAAAAATGTTGAATTAAGTCCACATCTACTTTTACCAAATAAAGTAGGCTGGAGAATTAAAATGAAATTGTTACAACAAATATGTTTCATACTATATTATTATAACTTCTAAAATCAATATCATCGTAAATACATGTTTTAGAAGAAAGAAACTAGAAACATATTGTTATTACTTACTAGTATTCTTATTAGACTAGCACTGTTACAACATTTTTCAAAAGTAATTCAAAGAGTATTTTGTATCCAATGACAAAAGTTTCGATACAATTTTTTTTTTTACTTCAAATGCCAAAAAGTCCAAAACGTTCCATAGCAAAATACCTCATGTGTAAATGAAAATAATTGTAATCATAAGCAATACATTTTCATTCAACTAGTGAAGTGAAGCAGTTTAGTCTCGGTATCAATCAAGATAAAGATATCAAACAACTTTTAAAAATATATTTTGTTTAGTTTTCCAATACTCTAACTATCTATACTATATAATAAACGAATAATTTACAACCCTTTGAAGCAGCAAATGCAATCAATGCGCTGACGTGTCTCTTCTGCTATTGGTAGATTATTTATTGCATACAACACATCTTTGCCATTCTCTTTAGCTTCATTAGGTCCGTGACATTCAATGCTGTTATTTTTGTTAGGTGATTAAATCATTAATTCTTCAATATCACTGCTTCTTCATTCTTCAATGAAAGCTTCTTCTGTACGCTCCAATTATCTCTATTTTTGTTAAGCATTAAATCTCAATATCAGTTTTAGTTCCCTAATTAATATAACACATTCAAAAAATCATCTAAACATACATGCTCCGATATCAATTCAATATCAATTTCAATTCATCAAATAAATTCAATGATTCAAAATAACACACAAAAAGGCTATACGATCTCGTCTTTACCCCATTGTTATCACCCGAAAATCAAACGATGCAATTCTTAAAAAAACACCCAAAAAGGCTGAACGATTTGGTGGAGATATATTCGATTCAAGGTTAGTAAAGTTGGTATCTTTAAAAATTATCTCTTAATTCGCAAATTAAAGGTTAGTAGGTTTAAAAATTATATTCATTATTTTGTAGTTTTGCCATTTGACTGATGTTTGTTTCTAATTAATTTCTTCTAATCTTTTTGTTAAAAATTATGTCTTAGTATTCGTATGAATGGACTGCTTATATGTTTCATTTGGGATGAATTTTGAGTTGGATTTGGAACCAATTTATGAGGGTACTCTATGCACACCACGTGATTGATGAAAAGTGTGTGAAGCTAAATTTGTTATTAATCGAGTTTTTTTAATTGTTTTAAGGTGTCGAATTCACTTATTGAACCTGATATGAAGCGGATTTATTTATGAAGCAAAACACAACTTCAATAGAAGGTAATCATTTTTATGTTAATTAATTGATTTGTTTATGAGACTCAAATTGTTGTTATGTAAACCTTTTTATTTATGTAATTAGTTATGTATGTTGTATCGAACATTGAATAGTTCGTTGACTTGTATGGAGCAGGAAATGTCCATAAAGAAGGAAAGTGGTACTTGGTTGGTTCAAGTATGTATTTGGCTGGACTCAATAGTCCTTGACGCTAAGGTATGTAGGTAGCTTTAAAGTAATTGGATGAATGTACGTTGGTTACGATTTGTTGTATACATGTTATAAATTTTAAATATATTTTAAAAGATTGATACATTTGAATCATGTCGTTGTCTGTAATGGTAGTTTGTGTTATTCTATATGTTGAAGTAATAATTAGTCCGTCATTTTATTATATACTACAATCCAAATTGGGTTTTTAAATAGATGACATCATCGATGGGTTACACAGGTCGGGTAATCGGTGAGATATTAACGTTTAATGCATGTCTAAATGGGTGAGTTGGTCTTTTTCTGTGATAAGATTATAATAAGGTTATAATACTCTTTTAAGCTAATACTCTAATTTGATTAAGTATCAAAGGAGGTCTAAGCATATGAGAAATATTTGCAAGACTTTTGACAAGCTTCACATGCTCACCCAATTGACCCATTTCCATGTTAACGATCAATACCAGTTCTGAAGTTTATGAGCATTTGCTTGCTTAGTCCATTACATCTTTCGTTGAGGCCTCAATGAACATAACACACATGTGGATGTAAACTGCATACGCCTTTTGTTGATATGAAATTTGGTCTTTTTTATTCATAACGCACATGTCTTCATGGGTGGTTTCCATGTAATGTTGATGAACTGTAGGGCTTTTTTATAAGATCAAGTCTTTGCTACTGTTTTTAATAACAAGTTTTAAAAGTGGCTAATATATTACGTATGAAGTGACAAAAAATTATTGTTATTTCAAGTGCATGTATTATCAGACATTTGCTGCATTAGCTGGTTGTAATGTGATTCTTTCAACCTGTGTTGCAGTTCTTTGTGCTTATATGGCACCTGCAGCAGCTGGTTCTGCTATACCCGAGGTTAAAGCTTATCTCAATGGTGTTGACGCTCATTCTATTCTGGCTCCAAGCACCCTCTTTGTAAAGGTGTGTCCCAGCATTAACTCACTCTTAACTTTATGAACCTCGATTAGACAACTTAATTTGCCTATGTTCCGAAATGCATCAAGATTTTCAATTATTTTCTGTAGTCTTAGAAACCGATTTGGACCATGATCCAAATACATATTGACATTGGGAGCTTAATAGTGAAGAGCCAAACATCCGTCGTTAGAACTATAATTACCCCAATAACCAAGAAGTACTTGAGTCTCCTATTTTTCTTTGTACTTAATTCTATTATTATGTGAATATTGCCCCATTTGCATTACTTTCTGGCGCATCAAAAGTGTGGCACAGAAAATAAGGAGAAACAAAATATTTAAAAAGACAACATTGAATTTCACATGCACACATTATGTAAAGTGTAAAGTGTTGTATAATTGGTCACGTTAGGAAAAAAGGCATGTCATGTCCACATTATATGCCGATGTATTAGAAAACCACATTAATTTTCACTTGAAAGTGCCCATGTGTTCAGACTTACTTAAGCATCAAGTAGTCAATTATCCTAGAATGCGACTTTATGCCACATTGGCCCTGCTGCTTGATGCAACAATTAAGGATTCAGAATTAGAATTTATATAAGTATAATGCAACAATTTAATAATAATCTATCTTCATGAGTGTGCCAAATGGTAATTTTTCTACTAATATTTTAATAATAAATGTCAATTTATTATGACTAAACTGTTAAACTAGGCATTTATGTGCTTACATAACTATTATGGGAGAACAAACCCGCACACTGTAACACACAGTAACTCGCCAAAACTATTTAATCTCACCAGAAACAGTGAATTTTCCCCATTCTCACATTTACATACTATAACGTAATAAAAGCGAGAGGTTATCTCACTTTTACTGACAAACAAAACCACACGCGTACTGACACCACATCAATAACGAATTAATCTCAGGATTTATTTTTGAGTCAACAAACTCTATTTTTATGTAAGTTTTATAAAAACGTCTCTGAAAATTATTTTACACGTTTATATCGAAACTGGGAAAACCCAATTTCACGTCAGCTCAGCGGGACACGGGGTATACACTATACATTCTTTTAATAAAACAAACATTTAATAAAATTCTTATCCCTTCCCTATACCCCTCCACTCACACGATTCCCCACCTCTCCCTTATCTTCTTCTTCTTTTGTCTGCGTTCCCACATACCAAGAAAAATCAATTGATCTATCAACATTATCCCACGGCACCTTATGCTTTCTCTCCAACCCAGAAATTAACCGTCCCTCTCATATGTGCATTCCCCAAAGGTAAACGAGTGTGGACGAAAGGAGGTGATGAGGACAGAGGATAAACAAAGCTTCAATCAGAAATGTTTCACTCCCAAGGATCGAAAGAATGATGAATCCCTTCCAGAAATTCATCTTTTTAATGGCTAATCCCAAACCCAGATGATCCACACAAATCTACTCATCAACTCGAAACTTTATCAAGGTCCAAAGGGTTCGAAGAATATCATATTCAATTGGAGGTGGATTTGGCTGGGGTTTGAATTGGATTAGCTAGGGTTGGAATTGGGATTGTTCCAATAGCTTATGTGTCCAAGTTCTCGGGTCATCTTTTCGATTCACTCTAAGGGTATAAAACCTTCTTCATTTCAAACTCTTTAAATTCCATTCATTGTTATTTGGTTAACATTAAATTGGTTTATGTAAATTTTTAACTCTCGTATAATGGTGATCATCACGGTGTCGAATTGAATTGTTGTGAATTTGTTATGGTTGTTGTTGTTCTTAATGGTTTAAAAGGTTTAATAAAACTTAAGTATTGGCTCGCACGTTTGAATCCATTGTTGTTAGTGGTTGTTGTCCAACCTAGGATCGAGTTATATGACTTCGGTTTACCGTTGGTAGTTATTAAGTTGAGAGGTCTCGAAATTAAAACCTGGAATGTTGTTGTCATGTATACATTGGTGTCAAAACTCCTCTCGAGTTAGCGTATTTAAACTTAAGAATTTGGTCTAGGTTAAGGAGAAATTATGGTTGTCTTTGGTTCGAGTAAAAACCACACCCACAAGGGTGTGTGGCAACTGAATTGGTCGAGTAAAACCACCCCTTGCAAGGGTGTGTATGTTGTAAGTTTGGTCCCGTCGAACCTCACCCAACAGCCACCCAAATAGGGTGTGCTGTGGTTGTTCTTAGTCGAGGGATAACCACCCCAAAAGGGGTGTAATGTGTCTCGATATGCTCCTCACCAGGCAGGCATCCATGAAGGGTGTGCATGCCTTGGTTGATCTTGGTCATGCCTAGCCAAAACAACCCTCACAACTCACTCACTAGGCAGCCTGAATATGTGGTCTAAAAACTTGGTTTTGAGAAATGTTGGTCGATCGTATTTGGTTCAAGGCAAACCCCTAAGGGGTTGCCTTAGTTGTTTCCTGTAGAACCCCAATGGGGTGTATGTCTTCCATAATGCGAACTCAAACCCACAATGGGTTGTTGAGTTCGAGTCTCGTACAAAAACCCAAAAGGGTGTGTTGTTGTCTAGTTGTGGTCAAAACTCAAGGGAGAGTTGAGTTATTGTTTTCCTACAAATTCTAACACCAAAATCTTACATCATGACTTTGGTTAAGTGTGTCGAGACTTGTGGAACTATGTAGTAGAACCAAATCCATCACCTCGTGTAATCTGGATGGTCATTAAGTCGGACTATCGAGTCGTACTCAAACACGACCTAAGCCTTTTGGTGCTAAAAATGGATCAGTGTCGAACGTATATATATACATTCTGTATTCCAGGCAAAACACACAAAGTCCCATTTGGGCTTGTGTGTGTATATTGTGTATGGAACAAGTGATTTCCAGCCCATTTAGCAGTATAAGTCCAGTCCATGTAGCGTGAAATCTTACTGCTGTTCATAGCCCACCAGGCCCAACGTGGTGCCTTGGTGGCTAATATCCAGCCCAGCCCAACATCATTTTCCCCCCTCCTTTGACTTTAGTTGGGCCACAGCCCAACAAGGAAAAAGGGCGTATATATATTTGCCGCGTATCAACATATTTAAAATCGAGGAAACAAAACTTGATATTGTGACCATTGTTTAAAATAGGTATCGTCGTGACCTCGAAATCAATCTATCTCACAACTAAATCTCGACATATATCTTTTCACGTAACCTCGTCATAAACTCACGTCAAGTTGTAAAAATATTAAATTATGACACAAACGATATGTACATATATATATATAATATATATATATATATATATATATATATATATATATATATATATATATATATATATATATATCACCTAATGTGAACTCTTTATACAAATGACCATTATTTATATCGATTTTAGAAGAAAACACATGTAAGGATTAACAATTTTACCACCTATTATAAACATTATTTCGGATTTAAACTAATAAACATCTATCTTATTTACATCTTTATCAAAATTGAGAACACGTAAAACGGAATTATAGCAAAATTACACTTGAGTCTTTATAACCAATTTTAGAGCAAATGTTTTGTAAACATATATAATCGTGATCAACCAAAAAATCGACATACGTACACGAGACATGCCCGATTTCTATTAAAGAAATGAACTTATTATATTTTATTTAAAACGGGATAAACAAAACATTTATTGTACAACCGTTATACGTTTATTTCTCAAGTCACTAAGCATTTAAATGGAAATCATCATTTACACATAATTTTCTTACATCTCAAAACATATATATGTTTCTATAACGACTCATTTACATATTCTTAACATTCCATATCTCGACAACGTTTATTATTGTTCATAATCCCTTCATTTTGCCGTCTTTCGATTTTCGTCAATCAAAATCTTATACGTCTTCGATATCTCCATTGTCATACATTTAAGCACTTCCAAGAGCCAATACCCACAAATACTTCGGAAACTATTTTTAAACTCCTTTGCTGTCACACAAGCAACAACAACATAAACACTTTAAAACTTTTGAATTAAATTTTGTAGAGACTTAATTTAGTCTGTGAACTAAAACATGACTTATTAATCTAGGTCGCGTGTTGGTGCCGTATACTCTCTAAATTCACAGCATTCACTGTTCAGTCTATTAAGGTGAGTTTGTAGCCCCACTTTACTTATACTTATTTTACAACTATGGGGTGAGAAACATGCAAATTGTTTTATGGACCACATTACTGTTTATTTTATCAAAACTATTGCGTAGTTAGCCTAAGCCCTAGAACCCACTGTTATGCCCATTTTCATGAGCCGTTAGTTTCCTTTGGGAAGCGCGATTGTAATAGATAGATCTATTGGGGTGACTCCCCCGTTCGGTTGGCCAGACGGGCCAATGCGAGCATATATCAAGTCGGCCTATGAGTGTATTGGGTTAAACACTCGCTAAGGGCCCTGATTGTTATTTATGTGCTATAGATTAGCGCACTAAACTGTCGAGCCTCGGTTGCATGAACTTAGAGCTAGTGCGATAGACTATTTTGTACGACATTATATGCATTGTAATGATCGTACACAAAACTATTGGTCCAAACTTATTGTTTACTGCTTGAATTTAAACCTATGAACTCGCCAGCTTTTTGCTGACTTTTAGCATGTTTTTCTCAGGTGCTTAATTTGATTGATTTTGGCAAGGTTTCGGCAAGGCAAGGGTCATAGCCCTTTTCAAAAGTATTGGCAGATATAACTAAGGCTTGTTTTTGTATGGGACCGCTGAAACTAATGGGTCTATTTTTCTGAACATGAATCATCTTTTTTAAACTCTAAATATTTGATTTAATATATTTAAAACGGAGTATGTATTTCGTTCTTTATTTACCTTGTGTTGTGATTTCCAATTATGAGTAGCACCCTCATGTCCCGTATGCTTCCGCGGCTGTTAAATTTGGGGGTGTTACAGATTGGCATCAAAGCCTAGGTTATAGAGAACTAGGTACATATAAACCCTAAACTGTAACCTCTTTTTATAAAAACATGTCTCTATGACCGTCACTTGCCTTGCTTGCCACTTTACTTGCTGTTTACTTGTCTTAACTACATGCTATGATTTACTATTCGTAAATCCTACATAACTACATGTACTATAAGTATTATATGTATATATTTATACATACTTAACTTACTATTTACTACGAGTATTTTCGATATACTTACACACATATACCATTTTTGTCACAGACTATGTCTTCCCATCACATTCCTCCGATCTCGCCAGACTCAGACGACCCTTACATGCAGGTGCTACAGGCTTTTAATGCACCAGACCCCGATTTACTTGAGCCCACACTCACTACAGCATTACCTACATCTACTACCGATCATACTTCCATCCAGCCTATCCCTACTACCGATCCTACCACACAGCCTACTCCATATGTCTATACTATCCCTGTTCGCCGTACCACCCGCATGCGTGTCCCAGGATATCGAATGCGGTACTCAGACCTACTACCATCACCTCAAAAAAGGATCCGAGCCATTTATATAGGTACCTCTACCACCCCCTTATCCTTTTTACCTACCACATCTCCTGATCAGTCACCACTCCGTCAGAGGCTCAGTAGGGCCAATGACTCATATTTAGTTGAGGAGGAAGAAGAATCAGAGGAGGATCTGGAGGAAGAGTCGGAGGAGGATCCGGAAGAGGAGCTAGTGGCAGATCCTACCCCTGAGGAGACTATACCAGGTGAGCTACGACATGGAAAGGGAATTATGGAGGAGGTGCCAAGTACGTTTGATATAGGGCAGAGCTCTAGGGCTGCCCAGATAGTAGGAGAAGACAGGGATACATCTCTTGGATTGGGACTGAGAGTTGCTTGGTTACGGGCTAGAGAAGAGACTTTGGATGTTCCAGTTACTTGCGAGATCAACGGTGCAGTATGGAGAGATATTGAGTGCATTCACAACACCCAACCTCGTGCTGACAGTTCTACATATGAGCCATCCTCACCATCTTTTGTGCCGCCATCTCCATCGATACCAGTTTCCCCTCCACCTGCTGTCTCACCAATGGCAGAGGAGGAAGAGGATGATGTCACTAGGTTCTTGGTCCAGTTGGGAGCACAGGCGAGCTTGCTAGATGTCCATTCTGACCAGCTGAAGAGACTCGGGAGACGTGATGAGCGAGTTGGCAGGGAACTTGCTGGGGTACGTCAGAGGATGGATGACATAGGGATAGATCAGGCTAGAGCATGGAATGCTGAGTGGACTAACTGGCACAGGATGCATGAGTTAGAGTCGGTGATTACTGGAGTTATGAGGTCCGGACAGGAGGACCGTAGAGAGGTGTTGGCGTCGAGGAGACACATTGCACAGTTAGAGTCTACAGTAGGACATTTAGAGACTATTTTAGCATGGATGGCAGCTGAGTTGGAGCAGCTACGCCTTGGGCGTGATGGATTTTAGTTTCTAGCCATTACGATGTATTTCCACTAAACTGAGTAGTCGTCAGTTAGTGGTAGTTGTCGTCCTTTGTCTGTACTCGAAACTTGTACTATTTTCTTGTATATTTCAAGCTTGTAGTTTTTGTGAAAATGAATTGATCCTAATCTATGACAAGCTTGATTGATTACTCCATTGTAGGGATGGCAAAAAAACCCGAACCCGACGGGGAAACCCGAAACCCGAACTAATTGGGGCGAGGCGGGGTATGCTAATCGGGTTACGGAGCGGGTTTGGGGATTAAACGGGGATTTTAATCGGGTTTGGGGCGGGGAGCGGGAAATCCTCGCCCCGCCCCGCCTCGCCCGATTAATATATACACATATACAAATATATCTATACTTCTATAGTATTTTGTTAGTATTTACGTAATAGAAAAATATTACTCTAATATTTTCAGTTTTTTTATATTTGTAAGAATGAAAAATTGTGATTATAGAAACTCGTTTAATGTCATATTTTTAAGTTTTAATTTTTGACGGTAAATTTATCTTTTTTATGTATAATACTATCCTTGAAAACTTAAAAAGGATTGTTTATAATTGATTATTAATAAGTTTGTTATTGCTAACGGTCTAAAAATAACAATAAATGTGAAATGATACGGCTTTGGTCGAGAATTGCACCCAAAGAGGACACCCCGGTAAGATACCCGATTAATACGGGGCGGGTTTGGGGGACCATCACGCCCCAATGGGGCGCCCCGATTAGATCCCCGATGGGGATCGGGGCGGGTTTGGGGAGAACTTTGGTAATCGGGTTTGGGGATGGGGATGACCGCCCCACCCCAAACCCGCCCCGCCCCAAACCCGCCCCGTTGCCATCCCTACTCCATTGTGCCATCTTCTTTATAATTGATCTTATTCATACACTTTACCTATAATAATTATACACTTGTGCGATAACAAACACTCCAAATCTCAATTATCTCTATCTTTCTGATACAGCAAAATGCCTCCGAAGAGAACAAACAGAACCGCTCGTGCACAACCAACTAACCCAGGCCCAACTAGGGCTACTACAGCGGCTCCGCCTGTGAATCGAGCAATGCTCGATCAACTGGTAGAGGAACGGGTGGCAGCAGCACTGGCTGTAGCAAATAACTCGATGACTGATGTTGGGAATTCGAGACCCACAAACAACAATACTCGTGGTTGTACTTATCAAGACTTCCGGAAGGTCATGACTGGAGGTTTTGGAGGTACTGAGAGGGCAGTTGTTTTAGTCCGATGGATTGAAAGATTGGAGACTGTGTTTCGAATATGTGGTTGTTCGAAAGAGGACAGGGTTAAGTTTGCATCATTTACTTTTCTGGATGCTGCTTTAACCTGGTGGAACAATTACTTGAAATCGGCTGGTTATGACACTGCTTATGCAATGTCATGGTAAAACTTCAAAGAAATGGTTTTCAAGAAGTATTGCCCTCGCAATGAGGTGAAGAAGTTAGAGGTTGAGTTTTGGAACCTCAAGGTACAAGGTACCAATATGGCTGTGTATAATCAACGTTTTCAGGAGCTTTGCCTTACTATGCCCCGATATGGTCCAAACTGAAACCCGTCTACTGGAAAGGTACATTGGCGGATTACCCCCATCTATCAAGGGTAACGTCACTACCTACAAGGCTACTGATCTCCATGAGACCATGGAAGTGGCCAACAAATTGATGGACCAGGTGATCGAGGATTCGATCAAAGCGGGTATGACTAGCAAGAGAAAATGGGATGATCATCCCCGAAACAACAGCCACCACCCAAAAAAAAGGCAAGAGGTTGCAAAGGTGTATGCTGCGGGACCGAAGGAGAGGAAGGTCTACGCAGGGAACTTGCCACTGTGTAATCGCTGTAAGTTGCATCATAAGGGTCAGTGCACGGTCAAATGCCACAAATGTTAAAAGATAGGACATATGACCCGTGATTGCAAAGCGAGACCTCTTGCAACAGCACAAGTTGCACCAGCAAACAACCCGAAGGCTGAGATCACATGTTTTGGTTGCGGTGAGAAAGGGCATTATCGAAGTGAATGCCGAAAGCCCAAGAATCAAGGCAATCGTGGAAACAGGGTAATCAGTGTAACTAAAGGAATCCAGGAGCTGGTGTAAACCAAGTAGCTGTCGTACCCCAAGGAAATCAGGGAAATGATGGAGGAGCCCGCGGTAGGGTCTATACAGTGGGCAAAGTGGAAGCCCAAGAAGACCCGAACGTCGTAACGGTTACGTTCCTTTTAAATAACCACTAGGCATCTATATTGTTTGATACGGGTGCGGATAGAAGTTTTGTTTCAACTGCATTTAGTCCATTGCTTGGTATTGCCCCGACCACCCTAGGCAATGTATATAATGTGGAGTTAGCTAATGGGAAAGTAGAAAGGGTAGACACTATCGTAAGAGGCTGAAACTTAAATCTGTTAAATCACCCATTCAACATCGATCTCATGCCGGTAGAATTGGGTAGTTTTGATGTTATTATCGACATGGATTGGTTGTCGAAATATCATGCCACCATTCTTTGCGACGAGAAAATCGTTCGACTGCCTTATGGGAACGAGGTTCTAATCGTCGAAGGCGACAGAAGAGACCGAAGAAACGCCTCGAGATTAAACGTTATCTCTTGCACGAAGGCCCAGAAATACCTTGAGAAAGGATGCCTTCTCTTCCTAGCACAAGTCTCCGAGAAGGAAGAAAAGGAGCCGGAAGGAAAACGTTTGGGAGATGTACCAATCGTAAGAGACTTTCCAGAGGTCTTCCCTGAAGACTTACCCGGACTCCCGCCAATCCGACAGGTCGAATTTTGAATCGACCTAGTGACCGATGCCGCACCCGTGGCACGAGCACCTTACCGATTAGCTCCGACGGAACTGCAGGAGTTATCTGAACAGTTGTCGGAACTCTCTGAGAAAGGATTCATCAGACCGAGTTCCTCACCCTAGGGAGCTCCAGTTCTATTTGTCAAAAAGAAAGATGGATCTTTCAGAATGTGCATCGACTATCGGGAACTCAACAAACTAACTATCAAAAACCGATACCCACTCTCGAGAATCGCTGATCTATTCGATCAACTCCAAGGTTCGTGCGTTTATCCGAAAATCGACTTGAGATCCGGTTACCACCAACTTAGAGTTCGGGAAGAAGATATCCTGAAAACGGCATTCAGAACTCATTACGGTCACTACGAGTTCTAGGTTATGCCATTTGGCTTAACCAACGCACCGGCAGTATTCATGGATCTTATGAATCGGGTGTGTAAGCCGTACTTAGACAAATTCGTGATCGTCTTCATCGACGACATATTGATATACTCTAAGAGTGAGAACGAGCACAAAGAACATCTTAGGCTAATCTTAGGACTGCTGAAGAAAGAGGAGTTGTATGCTAAGTTTACCAAGTGCGAGTTTTGGATACCAACAGTCCAATTCTTTGGTCACGTAATCGATAGACAAGGCTGTGAAAACGTAGAGGGGGAGTGAATACGTTCTCGTTTTAAAATCTTAAAACTTTTTGCATCAAATTTCCAATTTAGTTTGTTCTAATATGAAAGATGTCAATTATAGTTTATGGCTAGCATAAACTGAAACATGTTATCACATAAGTATAATCACCAAGTCACAACACAAGCAATCATATAACGCAAATATAAATTAAAGCAATATGTAAAAGAAAGCGCAAACCGAACACGGTGATTTATAGTGGCTCGGTCACGGAGCTCCTCTCCGCCCTACTCCACTCCCCGAGTACCCAACTCGAGAGTTACTTCACTAGATCAACAAGATCCCTTCTCGGCGGAGAAAACCTTACAATCGTCGCTTACACCTTTTTCTGGTACAAAGCTAAATACCGGTTTCTAGTTCGAGGTAGAATCAACCTGACGTCGCCTATACAATTTCCGACACTAAGCTAGATGTCGAGTTCTTTTACAAGGGTACAACCACTCCCGTCGTCGCTTATACTTTTTTCGACACTAAGCTAGATGTCGAGTTCTTTTACAAGGGTACAACCACTCCCGATATGTTTTATGGCCCAACATAGAAACCTTGTGTTTTATGGCACAAACACATAAACCACCTAATCTAGTTTGGTGTTTAGATCGTGATGCAATGATGTTTTCAACTATGATCCATGACATAAATGTCCACTGGATATGAATGCCTAGTCTATATGAACTTCCATTGATCGGAAGCCTTCAATGGATGAAGATCACAAGCTCCCTAAACTTGTTGTGATGGATCTTCATATATGCATGTGAAATCTACATGAACTTCTTGAATAAGAAGTCTTCAATCATTGAGGATGTCAAGTGCCCTTGAATCTTCATATGTTGGTATGCTTTGATGAATGATGACTTCAAGATCTTCTAACCTTCTTGGTGGATCAGGAAGTATGCTATGCTTGTGACTCATGATCTCTGAGCTTGCTTCACATGATCATTACGAGTGTATGCTTACAACATAATGAAAGTTAGTAACATTATGATCATTATGAAAAGGGTGATTAATGTGTGTTTCTACATGGTTTGCTACTGATCTAAATGTATGCAAAGGGTAGAGGGAATGTGTGTTCTAGTGGCTTGAAACAATGGGTAAACAATAGGCTACTATTTATAGGAAAACTGTTCCTGCAGGCCACGGATTTGGCGGACCCAAATCCTGGGGTCCGTCCCCTTTGCTGTTTGGTTCCGTGGGAACATGACAGCTAAGAGCTTTACAAATCTTACCATATCTTGCCTAGTCTTGTCAAGATCTTACAAAGTCAACTCCTTTGCTTCAAGATCTTTCCAAAAATATATTGTAAAGTCAACTAAGATATCTAAAGATTTCCTAATGAGGTATGTCATGATGTCATCTTACAAAGTCAACTCCTTTGCTTCAAGATCTTTCCAAAATATATTGTAATGTCAACTAAGATATCTAAATATTTCTTAATGAGGTATGCCATGATGTCATGTATATATATTTCTATTTTAAGAATAAAAACATAAACATGTAAAAGTATTAATGTATGTCCTATGTATATACTAGCTTAACTAATATATGTTTACCAATATATATCATGTTAGTTTGACACTTAATTTGATACGAGTGTTTGGACAAAGGGCTTTTTGAGCAATGCACTCAATGGATTCAAATGATGGTAAGGATTGTGGAGTTGAGGGGTTTGTTGTGCTATAGGAGTACTTAGGTTTCATGGACAACAAAGACTAATTCTTGTGATCCTTTGGTTGGTACGACTAGTGGGTGATGTGATTTGAGGCTTAGGGTCTGAGACATGTTATAGGTGATGTAAATATAAAATAACATATCAAATAAATAAACGCAGCGGAATACATCACCAACAAGGATCCATATAGCCATATGATCAATCAAATAATTAAACAAACAAGTTATACCTTTGTAGCGTGATCCGGGAGTCACCACCAATCCCTATGAATCGAATGGAATAAGAACCACAAGTCACCAAAGGAGACCACCTCTATGAATAATCCACACTACACGTCATCGATCACCACCCGATGCAAGTCTTGACCTCGTAACCATGATCCTTGATACATCTACAATAGAATGAGCAAAGAAGGGATCAAGAAAACAGAAAACCCTAAGAGGGTGTGTGTTTGCTGTGAGAAGAGAGAGGAGGAGGGGGAGATAATTTCTCTCAATTAGTTGAAAGTCATAAGTGTTAATAATATGATTAAATTCCTTTGATCTTATCATTAAACTACTGATGTGCCCGGTTCGGTGCAAGTTTTAAATTTATAAGGGGGTGAATTACCGAATCTAATAACAACACATACGAGCAAGTATACTCGTCCGTTGTAGCAAGATTTTGATGGTAAGTCGGGATCGTTCGCAGGGATTTGTGTAGTGAATCGAATTGTAAGTTAAAAAGCAACAATCTCAAACAAGTAGTAATGATATAATGAAAATTCAAATGATTAAAAACTACACTTGCTTAGACTAGTGTACTACAATTGACTAATATGATTGTGATAACTTTGGATAACATGTTAGTTGTGATAATTAGTTTCGACACTAATCTATTGTTTCTACAAATTAGACCTTCGTCAAGATTTTGATTTATAAAAACAAGCATTAAGTTTAACCAATCAATTCAAGATCAATTCAAGGTTCATGAGTTGGTGTTCCTCAAACACAAAAACAATCTTTTGTCTAATCAAACAAGCTTAGGAAATGGTCAATACAAAAGGTAACCAATTATAGACAAAAGGTCACAATTGAAAGTAAACTATTAATCTCTCGACCTTTAAAGTGGTTCACAATCAATCCGTTTTGATAGACAAAAGCATTTTTATTACAATCACAATCAAGTTCCTTTGTTTAATCAAGAATAGTGGAAAACAACAATCATTCATAGACAAATGATTATAACTAGTGGAATAACAATAGTTCTTTCAACCCTCAAGATTACTAGCACTAGTTAAACTTGATTACCCAAATGTCACTATGAAACTTAATCACAATTGGTTCTTAGAATCGACTTGAAATTGAATTAAAACATGTTATCACAATCATATGCCAATCAATGAATAATACACATCATCTAAGCAAGTGCACAAAGGCACTAGCCACTCATAGCAAACATAAATGTAAACTCAATACTTTGAACATTAGAAACCATGATTGAAAGTCTTACAATGATTGGAAATAAGATTACAAGTGAAAGACAATGATTCCACAAGCAATGAAAATGGTATATTCGACTTTCTCCCTTCTCCTGGACTTATGGACGAATTTCTTGAGTATTTTTCTGTGAATGGTTCTCTCCTAGCACATGTATCTTCTCTCTAGGTTGATTGGTATTATAAATACCCAAAAATGGTTTCATAAATTGCTCTAACCAAGGGTCTAAGTGCATAAATGCTTCTCTTGCTCTCCAAGTAGTATTGAATGGTTAGAGTACTGAAAAGAAGGACCTAGAACCGGATTTATAAAGTCACAATCCTTAATAAAGAAGTTATGGGTCAACAGCGACTTCCAACTGATCGGATAGAATGGTCTACCGATCGGTTGGTCTTCTCGGTAAATCCAAACTTACTCCATCCGAATCGGTTGCGGGCGGCGACCGATCGGATGGCTATGGCTGGTGGACCTTTTTCTTGGACTTTTGCGTATGACTTGTTTCTCGGTCGTAGCTCTTGATTCTTTGATCTTTCCCTTCATCCTTAAGCTTATTAACTCGACTACTTGGACTTTAACTCATTAAAGTACCTTACGGAGCAGAACTTGACACAAGATTTACATGCAATCTCAAATATTTCCTTTTTCCTCATTTTTGCATCTTTTCCATCCATTTTCCTGTCTTTGGCTATAAATGCTTTGCAAACACACTTTGGTACGATTTAGTAACAAAAGCATATAAATATAACCACAAAACATATATAAAACTACCAATAACGCTATAAAAAACATGTTAGATTTAGGCATTATCAACTACTTACACTTAGCCCCTTGAACAAGCTCCATAATCCCCTCTAGACCTCACCTTTAGGCCGGCCACTATATGGGCTCACAATGGGCTTTCCTATTGTTGGTCCACTCAAAAAACGCTAAGTCTAACTTAGTATTTAATGGCCCGTTATAGATCCCGAGTTACGTAGTCGTTTATATATTGTAAATACGATAATTACAATCTATAAACTGATGTCTCTGTGTATAAGTGTGTGACCCCATAGGCTCACATATGTCTAGCCATATAATTATTAATTATGACACGAGCATACTCCAACAGCTCCCACTTGCGACGTCATAATAATCAGGTAATTATACAAGCAAAGGTTAGCGTCTAGCAACACGCCAATGCCCCTAGAAATATGTGAGGTTAGTTTCTTAAACGTCTCATTTTAGATGGTTTATATGTCAGCTATCCTTTTGTTACAGATACCGTGTTGAACATTAGACATGGATCAAATGTCATTCTAATATTTCAACCATTATGTTTCTCGATATAGATATTGAACAAGATTACCAATTTGATTAAGATTCATCTTAATCTCATTTGGGTACGGCCATACAAACATCTGTCCAATTCATCGAGGGGCCCAATAGTATCTAACTCCATAACATGTGGAGGAACAAATCCTGTTTTGACTACACGTGTCATTCACATGCTTTATATCACTCCTGATAATGGCTTTTATAACTACCTTATTCAGGACAGCGTTTAACCATATCAAGGAATGAAATTCCACACATGCAATACCTGCTTGCATCTCAAGTCTAAGGATAAGAGACACAACCTCTTGCGAGATTCACTATTGATGACGATCCATGTAGTGAATACTCATAAGTTGGGTCAATCCAATGTTCATCATAATGAACAACATGTGAGTGTGGCAAATAAATCACCAACACGCTCACATTTGCCTTAATTTGATGATACTCCCGTATCGTCAACCGATAATGGATAATTTTAGAATAAATAAATTATTCATGGATTAAACATGCAAATATAGAACACAGTAGTATAAATGAAGACGATCATACCAGGTATATCAATTCATTGTATAATACGACTGCTTACAGTTCCATTATCCAAATACTAAAAACAGATATGCATAAGACTACTCATAGGTAGGAATCCGATGTTCCCACCATGATCAAATTATGTTGTACAAGACAACAAGTAGTCATCCGAGTAAACTTTGAGAATACTTATTTCAAAACTCATGAAAGGTTTGAATGATGATTGTCCTTTGTATGTGTGCATTTAAGTACAAGACGAGTGTTGCAACAATACATTCCATAGGGTGTTTGAAGCCAGCAAAACACCTACATTAGACAGTCATCTGTACAGTTTCTCAAACTATAAAGTATTCTTATTCTTTTAATGTATAACGCACTAGTGCTCTCAGTCGAGCACATCTAGTCAGCAATGTCATCATTCATGATGACATCCTACCACGACTAGGGTTGAGTATCATCTCAGTTAAATAAGCATCAGCGTATGCAAACAAAACAGAGTTCCTCAAATATTCGTAAACGTTTGAACATATCTTTGGTCCTTTGTAGGTCCATTATAATGTTCTTTTAACAATTATTTAATGACTTTCACTTAGATATTTGTTGTTATCAAATGATATATACATAGTCCAATGCGTAATATGACTTACATGATGAATCCTTTAGTTGAACTTAAGATTTTCACTCATGTGTTCAATCTCATCAAGTGAGATTGATCATTGAGACTCCCCTCAATAACGTGTCATATTATGTTTAGACTTAATAACCGCTTATGTTTATTCTAATAAACATATACATAACAAGGTTGTATGTCTTATTTTATAAATCCCTCAAGAGAAACTTCATTCCAAGCTAAGGATTAAAGTCTAGCTTAGATGGAATATTGTTTCTAATATGTTAATGACATATGAGATTTAAGAAAATAAATACAGTGCTCCAACTTGCTCTTAGCGCACTTAGGAGTAATCTTATTAATCAAAATCAAATTAATGATTTTATAATTAACTCAAGATCTTTGCTCCTAGATGCATGATCTAATCCACACATGGATTATTTTATCTTGTATACATAATAAAGATTATATGGATTCATAAACCCTTTTGATTACTCATCGTCCTCGCAAAGGTAATCAACAAGAAAAGTGTTTTGATATCCTATTGTCATATTTCATTTACATGAAAACAGGTGTGACTATTAATCATCATTATACATTTAATGTTTCTAGGTAGAAAGATTTAGTCATAGTCAATTTCTTGAGTACGAGTAAACTCCTTTTACTAGTCGTGCATTAAATGTGTGTACAAGTTTTCCCTTTTGAGTCTTCTTATCAAGAAACTCATTCTTAACCTCACAGTCTAACTGATTGGTAAGAGATCAATCAAGCTCCATGAGTGATTGTCTTTCAAGGGCTGCATCTTAACATTCATAGTTTTGAGCTACTCATCAGATACAATATCTGATAATGCATCTCAGTAGTTAGCAGGTTCACCATGATCCTCTAACTTAGGTCCCTCAGCATTGATATAAAAAATATATCATTCAGGTGCAAGAGGTATCCTTGCGGATTTATGAATGAGAGATATCAATCTATGGTTTAACATATGCATGTTCAACCATAGTATGACATTAGCAAGTGTACCCAGAAGGTTGTGTATTTAGTTCTTGAATAACTTCAAGGTCTAAAGGTACTCCCACTTGCTTTTGTATGTAGAGACTAATCTCTAGATACTCAGCATCTTGAGTAACAATAAATTGTTTTCAAGTGGGACATCCAAAATACACTGTTAGTTCTTGACTCTAGTTTGTTAATTACTTACTCTTAAGTAGTTAACAAATTCAGAACTTCAATTAAGACATAATGAGATTCATCCCATGCCATAATACAATGGTGTCTTAAATTCCTTCTGGGTTGGAATCATATTGAGTGTACACATGGCACACCCAATTTCTAACCTTGATAGCTTTTGTAACACCTCAACCCGACAAGGGTAAAGATATCACAATAATGGATTCATATCAGATCAAAACAGAGCATACATCTACAGTAATACAAAAATCTCAAAGGATTACAATTGAAATACTGAATCTACAAGGTTACAATGAAAACTTTCAAAACTAGTTCTAAACATAATGTCTTCTATCCAATTCTAATCCAGAATAGCTACCAATGCCTTCTAAGTCCAGAGGTACACTCTCACTCATCCCCAGCTTCCTACTAAAACCTGCCGCAGGAAAAGAAATGCGGCTGAGCTACTAGAGCTCAGTGAACAAATATATAGATGACAGAAACAATAGCAGAGAACAATACAGAAACAAATCAGAGATACAGATTATACAGATACAGAATTAAAGTGAAAAAATAGGAAAGGAAATAAGGAACAAGAAAAGAAATGAGAAAAGAATAATGCACAAACCAGGTTTAGGGAAATACAGAAATCCATCACGAGCCCAGAGATAACAGATAATATCATAACAGAGTAATCATATAATAATCCAGAGGGGATACCTCTCAAGTAGAATATAATATGAGGGGTGACCTCATGTATCAAATCGGAGTGATCAGCTCCCAGATATATGTGAAAGACGTGTATCGCACACACCATCAGTCACCAGATATAATAACAAACATATAACATAAACAGATAACAGATAACAGATAACAGAGTCAGAACTAGGATGCATCCATGCGCCCCAGTAGGCCAGAATCTTCTCCTACATAACAGCTAAAATCAGGGACGGGACAGGTCATCACTCTCCTGCCCTAGAGTCATGCCATCGGTGCATCAATGACATGGACATGAAACCCTCATGCCTAGTGATTGGCTCGGATATCAGACTGTGGTCAAGGTCAGATGTCATATAATAAACAGAGTCACATCTAAGGGTTCATGGGAGAAGGGTCATGTCAACAATTCAGATTAAGATAATAAGGTTTAAATCAGAGTTTATCAGATTAAGTTTAATATCAAAGCTTAAGTTCAGATTAAAAGGTTTATTTCCAATAGTCCAAAAAGTATATCAAAGGTTAATGATTACAAATTTATAGCAATAATCCATTTCAGAAGTTCCTGTCAAAAGTTCATTTAAATCAATCCTTTAATAATGGTTTTCATTGAAATGATCTTACGAAATAGTTTTCATAAAAATGGTCTTCCAAAACGTTTAGAAACTTCCATTTCCAAGTGGTATCGCTTCTTTTTAAAATAGCTTTTCTTAAACAGTTTCATATGTAGTTTAATAGAGGTTCAAAATCAATTAGGTTCAGATAAGGATTAAACAGGTTAAGGTTTACCAAAATCAAATCAGAATTTACAACAGATATATCAGGTTAAGGTTCAGAACAAGAGATCAATCAGAGTTCAGGAAAAAGGTTCAGAATAAAAGAATCATAGCAGAGGTTCAAACAAAAAGGTCAAGACAAACAGATCACAACAAAGATTCACAACAGAAGGGAACATAGCAGTGGTATCGGAGATCCTAATAAAGAAATGAAACTGCAAGAAAAAGGGGATGAAAACCCTTACTGAAAAAGGGCAGAATATCTGTACCTTATTAGCACAGCAGATAACAAACAAACACAGAAATCAGATCAGGACTTCTCCTTCTTCACACCTAAGGAAGAGGAAGACAGAATTACTAAAGTTCCTTATTCAGATTATTCCTTTTAGTTTATCTCTTCATTTTATGTACTTTCTATTTTTAGTAACTTTCCAGATTTAGTAAGTTTCCATAATTAGCAGGTTTTCCAGAATTAACATATATTATCATTTCAGATTAGGTTGAACCTTATTCAGAGATTATTATGGAATACAATACATTTTATCAAGTTACAGAAGTTTAGGGATTTTAAATGACAATTATACAAAGTTTAGGGTTTTAAATGCAACTTCATCAATTTCCAAGGTCATTAGTGAAATTACTTCAAGTTACAGAATTATACATTCATTTTATTCAGAATTACATTTTATTCCCTTAAGTTTCACAATTTACAGATT
Source organism: Artemisia tridentata subsp. tridentata (assembly GCA_021014915.2). NCBI lineage: Eukaryota > Viridiplantae > Streptophyta > Magnoliopsida > Asterales > Asteraceae > Artemisia > Artemisia tridentata. The sequence goes on along the minus strand of CP139504.1, from coordinate 213,404,958 downwards.
ACACCCCTTTAGTTACATAATTTACAAAACCAACCTTATAATTACATATTTTACAATTTAAACCCTACAATATCCATAATTACCAACCAAACATATTATATTTCAAATTTACAGAATATATCATCAGAAGTTAGTACTTTACATATTTGACCCCTCAGAATTCAGAATTTACATATTTAGCCCTTTAAGTTTACAAAACATATATATTAAGTCATAATTTCATAACAATTACATAATTAGCCCAAAAATCCTCAAATTTACACAACAACCTTTTTATATCAGTATTAACTCAAAACAACTTCAGAATTTTAGATTTACACTTTTGGTCCCTCACTTTTAATTAATTTCAATTCGTAACCCTAATTTGCCAATAATTCATTATTATGCAATATTTACACTTAGGACCCCAAAGTTATATTTTTCCCACATTCTTACAGATGTATATGATCTTACAAAAATATCCCAGAAGTTTCAAAGTTGGTAAAACAGGTCCTTATACATTTTATTGCAAATCGGTAAGACTTTTTAGAAACAATTTCAAACCCTACTTTTTACCAATCATTGAACCATCATTAATTCATCATTGAAACACATTAAATGATCAGAATTTCATCCAAGAAACCAAACCCTAGTACCCACGATTTTTATTTTATTTGTTTTCTTAATTTTCACAAAATCCAGTTATAACAATAATTTACCACGTTAATTTTAAGCTTCTAAAAATCAAACTCATATTTTTCTCAGATCATATTACTTATAAGGAACCCAAGAAAAATAATGAACATGCCCAGAAAAATCGTTTAACATATATTGCATTTTTACGTATGTTTTAGACATTAAAATTAACACGACTTGATTTAGGCTACTATAATTCGATCTATCATTTTTCCCAGGTCTATTACATCATATGAGGTCTAAATAAAATAGCTATCATGTCCAGAAATTCGGATTACATATTATTGTGATTTACGTGTTTTATGACCATTATATTATCATACGCATAAATTAGCATGCATGGATCAATTTACATATTTTATATGAGTTACATAACATCTAGAGATCAAATAAAAATTTCCATATTAATTTTAACACGCTTGGTTTAGTCGCAAGAATTATTACCTTGTTTTAGAGCAAATCGATAAGAAATTAAGAACAAGAACGAACCAAGGAGAAAACGCAGCAACCCTTAATTTTCCTAGCTTCCTTGCACCTCCAATAACACCAAAAAATTACTTGCTCAAGCCCAGAATTCGTATGCTATCCTTGGTCAATTTATTTAGATCGCTAGGGTTTTATTATGTTTAGTCGGTTTATGTTTTGGAGTAAAAATAAAAGAGATTTGATTTAACTTTGTGGAGCCGACTTTGGGGGGGGGGGGGCAAGATCAGAATATTCGGCCCAAAGAATCAATAATTATTTTGGGTTGATTTTATCTAATTTTTTTCCTAATTTATTTACATATTATTTAATTACAAAGATTTAAACATTTTATTTAGTTAATTGTAATTTTCGGAATTTTCATAATTAAATGTGTAAGTTAATTTTTTTGAATATCTAAAATGATGTAACATTGTCCCGGAAATTATTTTATTTCAGATATAATTCGATTTCAGATGTTTTGGAATTATTTTGGAATTTTATAAGTTGTTTAATAAGGTTTTATATTATCAGGGGTAATTTGGTAATTTTACGCGTTATCTGAATTTCAGGTATTACAACTTCTTCCCCACTAACAAAAAAATTTCGTCCTCGAAATTTGCAGAAAGCAGAAAGAAACGGGAACGGAAACTAAACAAAGACATATCAGACCTAATAGATGATAATCAGATTTCCTCGGAAGAGACGTAAGAATTTCACAGGATTTTGACGGATATGCCGTCCACAGAAACTGAATTGACAGATCAGATTAGAGCGTACAGAAATAGATTATCGATAACATCAATTGGAAGAAGTTTTATAACAAAACTGAAGATTATTATCAGAAGTTCAGAGGTCAGCAGAATGCGTGACGAGAATCCAGATGTATCAATTCGCATAACGGTGGAAGCAGATTACGCGTATAGGTAGAATGAACTTAAAGTCTCACTAACGCAGACGATCTCAAACAGTTATCAGAATTTCTAAAGCTTCTAAGGCACTTCTCGAAATATCCTATGCCCACAACAAGTGCACGTTATATGATGTAAGTATTATCACGTTGGCCAGACGTCATAATACTGGCATCATATAAATATGCCCTCATAATGGTTATACTTTATCTCAAGTTGTGAACAGAACAAACCTATCCTAATCCACCTAGTCTTCTACGGTCTCAGAGGTCATCAAAATCAAATACCCTAACTAAGAGGAGAATGAATCCCTCGAAAAAGAATTTCTAACGGAAGTCCCAAAATGTCTATTAGAATTTGGTACATCAGATCATCCATCATTCGTCAAATTTCAGATAACAAAACCATCATCCGACATACGCAGAATGAACACAGAGCGGAATTACTGATAAGGAACTTAAATCATTCAAAGGATTTATCATCAGGTAACAGAAATTTAGATAGGTCAAGCAGAAGTGAATCACATCATCCATAGCTTCATCCGTCACAGAATTTATTCGCTTCAGAATTTTCTTCTATGCAAGGTCATGATCTCAGTTCTATTCTCAAGTCTGCTTCTACTCCCAATTCATCTTAGTACAACTAAAATGAATAGAGAAGCAAGACTGCGAGCCTTGGACAAGTCTGCTAGCACAGTTCGGAATTTGCCAACTCAGATTGCTGTCGTCATCGGATGTTCGGTAGTGGTGTCTGCTATAATCTCTGAACGCCAATAACATCTACTCTTCCAGAACAAAGGTCATTCCATTTAATACGAAGATGGCCTACATGTTTCCTCGTTCGTCTCAGGGCACAAACATGCTGTCATACTATGACAGTTGTCCAGATACTCGTGAAAACATGATTCTTATTAGCCAATACTATTGGCATTATTTAAGACTCATAATGGTCACAATGAGTACGAAAACAGTTTTCATGAATCTTTTTCAGGGATATATTCATATAAAACTGAAATACTTTACGGAAGCTTCGCTCAGTTAGTCCTCTCTCTTCTCAGGAGTTCTTGTGGTTGCTTCTTCAGTCCTTCAAACATTAAATGAGGTTGTCTGATACAGAGTTCACAAGGATAGAATAATTTAATCATTTATACTCGGAATGAAAAGTGATTACGGTTGAGATTACGGTTAGGTATTTAAAGGGAACACTGAGGTGGACAAAAACATATCTCATCAGTTTCTTCAATCTCTCAACTTCTATAGCATCATGGGTCGTCAACCGAGATCGGTTCAGAGTCAATTTTTCTGCTCAACAGGAGAGAAAACCCAAGAGTTTCATCAGAAAATGCCAGAAAATTTGTACAACAAAACTTTCAATGCCAACACTTTCTAGGGGTGGATACTAATAGGGTGACAGGAGAATTTGATAATCAGATGAGGTCAGGGTACATATTTCCATAGCAGGGTTAAGCTTAACAGATTTAAGCGGTTAGAGGTTATTATATCAAAAGTAGGGTGGAATAGATCGTTACATTTCAGATGCGGTAGTTTATGATAGCTGAAGAACCAGTCAATCAATAATCAAAAGATCTCCAAAATTAAGTATATCAATAGTAAACAGATCCGCAAAACGTATATGGTCACTTAACCAGACGGATAGTTCATATGTCAGAGTCAAGTACATGGTTCAGTATAGTGTGGGGATAGGTACGCGAATAGTTCAAGGTGTTGGTGTTCTTGGTTTAGCTTTTAGCATAAGTGACAGGTAGGGTGTACATCATTGGTAATACGAACATTGTATAACTGTCAGAAGTGAGACGTATGAAATGTCGGATATCAGCATCATAAGTTCAGTTAACAATTCCATGCAGAGATAGTATTTGCATCAAATCCTTCCAAAGAAAAACTGATTGGCAAATAAGATTAAGATTCATCATTCAGGACAAAATAGTTTCAGTGGATCCATTTATATCCAGCATGGGTCATGAATTTATAGGATGTGTCAAACACATTAAGGTTAAATGGTCTTCGGGATGGTCGGAGAGATATCAGACTGTTTATCCAACAGATCAGAAATGAAGGTCAAAATTGGGTAGTGGCAGCAAAAGTTTAACAATTGGTAATCATGGCAGGGGTTCCAAAATTGTTTCAAACGCCAAAGGTGAGACATAGGAGGATAGTCGTCAATATTAAATGATCAAATCAATCAATCCTTAAAAGGATAAAATCAAGGTTACTGTCAAAGAAAGACGGATCAATAAAGATAAATCTTATCGTTCGGAAATGAGAGGGAATGCATTTTTATACGCGTGGTCAAACGCCACAAAACTTCTCATGGGAACAGAGATGGTTAAGACGGAATCAAAGGATTCATAGGTAATTATCAGAAGCAAGAAAGAAATAACAGAATTTATCAAGTGTATCATCATCATGGGGATTCTCAGATTGCCCAAAGAGGCATCAGAATGATTAACAGAAGGTTCCGAGGTCGGAGTTGAAATCGGAAGGCAAGGATCAAATAATGTCAGATAATTACTACGCAATTCCCAATGCTTCAGACTTTATTTAGGTTTTACTTCTTAGGTGGTGCAAGGCATAAGTTCTAAATTTCCAAATGCGATTTTAACCAAAAGCAAGACACGAATCAGAGTGGTGCGGAAGCAAGATACTTAAGCAAATGACTTATAGTCTACCCATTCCTCACTGGTCAGAATTTAAGTTCCTATAGGGAAAATCCTAAGGCAAATTCTCAAAGGTTATCCTATGAGCGCCTACAGTGGAAACTTAGTGGTCCAGACTTCACAGGTCAAGGGTAAATGTATTACGAGTCGCAGCCTGTGAGTCTCTGATACCCTAAATTGTAACACCCCAACCCGACAAGGGTAAAGATATCACAATAATGGATTCATATCAGATCAAAACAGAGCATACATCTACAGTAATACAAAAATCTCAAAGGATTACAATTGAAATACTGAATCTACAAGGTTACAATGAAAACTTTCAAAACTAGTTCTAAACATAATGTCTTCTATCCAATTCTAATCCAGAATAGCTACCAATGCCTTCTAAATCCAGAGGTACACTCCCACTCATCCCCAGCTTCCTACTAAAACCTGCCGCAGGAAAAGAAATGCGGCTGAGCTACTAGAGCTCAGTGAACAGATATATAAATGACAGAAACAATAGCAGAGAACAATACAGAAACAAATCAGAGATACAGATTATACAGATATAGAATTAAAGTGAAAGAATAGGAAAGGAAATAAGGAACAAGAAAAGAAATGAGAAAAGAATAATGCACAAACCAGGTTTAGGGAAATACAGAAATCCATCACGAGCCCAGAGATAACAGATAATATCATAACAGAGTAATCATATAATAATCCAGAGGGGATACCTCTCAAGTAGCAGATAATATGAGGGGTGACCTCATGTATCAAATCGGAGTGATCAGCTCCCAGATATATGTGAAAGACGTGTATCGCACACACCATCAGTCACCAGATATAATAACAAACATATAACATAAACAGATAACAGATAACAGAGTCAGAACTAGGATGCATCCATGCGTTCCAGTAGGCCAGAATCTTCTCCTACATACCAGCTAAAATCAGGGACGGGACAGGTCATCACTCTCCTGCCCTAGAGTCATGCCATCGGTGCATCAATGACATGGACATGAAACTGCTCAAGCCCAGAATTCGTATGCTATCCTTGGTCGATTTATTTAGATCGCTAGGGTTTTATTATGTTTAGTCGGTTTATGTTTTAGAGTAAAAATAAAAGAGATTTGATTTAACTTTGTGGAGCCGACTTTGGGGGGGGGGGGGCAAGATCAGAATATTCGGCCCAAAGAATCAATAATTATTTTGGGTTGATTTTATCTAATTTTTTTCCTAATTTATTTACATATTATTTAATTACAAAGATTTAAACATTTTATTTAGTTAATTGTAATTTTCGGAATTTTCATAATTAAATGTGTAAGTTAATTTTTTTGAATATCTAAAATGATGTAACATTGTCCCGAAAATTATTTTATTTCAGATATAATTCGATTTCAGATGTTTTGGAATTATTTTGGAATTTTATAAGTTGTTTAATAAGGTTTTATATTATCAGGGGTAATTTGGTAATTTTACGCGTTATCTGAATTTCAGGTATTACAGCTTTGGAGGTAAAACAGTTTAAGTCATCAAAGATCAAACAATACCAATAGTGTTTGATTTTCCATGATGGACATACCATAAAGTTATGGTATTCCATGAGGACTGATGTTGTGAGACTATCACACAACTCATTAGATGAACTTATACTTTTGGGCTTACATATCTACCAACCAAGTCAAACCAGATGGCATCAATAGTAATTTTAGCCTACTGCATACTTTACATCATGTGCATGTTTTGACTAGAAAACATAAACATTTAATATTATATGTCGTAAGTGTACATGTCTTAACAAGAAGACATAACAAATCAACATCTTACTTTACGTTATAAGTCTTTCAACAATTAACGGAAATTATGTTTGTGTCTTTACAAGAGACCTAAACATATTCAACTAAAGTAATTACGAGCGCCGACACTTGGCCTCAATAGTAGATTCAAGTTAATTTCATACTTCATGATTATGGCTTTACAAGAAAACATAATCATACTTACTAAACAATTCAGTGAATATGTTGAAGTAGCTTTTCATGTTATCTTGATATTTGTTCTAATTAGGGCAACCTACATTTTATGTGTAGAAGTCCTAGTAGAATCTTAGTTTCTTACCTTTCAGTCAAGAAAAACTATTAGTCATATTGTTATATGTTGTACCTTGCACACAATTAAGATTTCAAGATTTCTCCCACTTGTGCATGGCACAACATCATGAGAGCAATATGACAATGTCTAAGATAACATATGATTTTTAGTCAAAATCAAAATATAGATATGTAGAACTTTATCGTTTTAATAATGAATCATGCATAACAATTTTATAGATAACATTTCAGGAAGCAACATCAGGAACGCGACAAGTTATCTTATAAAATATATGCAATGGTTCTTACATAAACTATGATGCTTAACTTGTGGAAGGTAATGTATTATTTCAAGACAATCTGGAAATAAGATGGGCAACTTGCAAGGTAATAAAGCTTACAGCTCCCACTGGATTAGACAACATTACATGTGTTTCGTCACCAGTAATATAATCACGTAGCTCCCACTGGATTAGACAACATTTAAAAGTGTTACTTCACCAGTGGAGAGTGAGTGGCGATTGGATACTTTCCATCTTTCTTTGAATATCTACACATTATTGCTAATGTGAGTCACTTTGACTAGTAAACATGCAGTTAGGTATTCAAAGAAGTGCATCAAGTTCTAACATATAGATGATGGGCCAGCCATCATTGCTATTTTAACTTGAAAATAGGCATGCTTTTCCTCTATAATTGGTCTACTCTACCACAAGGGTATGTAGGACCTTAGTAGGTTTATTGTGTTAAGGCAAACTGCTAGGTAATCATGCTAGTAATTGCCTTTACCACTTTGCGGTTTTATTGATATTTCCGTCTTCTAATTATATAAACTCATTTTAGTTGGGTAGCTATAGAAAACGTGTTCTCTAGTTATCCAAATATCTTATATTTCTTCAAGGTTTCAAAACCGAAACTAGGGTTATGAAACAATCTTGGAAGAATAAAATGTGTAACCATACTTAACCGTTTTGACTTTTACAAGACATCACGATTTCTAGAGTAGGTGTTCTTAGAGTTTTATTAGAATTAGGGAAATTCAAATATTCCTATTATGGCTTTTCCTCATAAAGAAAAAGTATAGGAACAAATCTCTTTCTTACAAGGAAAGAGCGACTCAGTTCGTACTTTTAACAAGAAAAGAACAAACTTTCATTTACGGTTGTGTTGCATTAATTCAATAATTGAATTTACAAAGTTCATTTTTAGTATTTTCGATAATTATCCTTTTATAAATTAACTACCCCATGTTTAGAATTTAAAACAATTAATTTTCGAAAAGGCTAAGATCCACATTGTGCTTCTACTATCACATCAGTTGATCTGCTAGCAATAGTAGATTCAATTGGTAGGCGACGATCACCAATTGTATTACATGTACAACTCTTAGATCCTTATGGGACTCATGGCATCTAGTGTCAAACAACTAGTGTCATGTAGGCATGTTTAGTCTCATCTTTGCCTCGGGTCAGGGTCCGACCGCTTAACTCGATTAAGTCATCCAATTTTGAAAATGTGTGAGAATATATCAGGGTCTGACCGCTTAGAGAATAGTCACCCTGGGTTACAATTCAGCCTAGGTCTGACCATAGCCAAAAGGTAATTGCAAGTGTTTTCATAATTGGACGGCATGACTTAAATTTTGACGGGTAAAGTGTTTTGATGTGGATCAAAAACGTGTACGAAAGAAGCATGCATTCATTCTTCGTAGCACAAGTTAAAAACTTTTCTTAACTTAAGTCTAATCATTTTTTTAATTTATGTGCGTCAAGTTGTCCATTTTCAAGACTAATATAAATCCTAAGTGGATTATAATTAAGTTTGGACAATACAATAAATAAACAACCTTAACTAGTTTAAGTATTATTTAGAAAACAATAATTTTTAAGTTTCAAATCATATTTAAACTTAGTTAAACTAAATCATAAGACTTAGTTCAAAATGGTTTATGTTTCGTTTCAAGTTTCAAATCATACATGTAGTCACAACATACATAAAACAACCAAACAAACATACAACCACAATATGCAAAGCCTCAACCGATGAAAATCCTATGCTTGGTCTTGTGAGCCATAACAAGAACCAAGAGTCAACTAGGGACATATAGCACAACCACACGGAGGGCTCCCACTTGCCCCAAGACAATCATGGGCAAGTAAGGGCCCATAATGCACATGAAAACATGATTCTGTCAGCCCAGTTTTTCTATCTTGCAAGGCCCAAATCTCCTAGAAGATAACCTCCTCATGCTTCGGCCCAGTTGACAAAGTTGTAGGCCTATGTCTTTTGGACCTGCATAAAAAAAATTAACCAAAAATACCTTACCAATCTCCTGGAAATCGCATTTTCCCATCAGGTGTCCAGCAGCTACTTTTGGTCCAAAACTCTTCATTCTTTTGCCATTTGCTTCCAAGCTTATGGTTACAAGATATATAAAGTAAAGTACATCTAATCTACTTTCTATCTACTGTAAAAATTCCCAAACAATGGCAAAACCAAAATGAAATACATTACAAAAGTGCCGAAACAATTGCAAGCCCCAAAAACAAACAAAACAACCAACAATCACAACATCACAATGCATAAGTGGTCTAGGTTTTCATCGGTTTTGCATATACACATAATAATAAATTAAAATTATGATCATTACAAGGTGTTGGCTAACTCCATGGACAAACATGCATGTATTTGCCATGGACAACAAAATAAATAACAATAATTAAATTGTTAGCCAACGAATTGAAGAAATTAATTAACAAGAATTAAAACCCCGAATGGTACGCGTGTCAAATGGCCATAGACTCAAAACCCACTGATATTAGGACCTTCTTAACATCATTTTTCCACAGAAAATTAAGCCTCATAGGCTGATTTGAAATCGGGTTACAAATCTATCAAAAAACGCATTTTTAGGCCATTTTACGGGTACCGAACAAGTAAACAATTAATGTATGCATAACAAATGGCCATAGGATCAAAAAGTCCAGATTATTAGACCCCATATGGTTCGACATATTTACAAAAAATAAGCCATGGGGGCTGTTTAGAAATCATTCTTTTAAATCCATTAAAAACACACGTTTTTAGCCATTTTTACGCATACTTGATGATCATATGACATCATATGATGGCTCGTGATACCACTATAGGTGATGTAAATATAAAATAACATATCAAATAAATAAACGCAGCGGAATACATCACCAACGAGGATCCATATAGCCATATGATCAATCAAATAATTAAACAAACAAGTTATACCTTTGTAGCGTGATCCGGGAGTCACCACCAATCCCTATGAATCGAATGGAATAAGAACCACAAGTGACCAAAGGAGATCACCTATATGAATAATCCACACTACACGTCATCGATCACCACCCGATGCTAGTCTTGACCTCGTAACCATGATCCTTGATACATCTACAATAGAATGAGCAAAGAAGGGATCAAGAAAACACAAAACCCTAAGAGGGTGTGTGTTTGCCGTGAGAAGAGAGAGGAGGAGGGGGAGATAATTTCTCTCAATTAGTTGAAAGTCATAAGTGTTAATAATATGATTAAATTCCTTTGATCTTATCATTAAATTACTTACACTTAGCCCCTTGAACAAGCTCCATAATCCCCTCTAGACCTCACCTTTAGGTCGGCCACTATATGGGCTCACAATGGGCTTTCCCATTGTTGGTCCACTCCAAAAACGCTAAGCCTAACTTAGTATTTAATGGCCCGTTATAGATCCCGAGTTACGTAGTCGTTTATATATTGTAAATACGATAATTACAATCTATAAAATGATGTCTCTGTGTATAAGTGTGTGACCCCATAGGCTCACATATGTTTAGCCATATAATTATTAATTATGACATGAGCATACTCCAACACATGTCACAGATGTGAATGTGATGGGGTGATGTTGAAAGTACAAGTGTACTTGGGTGATAGGATAAGTGTTTCAACATATGTTGTTAAAATACTTGAGTGTTGATTCTTTCGGATGTGACTTTTAATGACTACGATTGTAAGTCAAATTTACTTGAATATTTCGGATGAAATACTTAAGTTGTCAATCCTACTTTGTTTAAATTTGATAGCATTCATGGATAGCATGATTCGATAATACATCTATAACTTAAGTGTGAGTTATGACTCGATGTAAATATTAATCGTCTTGAAGGATGACATGTTGACCAAGTAAGGTAACATATGTGGATGCAAGACAATATCTATAGTCATAAGTAAAACTTGTGATCTATGATATTTTTGCCAACAGTGAGTCTGGATTAGTTAGGGAATTGTCAATTTACAAATCAAGTTAATGGATGAGTAAAGGACAGGAAGATGCATTGAGTATGTGTACTGATCACAAATACTCAGTGGTCCACGGATTGCAAGGAACCAATTTCAGGGTTCCTTCCTTTTTGGAGAAAGGTACCTTGAAGCATTATCATGAAATTTGAAAGTATGGTTAGAGATGATTATCCTATAGGTGCAAGTGAGATGTCCTAATCCTAATATGAGTGAACATCAGTGAAAAGAATCCTAGTGATGAAAGTGAGTGATCTTGAGTGCGGGATTTAAACGAAAGTTTGAAAAATCTAACTGTTTGTCTGGCGGAACCAAACCTTAACAAAGGCGGAGCCCGGTTTTTGGTTCCGTGAAATCCGTGGGACTTATTTTGGCGGAGCCAAAAGTTTCAACAGACGGAACCCGAATTTTGGTTCCGCCTTATGGAATTTCTTAACAGAGAGTATGTCAAAATTCCCGAAACCCGTTCAATTCCCAAAAATTATCCTAAAACATATGTAACTACTTAGTTGTGATAGATTAAAACCAAAATCACAAATTCTAACACATGGTAACATAAAGATCAAACCGAGAATTTTGAACTTACTAAAAATGGATGTTTAGCTAAACAGTGACTTAAACATGAAAATTTTGATAACATCAAAATGTTATCATCCTGCATGACATGGTTAGTTCACATGATCATTCAAAGATAAGTTTATATCCTATGACAAGACAAATACTTTAAACATCATGATTAGAAGCAAATGTACCAATCATCATTTTCAAGGATACTACATGTTTACACATTTTAACACTTGAACTTAAGTGAGGGTATGTGCAAGACAATACTTTTCAAGACACTGAACTAGTTTCACTTTGTTCTTATTCCTAAGTAAGTTATGTAAGGTTTTCACATAACATATGCAAACAAAAATATCTAAGTCTATAAGTGAAACAAACACAGTTTATGAACTTAGTGCATAAGATCTAGCAAATGTCCTGTTGTGCATAAACAAGAAATTGACAAACAAGCAAATGAAAATCATGGCAAGATACTTATGTATCACAAACACACAAATGTAGTCACAACATTCAACAAGCAAACAACATGTATGCACATAACTAAAACAAGTAGCATAGCACAAAGAAAATATATTTTTCGTCACTTTGCGTTTAAATATGACGATTTATGCCAAGCTTGATTTGTTTCCTTTATATAAATAAATATCACCACATTCTTTAATTTCAAAATAAATCCTATCAATGTTCAAAAGATACCAACTTACATTGCCCGACTCAAAAATTTAAGTTACTATGTCAAAATAAAACTTAATAGTTTGGATAGGTTGTAGCATGTGATTTGTTTTAACTACTTCAATTTAGATTTAGGCCATGAGATTATTTTTAAATGAAATTAGACTTAATTCTCTTTAAAATGATAGGGGGCGCGACTCCTACGGACTTACGGTTAATTAGTTATGAATTTCTGAACTTGGACAAAAACTGTATACTATACAGACGGATTTCATAGAACCATTTTAAGGGTTCCGTCCTTTGAAGAGAAAGGTTCCGCGGATCTCTGTACCAGAATCAACAAAACTCGTATTTTGACATAGAGAAAATGTATGGGACTTGCTAGATTAGATAGTAAAGTTACAATGTACTTATTTAACTTTATTTCTACTAATGTGACTTATCTAAACATTCATGTAGGTGATTTTTCAACTAAATTAATAGTTATCCCAAACGCTCCTTTCAAAACCGTATTTTTCGTAAATTTGCTTTAAGCACACAATTCGACACTTGATTCTTTTAAGAAATCTTTTCTTTTGATTTTCCAAAGACATCTTCAAGCTTGTATACAAAGTAACATTTAACAACAAATTTTCTAAGTATACTTAGCAAAACATTTTTCATATTATATTCTGCATCAATGGTAATTTGATACATGGATCGTACTCCATTTTAAAAACCATTTGTTTTGAAAATAAGAGCCACGAGACTCTGATATCAATTGTGAAAACGTAGAAGGGGGGTTAATACGTTATCGTTTTAAAAACTTAAAACTTGTTGTATCAAATTTTCAATTTAGCTTGTTCTAATATGAAAGATGTCAATTGTAGTTTATGGCTAGCATAAACTAAAACATGTTATCACACAAGTATAATCACCAAGTCACAACACAAGCAATCATAAAACGCAAATATAAAGTAAAACAATAAGTAAAAGAAAGCGAAAACTGAACACGATGATTTATAGTGGTTCGGTCACGGAGCTCCTCTCCGCCTTACTGCACTCCCCGAGTACCCAACTCGAGAGTTACTTCACTAGATCAACAAGCTCCCTTCTCGGCGGAGAAAACCTTACAATCGTCGCTTACACCTTTTTCCAGTACAAAGCTAAATACCGGGTTCTAGTTCGAGGTAGAATCAACCTGACGTCGCCTATACAATTTCCGACACTAAGCTAGATGTCGAGCTCTTTTACAAGGGTACAACCACTGCCGTCATCTCTTATACTTTTTTCGACACTAAGCTAGATGTCGAGTTTTTTCACAAGGGTACAACCACTCCCGATATGTTTTATGGCCCAACATAGAAACCTTGTGTTTTATGGCACAAAAACATAAACCACCTAATCTAGTTTGGTGTTTAGATCGTGATGCAATGATGTTTACAACTATGATCCATGACATAAATGTCCACTGGATATGAATGCCTAGTCTACATGAACGTTCATTGATCGGAAGCCTTCAATGGATGAAGATCACAAGCTCCCTAAACTTGTTGTGATGGATCTTCATATATGCATGTGAAATCTACATGAACTTCTTGAATAAGAAGTCTTCAATCATTGAGGATGTTGATGAACTCAAATAAGTACATTTTATTACCGTCATTTATCCTATTTATTTGACTTGTTTTATTATATTATGTATGAGAATTGATACTTAATCGTTTACTTTTGTAATTCTCAGTTAAAAACAAGCATTTGGTGAAACTTGGCTATTTTGGACTAATTATGGAGCAAAACAAGCAAGAAGTTAAGAGTCTACTGAAATGTACAAGATCAAGACATTCTGCTCCAGATGCGCCGCATCTCGCTTATTACATACGGCGCATCACTATCCAGATTTCACAAGATACGATCCAAGATACAAGAGGACATGCGCCGCATCTATAAATGGAGTTACGCCGCATCTTCTGGCGGTGTACCAATATTCCTGAATATATTAATCTTGGACCCCACGCGAAGTTAAGTCAATGCGCCGCATCTACTTATCAGATGCGCCGCATCTTACCTCAGACAAAAACTATAAATACCCTAAAGACCAGACGAATTAAAAGACTTTTTGTGACGTACGATATTCAAAGGACAGAAGCCCTAGGCCGAATTCAGTCGTGATAGCAGCACAAGACACACCTTGAACAAAGATACGAGAGCTGTAAGAAGGTCCTGCATGTATTCAATTCATTAAGTAGTTTTGTTTTATTGTATTAGTACACTTTAATTGATCAGGATTGATGGGCTTGTGTTATGTTATCATTCACTTCAACTCCCCTTAAAATTGCTTTCCCATTAATTAAAGTTTATATGTTGATGTCTTTGGTGACTTTTATTAGTGCATTGATAACCTCTGTGTCTAGCTGAGCATTGCTTGGGTCGCCATGCCCCTTCCTCGCCTATTTATTAGATCGCCTATGCATTCTATCGTCTGTAGAAAAGTAGGAAGAAAGATAAATGGGATAGTCATAAGTAATCATTAAGGGTTTACTCGCCGATAAGATTAGAACCAACGAGAAAGGACTTAATCTCGGTGCGTTGCATCGAACTATACACTTCATATAAAACTAGCAATAAAACAAGTGACAAGCTACTTAACTATCAGGACAGGTCTTCTTATTGTCTCGAGTATTTATCTGTGTACGTGTGTGCTATTCGCTGATTTGTGCCTATTAGTTAGTTTATTATTTAATTGCAACCAAACCGTGCCAGTTTCTCAGGCTGAACCCCCTTGCGTTAAATTAGGTTGTATAGCTAACTTAAGATATTAAAATACTGATTAGAATAACTAGATAATACGTTCCACTCTTAGTGATCGACACTCTACTTACCATTATATACATACTGACCGGGTACACTGCTCGTTAAAGTGTGTGTGTTATTGATAAGTCGGCTAAATATAAATTTAAAACTTGAATACTGCTAAAACCACAACGACATACCGTGGGTATAAATTAGAGCACTCGCACGCACGCATCAGATGTCAAGTGCCCTTGAATCTTCATATGTTGGTATGCTTTGATGAATGATGACTTCAAGATCTTCTAACCTTCTTGGTGGATCAGGAAGTATGCTATGCTTGTGACTCATGATCTCTGAGCTTGCTTCACATGATCATTGCGAGTGTATGCTTACAACATAATGAAAGTTAGTAACATTATGATCATTATGAAAAGGGTAATTAATGTGTGTTTCTACATGGTTTTCTACTGATCTAAATGTATGCAAAGGGTAGAGGGAACGTGTGTTCTAGTGGCTTGAAACAATGGGTAAACAATGGGCTACTATTTATAGGAAAACTGTTCCTACAGGCCACGGATTTGGCGGACCCAAATCCTGGGGTCCGTCCCCTTTGCTGTTTGGTTCCGTGGGAACATGACAGCTAAGAGCTTTACAAATCTTACCATATCTTGCCTAGTCTTGTCAAGATCTTACAAAGTCAACTCCTTTGCTTCAAGATCTTTCCAAAATATATTGTAAAGTCAACTAAGATATCTAAAGATTTCCTAATGAGGTATGCCATGATGTCATCTTACAAAGTCAACTCCTTTGCTTCAAGATCTTTCCAAAATATATTGTAAAGTCAACTAAGATATCTAACGATTTCCTAATGAGGTATTCCATGATGTCATGTATATATATTCTATTTTTAGAATAAAAACATAAACATGTAAATGTATTAATGTATGTCCTATGTATATACTAGCTTAACTAATATATGTTTACCAATATGTATCATGTTAGTTTGACACCTAAAGTGTACTTATCCTATTAATCTTAGGAAACATGATGTACAAGTAAAAGTACTTGTATATGCAAAATGTGAAATGAGGTTCTAAGTGAAATGGTTAGTCTTTTTAAAATACTTAATGACCTAGCCGTATTTTAAACATTCTAAATGATTTGTTAATGGTTTGATCATAATGCCACATAACAAACATGTACGAACCTGTGTTGTACCATATTGTTGAGACAAAATAAGATTACAAGTAACTTGTACATTTTACGTTATGTATCAAGTTACATGTTTTTCATCAATCAAAACAAACGAGATTGCTTGCACTAACAAAGGCATTCATGTAGATCCTGCAAAGATCGATTCGATAAAGGATTGGACGACACCCATAACTCCCACCGAAATACGCCAATTCTTAGGACTTGCAGGATACTACAGGAGGTTTATTGAGGGATTTTCGAAGATAGCAAAGCCTTTGACTAAGATGACCCAGAAAAATGTAAGATTTGACTGGGGAGATAAAGCGGAAGAAGCTTTCCAACTCCATAAAGATAAGTTGTGCAGCGCACCTATCTTAGCCCTACCGGCAGGCAGTGAGGACTTCCTAGTCTACTGCGACGCCTCACATAAAGGGCTAAGAGCTATCTTGATGCAACGAGAGAAGGTGATAGCTTATGCCTCTCGACAACTAAAAACCCACGAAAAGAATTACACTACACACGACTTAAAACTGGGGTCAGTAGTGCTTGCGCTCAGGATCTGGAGACATTATCTCTATGGCACCAAGTGTGTAGTTTACACCGACCACAAAAGTTTGCAACATATCCTTAACCAAAAGGAGCTCAATATGAGACAACGCCGTTGGTTAGAATTGCTCAGCGATTATGACTATGAAATTCAATACCACCCAGGCAAAGCAAACGTGGTAGCAGATGCCCTTAGTCGAAAAGAGAGACCGAAACCTCTGAGAGTACGATCGTTGGGTATGACAATTGTCTCACCTCTCCCATCGAAAATCCTTGAGGCTCAGGCCGAGGCACTTAAGGAAGAAAACAGACCCAACGAGAAGATTTATGGAATGCCTGAGAGCGAAAACGGATTCATGAAGAGAACAGATGGGACATTATGTTACAAGAAAAGAAGTTGGGTCCCACTTTATGGAGGTATACGTAACCTCATCATGCACGAATCCCATAAATCTAAATACTCCATCCATCCAGGAGCCGACAAGATGTATCTTGATCTGAAGAAGCTATATTGGTGGCCCAATATGAAAACTGACATCGCAACTTATGTCGGTCAATGTCTAACATGTTCAAAGGTCAAAGCTGGACATCAGAGGCCGTCAGGTTTACTCGTGCAACCTGAAATTCCCGAGTGGAAGTGGGAACGTATAACGATGGACTTTATCACCAAACTACCAAGGACATCAAGCGGTTGCGACACCATTTGGGTAATCGTTGATCGTCTCACCAAGTCCGCCCACTTTCTACCGATTAGAGAGAACGATAGCATGGATAAACTTGCACGACTATACGTGAAGGAGATAGTTGCTCGACATGGAGTTCCACTTTCTATTATCTCCGACAGAGATAGTCGTTTCACGTCAAACTTTTGGAGATCACTGCAAGATGTTTTGGGAACTGATCTTGATATGAGCACCGCATATCATCCTCAAACAGATGGTCAGAGTGAAAGAACCATCCAAACCTTAGAGGACATGCTGCGAGCATGTGTGATAGACTTTGGAAACGGCTGGGATAGACATCTACCGTTAGCCGAGTTTTCTTACAATAATAGTTATCACACCAGCATCAAAGTTGCACCTTATGAGGCACTCTATGACAGAAAGTGCAAATCATCAATATGTTGGGCTGAAGTCGGAGAAACTCAGCTCACTGGTCCCGAACTAGTACAAAAGACTACTGAGAAGATTGTACAAATCAAGAGCCGAATGCAGGCAGCTCGAGACCGTCAGAAAAGCTATGCTGACAAGAGACGAAAACCACTTGAGTTCCAAGTTGGAGATCGTGTTATGTTGAAAGTATCGCCATGGAAAGGCGTGATTCGCTTTGGAAAGCGTGGGAAGCTAAATCCCTGATATATTAGACCTTTCAAATTTCTCACCAGAATTGGGCCGGTAGCCTACCGACTCGAACTACCACAAGAACTCAGCTCCGTGCACAACGTGTTTCACGTGAGCAATTTGAAGAAATGTCTCCCCAACGAAACGCTTGCTATCCCTCTGGAAGAAATCCAGGTTGACGAGAGACTAAATTTCGTTGAGGAACCTGTTGAGATAATGGATCGAGAAATCAAACGGCTTAAGCAAAGCCGTATTTCTATTGTTAAAGTTCGTTGGAACTCTTGAAGAGGTCCCGAATACACGTGGGAGCGTGAGGACGAGATCAAGCGTAAATACCCGCATCTTTCTCAAATCTATCGGGTAACTCTAAGTGAAAACCGAGGACGGTTTTCTTTCTAAGGCGGGGAGGATGTGACAAACGGTAATTTTCCCACTAACATTTTAATAATAAATGTCAATTTATTATGACTAAACTGTTAAACTAGGCATTTATGTGCTTACATAACTATTACGGGAAAACAAACCCGCACACTGTAACACACAGTAACTCACCAAAACTATTTAATCTCACCAAAACTATTTAATCTCACCAAAAATAGTGAATTTTCCCCATTCTCACATTTACAGATTATAACTTAATAAAAGCGAGAGGTTATCTCACTTTTACTAACAAACAAAACCACACGCGTACCGACACCACATCAATAACGAATTAAACTCAGGATTTATTTTTGAGTCTGTGGAAACCGTAGAGGGGGGGTGAATACGTTTCCATTTAAAAACTTAAAACTTTTTGTATCAAACGCCCGATCAAGTGTAACGTAATATGAAAAGTGTCAACTATGGTCATATAACATTTAGAGATGGTATAGAGTAAACTACCACACAGACATAAACACATCATGAAACAAGCATAGTCAAAATAATATAAGCAACAAAGCGCATAAGCATAAATGCAATGCAAATATAAATATAAGGCAATAAAGACTATAATGAAAGTAAAGAGATAAGTAAGAAGGCGCAAATCGGACACGGTGATTAATAGTGGTTCGGTCATGAAGCTCCTATTCGCCCTACTCCACTCCCCGAGTACCTAACTCGAGAGTTACTTCACTAATCAACAAGCTCCCTTCAGGTGGAGAAAACCGTACACGTCGCTTATCTTATTTCCGACACTAAGCTAGATGTCGAGTGCTAATCTTAGCTAGCACCAATCTACCACGATCTACCCTTGATCCACTTGATCAATACACAAGCCCACAAGCTACAAGAGATCTCCAAGATCTCAACAAGATCACAAGGATCTACTCCCACTTGACTCGATCTACCCGATCTACCCTTGATCCACTTGATCAATCACACAAGCCCAATGGCTTCAAGAGATCTCCAAGATCTCGACAAGATCACAATGATCTACTCCCACTTGACTCAATCTACCCTTGATCTTCTTGATCAATCACACAAGCCTACAAGCTTCAAGAGATCTCCAAGATCTCGACAAGATCACAATAATCAACCCTCACTTGACTCAATCTACCCTATCTACTTTTGATCAAGTTGATCAACACACTAGCTCACAAGCTACAAGAGATATTCAATATCTCTATAAGATCACAATGATCTTCCCTCACAAACTCTCAAAAGAAAGATAGACTTGATGTATACTATGATACAATCAAGTGTGTAACAAATGTTACAAGTGCTCTACCTACAATTACAACACTTTGTATCTTCTTGGATACCTTGGGTTCTTCTCTTGCACTAGAAGAGGAATGAAGAGGATCTCTTGGTGGGATGAAAGGATCACTCTTAAACAAACTAAGACTCTCTAAATGATCAAAGAAAGTGATCTAAGTGAGGAGGGATTAGACCAGAGAAAACTGACTGGAAAAATCAAGTTGGAAGTGTAAAATGGTCCACTATTTATAGGCAAAGAAAAACTAGCCGTTATGGGGACACGGTACCACTAAATTTAGTGGTACCGTCGGTACTATAGTGGTACCGTGGACGCTCCTCCGTTTATTTTTAGTGGGGAATGTTTATTTGGGAATGTTTGGAGCTGTTTGGGGGGGAAAATGACTGTTGAGATTTTTTAAACTTATTTTTCAAAATAAAACATTTCTTTTTAATTCAAAAATAATTTATAAAATATATTTTTGAAAGAAATGTTTTGTCACATTAAAAATGTGAAGTTTAGAGAAAAATATAATCCTTTGATCATTTGTCAAGTAGTAGATTTGTTTGTCCATACCTTGAGTGATTTACGTCGGAATGGAAATCTACGACTTTGTTGATGCATACTTGAGACGTCGAGAGGTGTTGATGTAAGTATGCATTGATGATTTGTGTAAACAAGTAACTTGCACATTTTACGTTATGCATTACAAGTTACATGTTTGTCATTATTAAAACCAAAGAAATCGTTTAGCTTAAATATCGTAATATTTGCACTAACAATCTCCTCCTTTTTGATGATGACAAATATGTAAACCGTAACACACAGTAAAATGTTAAAGTTACCTGTTTACACTCCCTTCTCCCCCTTTTGTTGAAGCAAAAAGGTGGTTGCCTCGAGCTCTTCCTCGAATACACTCCCGACTCCCCCTTATTACACTACTACCTTTCTTCCCAAAAAGGCGAGCTTGCATCATCCCAGTGAAGTCTTCTATCACCACTTGTGAAGACGACTCCATACTATGTATTCAAATACTCTCGAGCTCCCCCTAGCTCAATGCTCCCTATGGTAATTGAATCCCTTTGTTTATTCACCTTAGTATCTAGCGGATCCATGGATCAAATTCTTACAAAGGCTTTTCCTACATCAAGGGTTAGCTTCATGCAACATAATATATAAAAGTATAGGAGCAACATTATAGGGATAGAATGCACATAGCAAGACATGCAAAGGTTAAACTATGTGAGTGACACAGCCTAAAAATGTGCCAAAAGGATAAAGACCAAAAAGAAAGCCCAAGAAAGTTAAGCGACACAAAAAGATGAATGCATATAGCAATTCAAAGACACTTGAGTGTCATAACCTGACCGACAACTTGAGTGTCATAACCTGACCGACGACCTAAGGTGTAATTGTTCAATCAATCACACTAACAAGAACGAGATTCGTTCGTTGACCGACACACAAAATGACTTCTTCCAAGTTGTCATTGGGAAGGAAAGTTCTAACAAACCTTTTGAACAACATAATCATCTACCTAAGATGATTGGTGTTAGGATGGTTTAGATTAATATATCATTTTCACTGGAAATGAGATGCATGATATATTTCAAAAGAAAACAATATGCATGTGATCCTAACAGGATTGGGGGTGAATATCTCTAACGGGGTTGAGGTAATGAAGTTCTAGATTTCTAGTTTGGATGATCCTAGTTGTGTGTTAGAGATAATTTGGTGCATGAAGAGTTTCGTGTGTTTGTGAGGATTGAAGGTTGTTGAACTAAGTATCACTTATCCAAAGTGAGGAATAGTTGTAAGGGTTGAGTGTGATGATCGATGGGTTGAAGGTTCTTAGACTAACTATCACTGTCAAGAGTGAAGTGTAGCTAAAAGGTTTGAGTGGGATTGATATAAGGGTTGAAGGTTTTTAAACTAAATATCACTGTCAAGAGTGAAGTTTAGTTATAAGGGTTGAGTGTGAAGATGAGATGCAAGATAAGCTTGCAATGGTGAGGCCTTATATAGGCAAGAGTTGTGGGATTCGAACTAAAGTTGGTGGTAGAGTCCTATGGTGTAGTGAGGGAATCCTAGGGTGTATGTGAGTTTGCAAAATTTTGCAGGTTTGAGGTTAGGGATTCAGGGATCTAAAGGAAACAGTGAAAATTCGTCAAACATAGGCACGGTACCACTAAACACCACACGGTACTGTTAAATTTAACGATATCGTGGCCTATTTAACGATACCGTGACCTGGAAGTCATGAATTTTCCTGTGCAGCCTAGTTTTGGGCTGCTAAAGGGAAGTTTTCTAGGGAATAAGAATCACATTTGTATGTTCTTGAGAGTGTTTGTTGAAAGACTATGTGAGTGTGTTTTCGCTCCCCCTTAATCTATGACCATCAGGACAAGATGTGTGAAATAAAGAGGAAAAGAAACGTTGACGGAAGCGATGAGCTTAGTAACGTCATGACAAGTGGTGGATAGCATACAATAAACTTCACCTTTGAAGTCATATGGCTCTTCTCAATCATTGTGAATATTCATAGAACATTCATATGATGAGGCATGTGATCATGTGGAGATATCCTAAGGGTTAAGAAGATAAAATCTTCAAGGTTATGGGGTTAGTGATAAGGTTCTATTGGGGTTATCTATGTTGATGAAGAAGGGTTATTTCAACGTATCCTAGCGGTTCTTCGCTTGAAGTGTATGGAAGGTGAGTGGGGTACGAAAGCATTGGTAGTGTAGAACTAAGGTTGAAAAATGTAGATAAGTTGGGAAGATAATGGATACGGAAGTAACCATACATATGGTGTGTTCAGTACCATGCGAAAGTGAAAGGGGAAGAATCTTAGGAATCAGAAGATAGACAGAATCTATTCTGATAGGAGATGGTTCTGGTTTAAGACTACATCGAGTGGGTTTTGACAGTGTTGGTGAGAATTGAAAACAAGATAAACTGTCTCAGTAGACAACGGTCCGACGGTACCATTAAATTTAGCGGTACCGTCCCCTATTTAAGGGTACCGTGACCTGCTAAGGTCAGTTTTGACCCATAATTAGATTTTTGACAGAGAAATTTCACATACGTTGTGATTTTTCTGGACCTTAGATTAAAGAAATTTATACCGAATAAATTCTTTTATGAATGAATCCAACGGGATTCGATGAACGTTAATCGAGAACGAGAAATGACATTTAATTGCATTTTACAAATTAAATATACTTTAAATATTTCGGATGAAATATTTAAGTTGTCATTGAAGTTTAAGAGAATTTTACGAATAAATCTCGCTGATTTAGTGAGACTTTTCGACACGAGGAGAGAATTTATACCTAATAAATTCTTTGAACGGTACTGGACGAGAAGAGATGACTTCTATATTTCCGAGGAAATACATAGGTAGTCATTAGAGTGATGTGAAGGATGACTTAATATTTCCAGTGAAATATTTAAAAGGTCATGAGACGAGAGACAAGATATGACTTGACATTTCTAGTGAAATATCTAAAAGTCATGGGACGAGATAGAGGGAATGACTTGATATTTCCAGTGAAATATCTAAAAGTCATGACACGAAATAGAAGAGATGATCTCAATATTTCCAGTGAAATATTCAAGTGATCATACGAGGAACGTGAGAGATGACTTAATATTTCCAGTGAAATATTTAGAAGTCATGAGATGAGACGTAAGGAATGACTTAATATTTCCAGTGAAATATTTAGCAAGTCATGAGAGGGATTTAAAGAATGACTCAATATTTCCAGTGAAATATTTAAAGAGTCATGAGACGAGACGCACGAGATGACTACATTATTTCCATTGAAATATTCAAGTAGTCATAAGAGGGGTACGAGGGCTGACTTTAATATTTCCAGTGAAATATTTAAATAGTCATAAGATTTATGGAATATGTTCCATCATTCCTAGACCTAGACGAAGATAGTTAGAGGATTCTCGTTTGAGAGGTTTGGTTGATTTACGAATTTCGATGTGCTTCGCACGTGAGTGTTTCACGGGGTTTTGAAAGATGTAAAGCTAGGCCTATGGTGCTGATTCGCAGCAGGGTTTGGGATCTTAAGACGTGTATATTCACACGAGGATGAAAGGAACTACTAATCACTTATATAGTAACTCGTGAGTCCTTTGTCACCCGAGGGTAGATGTTAGCTTTTAGCTTTTGGACGAGCGTTTTAACATATGTTGTTAAAAGGCTTGAATATGATGTTTCGGATATGACATTTAACAATTGCGATCACAAGTTAAACTTACTTGAATATTTCGGATGAAATATTTAAGTTGTCAACCCTACTCCGAGTTCTACTAGGTTTGTATCTAACTTTTCCATGACAAAAGGGTGTATTACTTGGAAGAAGGTGAAGTGATGACCAGGGAATTAGCACAACTTTGCGACTACTTTAACTTATAGGTTTTGACACTGGTGTATGACTATATGACTTCTAAGGGTTCATAGTGATAGGCATACCTAATTCCTAATGTGTTAAAAGAACATAGTGTGGGTGCAAAATTTACAAGTGAATCATGTAAAATGCACATAAGGAATAAATACAAACATCATGCAAAACATGATAATCATTTAGCATTTAAGATCATGAAGACATTTAATCATATCTTACGAGAACATGTTATCATTTTGAAACACGTATGTGGGATGCAAGCAATCTAGGTTTGCTAAGAAAGATCCTAATTACTACTTGTTCAAAATGAAATCCTAACGGGAGATAAAGTTCACCGATGTAAACTATCTCTAGTCAAATGTAGGAATGAAAAATTTTCAAATTAGAGAATGAGTATGAGACTATCACTAGTGGTGCTCAATTCAGGCTAAACACAACCATTTTTACGGGTTATACCACGAACCCAACTTCTCTCCTGGAAGCAATTCAACCGTTAGGTCAAATTGAATTTCTAGTGCAATAGGTTCTCCAGTAGTCATTCTTATGTTAGAAAAATTCAAATTCCTATATTTGCCTATCGAAGTATAGCAAAGATGATATTAGCTTATTTCGCTAATACATGGCCTAATATGACTCAACTAACCATACTTTGAAAGTCGGTTAAGAAAATGACATGTCTTACACAACTCCTAACAAAGGCAAGCGAAATGTTTTAATTTCGTGTTTGAGATTTAGAGGTTATTTGATGGAGATGATGCATTTTATGATCTCTTGGACAACATCTTTGTTTGTTGAGTTGTTACATGTTATTTTAACATGATTTGATTTCCTAGAACCAAGAGACACTCTAATGTGATACAATGTAGAATTTACTACATCGTGTGTGTTTAAAGAATGCTCCTTTGCATATTTTGAGAAAATAATCTAGTAAAGGTTATTTACCTTAGTAGATCTTGTGAGTATTATATTTGAAATGAGTCATATTGTATATTTCAACAAATATGTTTTTTCTAAGAGGAAACTTATCACTCTTACGAATGCTTAGTGAAACAAGTATTTTAAGTATATGACCAATTTTACTTGTTTATGCAATGACACATGTTGTATTAGGTTATTATTCAACTCTAAAATCCTATATTTATTAACAGGATGCAATGTATTCTCTTGTAACATAACCATTCATGTTACAAAGAAAATAAGATACATAAGATATAAGTTATCTTTAGTCAATCTTTTGATAAGAGAAATACATGTGATATTCTCGAAGATTGATGACGTACGTAATAGTTAATAACATATTATGTGTGACACTTTTACTAGACATGTGGTTTTGAGTGTTGAGTCGTTCATGAGCAAAGTTTACATATGTTGTTTGTTAGCACGTGTTCGGTTTTTCGGAAATGACACATTTACTAATTGCATTGCAATGTAAATTACTTGTATATTTCGGATAAAACATCCAAGTTGTCAATCCTACTTAGTTGTGTATTTTATGCATCTTTTAAATATATTAGTTTAATATTTGGAACACAACTATTGGACAAGAAGACTCAATATGGCATCTTCAACACAAGTATGAGTTATGATTCGATGCATATTATATTCGTCTTGAGAGGACGTCATTATTTTCATAACAATCGAGTGTGATTGAGTATGTAGATTCAAGATAATATATTTCATCATATTTTGATGTTATCTTGAAGCTAGACAAATAATGACTCCAATTTCATGTCCACACTCGAAAACTTGTCAATTAGATTCGATAATGATATCAATCATAATTTGAGTAATGAGTTGATATGTACTCGAAATCTTTCTTGACCCTCACGATCACTCCTTTTAAAA
Source organism: Artemisia tridentata subsp. tridentata (assembly GCA_021014915.2). Lineage (NCBI taxonomy): Eukaryota > Viridiplantae > Streptophyta > Magnoliopsida > Asterales > Asteraceae > Artemisia > Artemisia tridentata. The sequence continues at coordinate 213,378,821 of CP139504.1, read as the reverse complement.
AGAAAATAAAAATTAAGGGAATGTGTTCCATTTATTCTAATACTAGTTGTATGTGTGAGGTTAATGACATATTAAGTTACTACTTCGATATTGTCATTTATTTTTATTTGCGAAAAACTATTTATATTATTAAGTATAATATTCTTAGTTTCTCGACACCTCATTAGTATAAAAATAATTATCTTAACTATTTTTATACAACATACGTACTAAATGTTTAAAACATTTTGTATGTGTGTTAGATCAATGCAAGTTTAATAAATTTTCTTTTACTTAAATACTAATGTATTAATATGATCTTTTATCTTGTTTAGACAACCCATGGTCAAGAAACACAAAATGAAGTAATGTTTTAGATATCATATTACGGATTTTATGAAAATGTTAAGTATTTTGGGGTGATATACTTTTTACACTTAAACCTTTGGAAAAATAATTGTGTAAGACAATATCATACGGCACACATGATCTACCAACTTAGTTTCTATTCCTAATAAAGTTACTAAACCATTTTAAAAACTTGCAACATATGCAAGAAAAATGGTCTATGCCTATATGCAATGCAAACTAATTACTCAATATAGTGCAAGTGATTTAGCATGAGCCTTATAAACGCATAAACCGGAAAACTATAATAAACAAATAGTCATTTAGCATAACACGCAAAAATACTTATCGTCATTTTGTGTATTAAGTATAACAATGTATACTAAGCTTGATTTTATTTGCAAACGAAAATGTTTCCTCCCCATTTCAAAGATTTTTGCCAAGTCACTTTGAACACTCGTCAAGGTTTAAAAGTTGAAACGCCCTTTTTTAGTTTAACCAAAAATTTACGCAAATTGCATGACCAAAAAGACCTTTAGTTGAAAATCAAGGACTTTAACATACTTTCATTTAGAACTAATTCATAAGAGTATTTTTCAAATGAAAGTAGACTCAACTTCGTTTAAAATGATGGGTGACACGACTCCTACTGACTTATGGTTGATTTTATATGAATTTCTGAAAATGACCCAAAACTGAAAAACAGACAAACAGATGCACGGTACTGTTAAATAACCCACGGTACCGTTAAATATAACGGTACCGTCCTATATTTAGTGGTACCGTGTTCTGTTTTCTGATTCAGTTTACAGTTTTAGTGCGGCGACTCGACGGAACAATGTAAAATTTAATAAACTAGATACCGAACATATAAAATATATATTACGCATCATTTTCACGTTTAGGACTAAGAAAGACATTTACGATAATACGTTTACTACAAAATAATGGTTTGTCCCAAACATTCCTTTCAAAACCGTATGATTTAACGACTCGGTCAGAAAACATGACCGGACACTTAAAACTCTATTCTTTTATTGATTTAAGAAAACCTTCAAGCTAGTATGACAAAGTATACTTAACAACAAAACTTGTAAGTATTAAGCAACTAAATACTTTTCATATTTTATCACCTTCATGGGTAATTTGATACATGGATCATACTCAATTTTGAAAACCATTTGTTTTAAAAATTTGAGCGACGTGGCTCTGGTACCAATTGTGAAAACCGTAGAGGGGGGGGTGAACACGTTTCCATTTAAAAACATAAAAATTTTTGTATCAAACGCCCGATCAAGTGTGACGTAATATGAAAAGTGTCAACTATGGTCATATAACATTTAGAGATGGTATAGAGTAAACTACCACACAAATATAAACACATCATGAAACAAGCATAGTCAACATAATATAAGCAACAAAGCACATAAGCATAAATGCAATGCAAATATAAATATAAAGCAATAAAGACTATAATGAAAGTAAAGAGATAAGAAAGAAGGCGCAAATCGGACACGGTGATTTATAGTGGTTCGGTCACGAAGCTCCTCTTCGCCCTACTCCACTCCCCGAGTACCCAACTCGAGAGTTACTTCACTAATCAACAAGCTCCCTTCAGGCAAAGAAAACCTTACACGTCGCTTATCCTATTTTTGACACTAAGCTAGATGTCGAGTGCTAATCTTAGCTAGCACCAATCTACCACGATCTACCCGATCTACCCATGATCCACTTGATCAATACACAAGCCCACAAGCTACAAGAGATCTCCAAGATCTCAACAAGATCACAAGGATCTACTCCCACTTGACTCGATCTACCCGATCTACCCTTGATCCACTTGATCAATCACACAAGCCCAATGCCTTCAAGAGATCTCCAAGATCTCGAAAAGATCACAATGATCTACTCCCACTTGACTCGATCTACCCAATCTACCCTTGATCTTCTTGATCAATCACACAAGCCCACAAGCTTCAAGAGATCTCCAAGATCTCGACAAGATCACAATGATCAACCCTCACTTGACTCAATCTACCCTATCTACCTTTGATCAACTTGATCAACACAAAAGCTCACAAGCTACAAGAGATATTCAATATCTCTATAAGATCACAATGATCTTCCCTCACAAACTCTCAAAAGAAAGATAGACTTGATGTATACTATGATACAATCAAGTGTGTAACAAATGTTACAAGTGCTCTACCTACAATTACAACACTTTGTATCTTCTTGGATACCTTGTGTTCTTCTGTTGCACTAGAAGAGGAATGAAGAGGATCTCTTGGTGGGATGAAAGGATCACTCTTAAACAAACTAAGACTCTCTAAATGATCAAAGAAAGTGATCTAAGTGAGGAGGGATTAGACCATAGAAAACTGACTGGAAAAATCTAGTTGGAAGTGTAAAATTGTTCACTATTTATAGGCAAAGAAAAACTATCCGTTATGGGGACACGGTACCACTATTTGTCACACGGTACCATTAAATTTAGTGGTACCGTCGGTACTTTAGTGGTACCGTGGACGCTCCTCCATTTGTTTTTAGTGGGGAAGGTTTATTTGGGAATGTTTGGAGTTGTTTGGGGGGGGAAATGACTGTTGGGATTTTTTAAACTTATTTTTCAAAATAAAACATTTCTTTTTAATTCAAAAATAATTTGTAAAATATATTTTTGAAAGAAATGTTTTGTCACATTAAAAATGTGAAGTTTAGCGAAAAATATAATCCTTTGATCATTAGTCAAGTAGTAGATTTGTTTGTCCATACCTTGAGTGATTTATGTCGGGATGGAAATTTACGATTTTGTTGAAGCATACTTGAGACGTCGAGAGGTGTTGATGTAAGTATGCATTGATGATTTGTGTAAACAAGTAACTTGCACGTTTTACGTTATGCATTACAAGTTACATGTTTGTCATTATTAAAACCGAAGAAATCATTTAGCTTAAATATCGTAATATTTGCACTAACAGAGTCAACAAACACTATTTTTATGTAAGTTTTATAAAGACGTCTCCGAAAATTATTTTACACGTTTATATCAAAACCGGGAAACCCCGATTTCACGTCAGCTCAGCGGGACACGGGGTATACACTATATATTCTTTTAATAAAACAAACATTTAATAAAATTCTTATCCCTTCCCTATACCCCTCCACTCACACGATTCCCCACCTCTCCCTTATCTTCTTCTTCTTTTGTCTGCGTTCCCACATACCCAGAAAAATCAATCGATCTATCACCATCATCCCATGGCGCCTTATGCTTTCTCTCCAACCCAGAAATTAACTGTCCCTCTCATATGTGCATTCCCCAAAGGTCAACGAGTGTGGACGAAAGGAGGTGAGGAGGACAGAGGATAAACAAAGCTTCAATTGAAAATGTTTCACTCCCAAGGATCGAAAGAATGATGAATCCCTTCCAGAAATTCGTCTTTTTAAGGGCTAATCCAAAACCCAGATGATCCACACAAATCTACTCATCCACTCGAAACTTTATCAAGGTCCAAAGGGTTCGAAGAATATCATTTTCGATTGGAGGTGGATTTGGTTGGGGTTTGAATTTGATTAGCTAGGGTTGGAATTGGGATTGTTCCAATAGCTTCAGTGTCCAAGTTCTCGGGTCATCTTGTCGATTCACTCTAAGGGTATAAAACCTTCTTCATTTCAAACTCTATAAATTCCATTCATTGTTATTCGGTTAACATTAAATTGGTTTATGTAAATTTTTAACTCTCGTATAATGGTGATCATCACGCTGTCGAATTGAATTATTGTGAATTTGTTATGGTTGTTGTTGTTGTTCTTAGTGGTTTAAAAGGTTTAATAAAACTTAAGTATTGGCTCGCACGTTTGAATCCATTGTGGTTAGTGGTTGTTGTCCAACCTAGGATTGAGTTATATGACTTCGGTTTACCGTTGGTAGTTATTAAGTTGAGAGGTCTTGAAATTGAAACCTGGAATGTTGTTGTCATGTATACGTTGGTGTCAAAACTCCTCTCGAGTTAGCGTATTTAAAACTTGAGAATTTGGTCTAGTTTAAGGGGAAATTATGGTTGTCTTTGGTTCGAGTAAAAACCACACCTACAAGGGTGTGTAGCAACTGAATTGGTCGAGTAAAACCAACCTTCACAAGGGTGTGTATGTTGTAAGTTTGGTCCCGTTGAACCTCACCCAACCGCCACCCAAATAGGGTGTGTTGTGGTTGTTCTTAGTCGAGGGATAACCACCCCAAAAGGGGTGTAATGTGTCTCGATATGCTCCTCACCAGGCAGCCACCCATGAAGGGTGTGCGTGCCTTGGTTGATCTTGGTCATGCCTAGCCAAAACAACCCTCACAACTCACTCACTAGGCAGCCTGAATATGTGGTCTAAAAACTTGGTTTTGAGAAATATTGGTCGATCGTATTTGGTTCAAGGCAAACCCTTAATGTCACACCCCCAAATTATCTGATTTGTAGCAGAATGGAACACTTGAGGGCATGACTGATCATAGCAGCACAGTTGCAGTTATATTGAACTACCTAAAGTGTCGTTTAGAAAATACAACGTTTGATTATTTAAAGCATTCAGAGTTTACAAAACAAGGTCCCAAAAGAAGTTTCATGTTTGCGGAAATAAGTTCATACAAATCAAATGATAGGAATTTGACTCTGCTTTAACTGTTTGACCTCGCGGTCCATGATTTCTGCTGGTTCCTCCACAAAATGTAGCTTATCGTCGAGCTGAATTTCTTCCAATGGGATTACGAGCGTTTCGTCTGAAAGGCGTTTCTTGAGGTTTGAAACCTGAAACGTGTTATGTACACTGCTGGGTTCTGACGGAAGCTCAAGTCTGTATGCTACCGGACCGATACTTTCCAGAATTTTAAATGGTCCAATGTATCTCGGGTTAAAATTCCCGCGCTTTCCGAATCGTATCACGCCTTTTCAAGGCGAGACTTTCAACATGACCTTGTCTCCAACCTGGAATTCTAATGGTTTGTGTCGAACATCGGCGTAACTTTTCTGTCGACTTCTGGCTGTTTGGAGTCTTTCTCGGATCTGAATGATATTTTCTGTTGTTTCTCTGACCAACTCTGGACCAGTAAGTTGTACATCACCAACTTCGGCCCAACAAACCGGGGATTGGTACTTGCGACCATAGAGTGCCTCGAATGATGCTGCCTTTATGCTAGTATGATAGCTGTTGTTGTAAGAGAACTCAATCAATGGCAAATGGTTAGCCCAACCATTTCCAAAGTCAATCACACACGCCCGGAGCATGTCTTCCAATGTGTGAATCGTTCTCTCACTCTGACCATCAGTCTGAGGATGATAGGCAGTGCTCATGTCTAATTTGGTTCCAAATGAATCTTGTAATGACTCCCAAAAGTTTGAAGTAAATCGACTATCTCTGTCGGAAATGATGGAAACTGGTGCACCGTGCTTTGAGACTATTTCTTTGATGTAAAGTCTGGTGAGCTGGTCCATAGAATAAGTCTCTCTGATTGGAATGAAATGGGCTGATTTAGTGAGACGATCAACAATTACCCAAATAGCATCGAAACCGCCTGATGTCTTGGGAAGTTTAGTGACAAAGTCCATTGTAATGCATTCTCACTTCCACTGGGGAATTTCTGGTTGTTGAAGTAATCCTGATGGCTTCTAGTATTTGGCTTTTACTTTATCGCAAGTAAGGCATTTGCTAACATACGTAGCTATCTCTGCTTTCATATTCGGCCACCAATAAAGTTTCTTAAGATCCTGATACATCTTATCAGAACCTGGGAGAATGGAGTACTTCTATACGCCTCGATATCATTTCCTGTTGTCACTAGCTCATAAAACTCTGTTTCTAACTTTTTCACTTCCGTGCGTGGACAAAACTTCTTAGTTAGCAATTTCTTGAATTCATCCCACGTAAGCTTGTGAGCATTTTCCATTCCCATGGGCTTTGCATACGAATTCCACCACGACATAGCTTCCTTAACAAGTATACTAGTAGCAAACTTTACCTTGTACTCCTCTGGACAGTTACATAGTAGAAACACATATTCAATCTTTTCAAACCATTGAATCATTGCAGTGGCTCCTTCAGTGCCTTTGAATTTTGGTGGATCTCCACTCTTGAAGTCCTTGTACGTACATTTACGTCCATTAGTACCATTGGTAGCTTCTTCGGTTTCTGCCCGAGAAGCGGCTTCAGCAGCGGCTGCAGCTACAACAGCTCTTTCAGTCACTAGTGCTGCCTCTATACTGTCGGCAACAAGCTTCCTGATCTCGGCTGGTGTCATAGCAGTAGTAGCTCTTTTGGGTGGCATGATTCTTCACAATCACAAAAGATAACAACAATGAGAACTCACAATAGAATGATCATCGTACACAATATATACAACCACATCATGTATATACATCCACAACAAGTATAAATACAATCACAATATGTATAAATACAATGAAATCACAACGAGATACAACCACGAACTATCATAAATATAATCACCACACATGAATATAATACATGAAAATTTCGGCCAACGTGGACCGATATCATAAAATAGCACAACTAATCCTGCATAGTAGAGTCACACTTGATACATTTGTTTGTACTACAAGCAAAAGACAACAAGTTCTAAACTATGTCCCACACCCCGGGACTAGGAAGATAATAGTACAAGCTACATGATAACAGTCTAACACTAGGCACCTCCTGGTGCTCCACCTAATCGACAGCTAATCCTCTAGAGATCTCTAGTCATGGCGACCACAATCTCCTCCAAATGCCGAACTCGAAGCTGAAGATCGGTCTCCCTGCTCTCTGAAGCAGAAATCCTGGCATGAGCTGAAGCTAACTCTCCTGCCTGACGGTGATGCTCCTCCTGAGACATCCGAGCCCTGTCAAATAACTCCGGTATCTCCTGTCTCAACTGGGTGATACGCTCAGAACTCTCCTGCTATCGGGCCTCTAATCCCTGATATGAAACATCGATAGAAACTATGCCTAAGACTAGTCCCTCAATCTGCTCCTCCATAGCCTCCACACGGCTCAATGGAATCATCTCTATATGACCTAATGTCTTGTCAATCTGTCCCTGTAGATGATCTAGTCGAGAGTCAAGTGTAGCAGCAGTAAGTAGTCTAGCAGTAACAGCCCTAGAACTCTCACCAACCTCGAATCTGCTGGGAGGTGCAGTCTCTGCGGTATCTGCAGTCTCTTTAGTGGCTGGTGATGGGATGTCAAGTCGTGCCCGCTTCCTGAGCGGTAAATCGTACATAGGAGTAGGGTCTCTAGGATGAAGTGGTGCTGATGGTGTCTCAGATGGTGATAATGATTGTAAGGCTGGGGATAGTGGTGGTAGAGGTGGTAGGGATGGTGATGGTGAGGATGATGGTAATGGTGCAAAAGTAGCTGGTGGTCTGACAGTAAGACGATGAACCCGCTTAGCAGCAGTGCGCTTCATGCGCGGTCCATCTGGGTATAGTCGGTAAACCCGACCAATAGGTATGAACTCCCCTGGCTGAATCACTGGAACAACTCTGGGACCACGGCGGATCACAGGTGACAAAGGTGGGGTAGGTGCCACCTCGCCCTCCTCGAAGGGTTCGGTGTCAGTCTCAGATAGCATAGGTGATGACTGTGGAGTAGGGTCCACTGAGGATAGGATGATAGTGGGTAGTGATGAAGTAACAGACTCTAGCATAATGGTAGGTGGTGATAAAACCTTATCTGTGTCAGAATCAGATGAAATGACAATGGGATGCGTGTCTGAATACATCTCTGCGACAATCGACGTGAAATGAAGATAAATAACTAACATAATGTATGTATGAAACCTCATGTAAAATGAATATGCACTTATGATGAAATGATAAGATGTTATGATGGTGTAGTTATAGTCTAGGGTATTATGGACAACCTAGTTTGCTATAACCTTTGCTCTGATACCAATCTATCACACCCCCAAATTATCTGATTTGCAGCGGAATGGAACACTTGAGGACGTGACTGATCATAGCACCACAGTTGCGTTTATATTGAACGACCTAAAGTGTCGTTTAGAAAATACATCGTTTGATTATTTAAAGCATTCAGAGTTTACAAAACAAGGTCCCAAAAGAAGTTTCATGTTTGCGGAAATAAGTTCATACAAATCAAACGATAATTAAGTGCATAAAAATAAAGTGAGACGCGTCGTCACCGCGACTCCATGGTATGTCCATATGCAGGCCAATCATACGAATACCTTATTTACCTGAAAATACATTGCTAAAAATGGTCAACAATAATGTTGGTGAGATCATAGGTTTATGTAAATGAAATGCTTCTACGGAAACCACAAGTATAAAGTGAATGACAAAACAATGCCACATAAAAATAATACATTAGCTCTTAAGCTCATGACCCCGAAGCTAGACTGAATGAAATGCCCCAACTGAGTATTTTGCCAAACACTCTGATATAGATCAAATGAAATGCATTCGTTTGACAAGTTGGCGCTACCAACCCGAACGGAGGAGTCACCCTCAATAGATCTATTCACTCACTCTCGCTTGCTCACAATTAACGGTTCATGATAATAAAGGGGACTTTAATCTGGGCAATGATGTAACTTAAGCAATGTAAATGAGTTTGGATACTTTGGTCCGTATGAAAAATGGTGCAATGTATTCTCCCCCGAGAATTTAGAAATTAAATAATTAATTAAAAACGGGGCTATGAAAACTCACCTGGTGTGATAGCAACAATGACAATGATGGGTATGATGAAATGAGGCTCGGTCTCTAATCGCGACCTATTATGAATGATATAATCTAATGTAAGCAAATGGAATGATGCTACTCATGCAAATACGTATGTTATCGATACCACTCGTAAATTTTGAGAATAACATTTATCGTTGAAAATATACTTTTGGACGTCTCGTTAAGTTAGTAAACACTTCTCGCGTAAGTATGTTGAAATGATACTCCATGGTCCTCGTTTGGTGATTTATCGATGAATATAATGTTTTCATCGTAGTTTATTATTTTTCTCGACTTGTGAAAATAAGCCCAAATGGCCTCGCAAAACTAGTCGCGAAGTAGTGTACGTTAAGTGTTAGTGAATAAACTCGACGTCTTTAGAAACCTTATAACATTATTTTGAATTCATATATTTGTCATTTTGATCATACGCGTTGATATGCATTAAATTACACATATCTTTTACTCAATAAAATGGACCAAAAAGACCAAAAACTAACCAAATATGCCAAATATATGTTGTTTTTGTGTTTTTAATGTGCAGGTACAGATATTAAGGAAATGAACAAAAATCATGAGAACACGACAAAACGAGCACTCCATTGGAAAGAGCATGAAATTGCCAGGTCCAGCCAGAGTACCGTTTGAGAATTTTTCAAGCAAATGCGAAGCTAAAATGAAGACTAATTTGAAGATCTAATGGACTCCAAGTTTTGTTAAGGATTGAAGCCTAAAGCCCAAGTTCTTGTAATATTTGAAGAAAATGCTCCAAGGCCCAATATAAAAAATATTGAAGACAAGGCCCATGTGATGATGAAGCTTTTAAAGAAATACATAGCAAAGAAAAAAAAAAAGTCTCTTGTACGTGTAGTAGCTTGAAGAAGCAAAAAAAAAAAAGAGGTAACAAGAGCACATGGCCCTTCTCTTTTGATTGGACAGCGACAAAAACAAAAGAAATAAAGAAGAAGGAGAGCAGATATTTATTGGGTGCGTGAAGCTTCACTGCCCAAAATTAATTCAACAGAGCGCGTGAAGCTAAATCCATTCCCACTCTTGCCCCACTATCTTTAGCTCCAGCCAATCCAATTTCTTTTTCTTTTTTAAGTTTAGTTTTAATTTTATTTAAAGTAGTTAAACTTTGTATTAAATCTTGATAATTTAAGATATTAATCTTTGTCTAGTTTCTTTCGTATCTTATTAATTTGAAGCATTTATCTTTATATTTTAGTTAATTACTTTTTATCCTTCTAAAAAAAAGAAAAAAAGGAGTAGTCGCAGGGAAGAAAAGTAACAGCCGTATAATTGCATCTCATTTTCACTTCTTCTTTCTTTTTTTTCTTTTTCATTTTTTTTTTAGTTTAGAATTTGGATGCATACTTGTTTACCTATTCTTAAACTTCATGTAGTCCTTTAGACTCTGCTTCTTTAAGGTTTTCTTTCATCTTCAACTTGTACGGATCAAAAGCTTTATTTTTGATAGAACTTTATCGAGTGATTTCCCTTCTTTGTTATCCAAATTTCATATACTATTATAGTCATACACCACAGTGCATGTACTAGTTTCTTATTGTTCTAATTGCTAAAGCAAGTCCACTATGAGTATACTATTTTTTTTATTGCGTCCTATTGTAATACTATTAATGAACTTCACCTATTGGGATCAGATAGCTACGAAAAACAACAGAAAGATATTCAGCCCAATCAAAGTAGTTAGAGCTTGTATTAAATCTTGACAATTTAAGTTTTGATCTTTCTTTGTTTCTTATCATTCTCATCAAAAGGCGTGGAGCTTACGGGTCTTATAAGCTTAAAAATCATTAAAGTTTACAACTTTAATAACTTTTATCAATTTATTCAGTTAATAAAGGTTTAAACTTTTTTAACTATATAGCAAAATTAAAGTTAACAAAGAAATAAACTTTAATCATTTATTTAGTTTATAAGATCGGGTGATTATTCCTCTCGTTTCATCATACGGGTTCTACTTTCTTTACTTTTTGAATTTTTAGTAGTTATTAATTTTAGTGTAATAATTATGTTTACTTTTATTGAATTATTTGCTATGTGTTTGTTTGCTATGCTTAGCAAGTATATATTTTTATCATATATTTCTTATTTGCTTGCTTAGTATAATCTAGTTTATTATTTTTAGTTGTTATCGTTAACTTTAGATTATTTGCTTACTGCTAGTTTTATTATTATCTTTGCTTAGCATAATTCAGTTGTTATCATATATTTCTAAGATTAGTTTTCTTCGTTTTGACTTTTTAGGCTCGGGATTAGCCCGGTTTTCGCGCGTGTTTAGTTTTCATTATATTTCTGCTTATTTGTGCTTTACATAATTGTTTTAATTGCGTATTTAGTTTATTTTAGTTTATGTTTTTCAATTTTAGTGTTAAAAATCCAAAATATCCCTTTTCACTATTCATCACACACAATCACGACTCGAACCGAAAGTTCCATTCAACCTTCGTTGGGAAAACGACCCGGGGAAATACATACTTCCTTTGTATTCCTTGGAGATATTTATATATTATAATTGTTGATATCACGTGTTAGGGATTCGACACACGGTTAAGGTGGTTAAACCTTTTGTACTTTGTGTGTATGATATATTGAGTTAATATGATTAAGAATGCGGAATCTACTTAATCACACTTAGAAGGTTATTTGTGTTATGGAAATGGAACAGTTGTGTTTGTTATATGACAATGAACAATGAAAGATTATCACCAAACGATTCAATATTATTAATGATAATAATACGAGTGATCTTGAGTTATCACTAGGGTTACAACCTTGAATCTTATGTTTCTATGTTCTTGAGATATTGTTGTGTTTGTTCTAGAGATATATTTTTCACTATAAGTTTAAACACACTATTTAACACGTATCTCTAGTCTAAGATCTTTCTTTTATATCACAAGAAAGATCTTTTACAATATTGTTAAGTCTAATCAAACTACTTGCTAACTTATCTTGAGTGTGTCAGTACATAAGATACAACATGTATCTGAGTACACAACTTGTTATTGATCACTTTGGTAAAAGATATTATCTACCGTATATCCTTGACTTTAGTACACAAATATCTTTTCAATACTTATCCAACCAGCAGTTGTATATGTGACAATTATCCACTCAGCAGTATCAACTAGCAGTCCCTTCTTTGTACTACCAGTACCAACATCAGTTAGTACGGTTAGTTATAACTTGAACAGTCCTAAGATATACACCAGCAGTTGGAACTGTTAGAGTATTCTTCACAGCAGTTGGAACTGTTAATACTTGTAATTCTTGATACTTAATCTTCAGAACATTTAATTCCCAACAATCCTCCCCTAAACATGTGAATCCATTTCAACATGTTTCTGAATTAAATTATGGATTGTGAAGATCTTTCAAACACTTCATAGTCAGACCCTTGATCTGAACTTTCTTTTGTTCTGTGAGATTGAATATCTTTCTCAGTAGCTCATCTGCTTTCTGATCTTTGACTTTAACAATATCAATACACAAATCTTTAGTCTTCAAACATTGACCTAAAGATGGTGCAATTTCCTTGGATGGAGGAATTATAAGAGGCAATGGTGTTGTGTATCTTGGATGCTTGTTTCAACAAGTGAAATCATCTATCAGCATGCCTTTGCAAGTGATGAACAAACGTGGTAAACTAAAATTGAAACTTTTCTTCGTTTGACCTAGATAGAACTTTCTCCTTTGGAATGCTTCATCCCTTCTAAATATATATATATATAATACTCCAGAATAAGCTCTATTCTTGTCATTTTCAACCTCCATGTCATCATCTTGTATGCTCTTGTCTTTTCCTCCCTTTCATTGGTTAATATTCCTTTCTTGGGCTTTTATTTCCTCCCCTGAGATTTTTCCTCCCCTGAAGCAAATAACATTTTATCCTCCCCTGTTTGGAAGATCTCTCACCATCATCCCATCATTATCTGATCTACCAATGTGAACTTGTTTTCAGACAATGTTGTACATGAAGCCATCAATTCCTTAAGAGTTTAAGTTGCTGCCCTCATCACTTCTAGGTGTGTTAACTCCTATGAGAGGTGATTCATTGGACATTTGACTCATGGTCCATCAATGTGATGGTTTTTGTGAGTCTCTTTTAAAATCCTTTTTAAGAAACTTTTGCCTTAGCAGTATGTATATGATTTTATTATGAAAAACCATACTGCTTTCAACCATTTTGAAGGGATTAAGTGTATAACAGACACTTAATCAAAATTTCGGTTTAAAGCAACCTCTGGTTGTGTGAGAACCAATGTTTTCAGTTATAAATAACTGCCTGTGTGCAGCTAAACTCATTCAAAGAGTTTTCCTGACAGGGTTTCCAGCTCATAGTAATTGTTACCTCTAACACAAGTGTTAGATTCACTTTTACTAGTTGTTCTTTCTATCAGATGTCCTTAGACTTGCTCATTATACTTTGAAAGTATAAAATGATAGAAAGTGAGTTGAGTCAGTTACTATCTGACCAACTAAGTCATCAATTCAATGTGAAATATGATAACCAGGTTTCAAGAAAGAAGTTTTAAAGAATTAATTAACTTATGTGTAAACCTTTGTTAATGAGTTCCCAAACTCAGTCCATCATAAACCTGTTATGAAAGCAACTGGAATCACTTTTCTTCTGCTTCCATTTCACTTGAAATTTCTGTATTTGTAACACCCCCAAAAATACCGCAGCGGAACGATAGTGTCACTGGGGTGCTACTTCTCAATATAAAGCACAAGGTATAGAAAACGACCTCTAGATGAGACGTTTTGAAAAGTTACCATTCAATTTATTTAAATCAGAGTTTACATGAGGTCCCAAAGTATAATAATACATAAGAGTTTTCAAAATGGATTGAATGATAAAGGTTATTAGCTTAGACTCCTAAAGCATGCAAATGACTCTATGATCCATGCATCTACTATCGCCTTTCTAACCTGAGATAAACATGCTAAAAAGTGTCAACACAAAGGTTGGTGAGTTCATAGAGTTTAGTATAAAATGTAAAGTATTTGAATAAAGATTTCCCAGCAAGGGCATAAAGAGTTTAGTTTAAGAGTAAAGTATTTGAATAAAGATTTCACAGCAAAGGCCTTGTAAATCCACTCAGTTGCAAATTTTGCCCATTCAAAACTTGCAACCTGTGTGTTTACAACCCATTGCTAAAATATAGAATAAGTATGACATGAGTATATACGATATATGTAAGCACTTAATGTAAAGCATAACAGCAAACTGAACCTCACGACTAGAATAAATAAGTATCATGAATAAACTGGATTATATTCACCCAAGGTCTCGAATAAGTGTTGGACACAAGGGTGGGGGTGTCAACCCGATAGTACTATCAATACCTCTCCAACGGCTCCATCCAGGAGTTAAACAGTTGCTAAGTATAAAGTGTAGAATAAGTGTAACACATTAAGGCACATATCGTAACTATATTTCATGTCCAAAAGTATTATAAGTAAAGCGTAGCATAAGAGTATAAATATTTTGAGTATAAAACAAGTAGTTGAGCATGTATCTCCCCCAAAAATAGTTCAAAACGTATAAAAGTAGGGGCTATGAAACTCACCTTAGCAATCTGGAACAAAATGAAAGAAAGTTGATAAACGTCTCCGGACAAGGAACCTGGGTGGTTATGTCAATATTTAGTAATCATTTTAGATGATCATATGTTTATTTGCTCGTTTCGTTTCGTTGTTTATATCTTTCGTTTTGTATAATATATTTCTTGTTCCTTCGTTGGTTTATTGTATTACTTGTTCGTTCGTTGATTCGTCAATAAACGTATTATGTTTATTAGGTCGGGAAATTAAAATAGAAGTGATAAAAATAATATTTACAAAAAGTTACGTTTTAATCCCTAAGGTTTGGTCAAATGACAATTTATACCCTAGACTTTTGAAAAATGACAGTTTCTACCCTTAAGTTTCAAAAATGACATCTTCTACCCTTTTTATTTGTTATTGTCAAAAATGATCCTTTATATAAAATACTTACAAAATTTGCCCAACAAGATTCTAATTAATGAAAATAACACATATGAATTATGTGACTTAGCTAGAATTTTGAGATCGAATACCTTTACGATAAATAAATGATTTTGCGAACTTTCTATTCCTATGAATAGCTAGCTAGGTCGTCTTTGATTTTGCTAAGTTTTATTATTTTTGAAAATCCTTTGATGCTCGAAATCTATGTCTAAAATCGACCTAGTAAAACAGTTTCTAATAAAAGTCTGGAAAAAGGGTTTTTGAGGCTAGCGAGGGGTGATTTTTGGAATTGAATAAATTTTTATTGGCCCGATCATTTCACTTGTTTCTTTTTCCTAGAAGATCTTTGCTAGGTCACCTTTGATGTGCAAAAATATTAGAATTTTTAGTGTTGATCTAGGGGCCGAAAAATAGGGTGAATGTTGGGCTGTTGAAGTGAAAAACTTGAAAATAAATAAACTGATCATGTTAAGTTCTAATCTTAGCGATGCGAGGCAAACTTTGGGGCTTAATAACTTTTAGCTCGTTTAATCATTTTAGGTGTTTCTTGCTTCTAAAACAAGTTAGCCATATGGTCTTTAAGCATGCCAAAAATTAGATTTTATGGTGGTCTCTAGGCTGTAGATTATTATGTCTAAAGTTGGGATTCTGGTCGAGTAGAACTGGAAATAAATAACTGGGATTATTTGGTTTCTTTGCTTAGCGATTTAGAGTGAACTTTGGAAGCAAATAACTTTTGACTCGATCCACCTTTTTACGTGATTCTTTTTCCTATATTTTGTTTGTTAGGTGAACTATACATGTACCAAAAATTAAATTTTATTAAGGTTGTTTGATAGTCGATTCATAGATCAAAAGTGGGGCGACTGGGGATGGTTTTTGGCTCTACTGGAAGACAGAAACATACCCGATCGGGTTCTTAGTTTTTAAAACATTTGTAACTAGATTTTTATGTATGTTACTATTATATTAGATATGTTTCAACATGTCTTAGTGATCTTTGATTGGTTTTAGTAAAAACTCGAATAGTTTGGGTGCGTTTATATGTACGGTTCGAACAGAAGCTTAGGATAGAATTGATAACTTAGGTTTTTGATTAGGTTTATCATTAGTGATTATTAAGTGACGTTTTTATGTAAATATAAAATAAATAGAACTGAAGTAGAATAGTTTTGGAATACTTACTTAGGGTTAGTGAGCGACTAGGGTTTAGGACTTGGATGGGTTCGACTCTTGTTCTCCTGTGTTCCTCCTCAACTCTGGTTCTTCTAAAGTTTTATTTAACTGGTGTTTTGTGGTTGTGATAAAGACGGAAATAGAATGAAATGGTGTTGGGGTTTAGTCGAATGTTGGTGTGTGATAAAAAGGTGAGACATGACTGCTATTTATAGGATGAAGGGTTCAGGGTTTTCTAGTTAAGTGATAAGGAGACAAGGTGTTGAGATAATCTGAAAATGATGCCACTTGGATTGAGGAGGGGAAGAATGATGTGGCCAATTTACAGCCATGGTTTCTATCTTCCAATGAGGAGGGTTTTGGCTTGTAAGGGTGGACATGTGTATAGCTTTGTTGAAGAGAAGAGAGGAGAGGAAAATAGTGTGTCTGTAGGCTAGATACAATGTATGTAGTAGAAGTAAAAATTTAGTTAGAAATTAGTCATGTTCGAACCAGGTTTTTAGGAGATGTGTCGAATGGAGCTTGAGAGTATTGTACATTGAGCTTTAAGGGGTAGTACTCGAGGGTTTGAAGACTTAACTAATTTAGTTTTTAAGTAAGTATTGATAATGATTTAATTTATATATATATATATATATATATATATATATATATATATAATATATATATATATATATATATATATATATATATATATATATTTCGAATTTTTGAGAAATAATGAAGAGAATGGGTTGAGCTTATAAAGGGTGTAACACATGCTTAATGAAGTTGTATGATAATTTAAAATATAAGAAAAATATAGTTTCAACCATTTATTAAGTAATAAAAATTATTTGTAAATTTTTATTAAGTTAAAAAGTAATTAAATAAGATTTTTAGTTCATATGCATTAGGTACTTGTACTTTGGCTTTAATAACTTGTAAAATTAATATTTTGTAAAAATATTGTATAAATAAATTAGGGTTTGTGAAATGTATACATAAAATCACAGTTATGTGAAATTTGGGTTTTACCGGGAGTTATATTAGAATTAGGGTTTCTGGTACTTTAGTAACTTGTACATTAACTCAGATGAGTTGTATTTTTATGTTCTAGGGTTTAGTTGTTCATATTTGGTGTTGTGATGAATTTTAGGGTTTCATAGAAATTCTATATAAATGATGAATGTTTTATTTATACGTTTGTTAAAGAATTATCGTAAAATGGTAAAGGGTATATTGTAATGTTTTCATATCATTATGTTTATGAAATAAACATTAGATTCGTTAGGCAGGTCTGTGTGGGAGCACGTTTATCAAGGATGTGAGCTACGTCACATAAGATAGGAGATATAATTAAATAAAATAAAAATTATCCGTGGAAAAAGGATAATAATTCTGTAAAGTAATAAGTTTAAAATGGGATTTTTTACGAGTGGTTACATTATTGCTCAAAGTTCATACCTGAAATTGTTAGTCCAAAACCAAGAAACAAAATGCATAGCATTTGTCTTATAGCAGTATCAATATATGACCAACAGTATGAACTGTTTAAACAAAATTTGTACTAGCAGTACTAACTGTTCCATTAACAGTATCAATTTACAAAGATATCAGTACAACCTTAACATATATAAAAACCACATAGATTAGAAATTTTAAGGATTAAGCATTCCAATACTTGCTACCAAGTATTGAAACCTTCCAACATCAAAAGCTTTTGTTAGCAGATCTGCAAAGTTAAATTCTGAAGCAATTTTAAGAACTTGAATTAATCTTTTCTCATTGCAATCTCTAATAAAATGATGTCTAATTTCAATGTGTTTTGTTTTAGAATGTTGTACTGGATTTTTAATGATGCAAATTGTACTACTATTATCAATATGAATAACAGTGTTTAAGAAATTGTACCCATAGTCAAGGAGTTGGTTTTGAAGCCATAGAACTTGACCACAGCAACTTGCAGCAGCTACATATTCAGCTTCAGTTATTGAATTAGCCACAATTTTTTGCTTCTTACACTGCCATGAGATAAGTCTACACCCAAGGAATTGACATCCTCCAGTTGTTGACTTTCTGTCCAAGCTAGCACCAGCATAATCACTATTCGAAAATGCTACCAAGTCAAAAGGAGATTCCCTTGAATACCATAGACCCAACCTTGGTTGACCCTTGAGATATCTAAAAATTCTCTTGACTACAGTTAAATGAGAAACCTTTGAAGTGACTTGAAATCTTGCACAAGCACAAACAGAGAACATGATATCAGGTCTTGATGATGTAAGATACATCAAAGAACCTATCATAGATCTGTAAGTGTGTACGTCCATATTTTCTCCATCTAAGTCTTTTAGAAGAGGCTTCTCAGAGTCCATTGGTGTGCTTGCCATTTTTGAATCAGCAAAGTTGAACTTCCTTAGTATCTCATCAACATATTTATCTTGACTAATAAATATGCCTTCATATGACTGTTTAACTTGAAAACCCAAAAAGAATGTAAGTTCCCCCATGGAACTCATCTGAAACTTATCATGCATAAGTTTCTCAAACTCCAAACACATCTCCTTCCTTGTAGATCCAAAGATAATGTCATCCACATACACCTGTACTAACAGAAGATCCTTCTTGTGTTGTTTGATGAAAAGTTTCTGATCAATCTTTCCTCTTTGAAATCCATTTGCTTTTAAATAGGAAGCAAGTGTTTCATACCAAGCTCTTGGTGCCTGATGAAGGCCATATAGAGCTTTAACTACTCTGTACACTCTATCTGGATGTTCTGGATCAATGAAACCAGGAGGTTGTGAGACATAAACCTCTTCTTCAATAGTACCATATAGAAAAGCACTCTTGACATCCATTTGGTAAACTGTGAAGCCTAAAAATGAAGCATAAGCTAAGAAAAGCCTAATTGCCTCAATTCTTGCTACTGGAGCAAAAACTTCATCATAGTCTATCCCTTCTTGTTGTGTGTACCCTTAGGCTACTAATCTAGCCTTATTCCTAATCACTATGCCCCTTTCATCCCTTTTATTCTTGAAAACCCATCTAGTGCCAATTACCTTTGCATTCTTAGGTAAATCAACTAGCACCCAAACTTTCTGAATCTTGAACTGAAGAAGCTCCTCTTGCATAGCTTCTACCCAGCTTGAATCATCTAAGGCTTTCAGAATATTCTTTGGTTCATCTTGTGAGAGAAAACATACAAACAAGCAAGAGTTTGAAAACTCATGCTGCTTTGAAGCATAAAGGGCATCAAGAAGCCCTTGATGGTCTGAAGACATCAGTTGTTGTCTTGTCTTCACACCTGATTGTACATCTCCAATCACATTATCTAAGGAGTGGACTTTGTGAATTCTTGTTTGTGGAGTAGAAGGAACTTGATAATTTGATGGAAGATTATTGAAATCATCCTCACTGTCTGAGAAATCTGCTTCAGTTGAGTCTGAAGGGCCAGCAGTTGAATGCTCTGTCTCAGCAGTACAAACTGCTTTTGAACTTCTAACTTGACTGTCTTGTTTCTCAGTTCCATCTTCCTTGATTTCATCTTCAACACCTTCTTTAGCTTTGCCAGAAGAAGATGCATCAGTTGTTGAAGTTGATTCCACACTTCTATTTATTGGCATCCATACATGATCTTGGTTTGTCTCCTTTTCTAACCTTGCCTCATATGTTGCTTGTGAACCTGAAAAATCATTAGTTTTTGCAACAACAGGCACATAATTCATTGAATTCGTTAGTGTTTCAAGATCAAATAGCCATTTTGGTCCTTGACCTTCTACATTGGATTTATCTTCCAAAAACTCCACATGTAGATTTTCTTCTACAATCATAGTTCTTGTGTTGTATACTCTAAATGATTTGCTATTAAGAGAATATCCAACAAAGAATCCTTCATCTGCTTTACCATCGAATTTTCCTAAATGGTCTAAGGTATTGAGAATTGTCACATGACATCCAAAAGGTCTAAGAAATCCTATTGCAGGAGTTCTACCTCTAAAAAGTTCATATGATGTCTTATTGTGAGGTTGTACAACTAAAACTCTATTTTGAACATAGCAAGCAGTGTTGACTGCTTCAGCCCAAAAAGTTATAGGTAGCTTAGAATCAGCTAACATAGTTCTAGCAGCTTCAATTAGTGTTCTATTCTTTCTTTCAACAACACCATTCTGTTGTGGTGTTCTAGCAACACTAAATTCTCTCCTAATACCTTTTTGTTTGCAGAAATCATCCATAACTCTATTCTTAAACTCTGTCCCATTATCACATCTAATGACTTTCACTTTCTTGTCTACTTGGTTTTCTATCTGTGTAATGAATGTCTTAAGGATGCTTGTAGTCTCATCCTTAGTAGATAGAAAGAAAACCCATATAAATCTAGTATAGTCATCAATTATAACAAGACAATATCTCTTATGCATTATACTACTTACTGAAACAGGTCCAAATAAGTCCATATGAAGCATAGACAATGATTGATTGATAGAGTTAAAAATCTTGGGCTTACAAGTGGCTTTGTGTTGTTTTCCTTTAAGACAAGCAATGCATGTTTGATCATTTTCAAATCGTTTTTGAGGTAAACCTCTTACCAAACCATTCTTAACAATTTTATTTATGGTTTTGAAGTTAATATGACCAAGCCTTCTATGCCATTTCATTGATTCATCCAATGTGGCCTTTGTAACAAGACAAGTTAAATTCTTTTTAGGAACAATGTTCTTCATGTCTACACTGTACATATTGCCCTTTCTAGGAATTTTAAGAAGTACTTGACTTTCATCAGGCATCTTAAAATCAGGAGAAAGTACAAGACATTCAGTCTCACAGAAAAGAACATTGTTCTTTTTGTCACACATTTGTGAGACACTAAAAAGATTATAATTTAGCTCTTTTACATAGAACACATCTTCAAAATCTAAATTTCCAGTTTTAATGGTACCTTTACCAGAAATTTTGCCACCAACACCTCCTCCAAAGGTAACATAGCCTCCATCTATTGATTGAAAATCTGAGAGATAAGACTTGTTGCCCGTCATGTGCCTAGAACATCCACTATCTGAGTATCCTTGATCCTCTTGTTGATCATTTGAATGTTCCTGCACATAAATGAGAAGTATTAGTTTCTTTTGGGGACGTACCCAAGCCATTACTGACTTGGATCTGCCTCTTGCATCAATGTAATTTAATCTTTTAAGGACAGTTGATACAACATTGGATTTAAGAATCCAACATGCTGAGGTCTTAATAGCATTTGTCCTATTTTTCCAAGCAGCAGTACTAACTGCTTTCCTAGCAGTTTTAACTGCTGGACTAGCAGTACTAACTGCTGGTTTTGCAGTTGAACCCTTTGGTTTCCAAACTTGTTTTTGGACCACTGCTTTTGATTGAATGGGCCTTGTAACAGTTTTTAATGCATTTTTGAAAGTTGTTTTTGCATTTTTAACTGTTAGTTTTGGGTTAACAGTTATAAATGGTCTAGCAGTTGAAACTGCTTACCTAGCAGTAGAGACTGCTGTCGAAACTGCTCTGGGTTTTATACTCTTTGTAGGGTATTCACAATGCAAGAAACACTTGTTTGAGGCTTAGATTTGGATCGAATGATAGAAAGCTTAGAGAGGGAAAGTGGGAACTTCTAGTGAGAGAAACACTATGTGTATTAGATTGAAATAATGAGAGTTCCAACCCTTCCCACACAAGGGAAGGGGTATTTATACATACTACTTAATATGCCCCTAGCGGGCTGTGGAGAGAGATGACAGTGGGGAAAGCCCCGACCCACTCCACAAATATAAATACGACTAAACTAATAATACTAATACTAATATTGCTAAGCTAATATGAATAAGCCTACGAGCTATGTAAATGCTAAGTAGATACTCGGGGTGACCGAGTCTTCATATGAATATTTATATTCCTAACAATCTCCCCCTAAGGGAGGTCACCCCGGAAATAATATTTCGAATTCTAGCATTTGATCTTTTGATCTTGACTTCATAGCTCGTAGTCTTTGATTCTTCATTGTCTTGAAACTTTGTGCATTCAACAGTGTACGTTTGATGACCGTTTGATCGTCTTGGATGATCTTTGAGTATTCTTCGACTTTATCATCCAACATTTGTTTCCAAGTCATCTTTCAGTAGTATGTTTCCTTGTGATGTAATATTCTTCGAGCCGACATGCTCACACTATTTGGTGTCATGATCTTTAGCATCAGAGTTTGCAGAAGCCGTGTTGAAGGTCTTTAGGTTGATCATGACTATGTAGAATTCCAATGATGATGTAGTGTGATCATGTGGTAATGGAGTGATTGTTGAGTCGACATGCTCACACTTTTCTGGATCATGATCTTCAGCTTCAGAGTTGCGGAAGCAGTGTTGAAGGTCTTTTAGGTTGATCATGAATCCCTTGATTAAGTTGATAGCGAAGTGTGAACATGTGATGATGGATTGGCATCTTTACAGCAATCAGCTACAACCGCATTCAGCTGCAACCTTAATCAGCTACAGCATCCAACAGCTACAACCGCCAGAAGTTCCTGCATACGACAGTTAGCAACAAATCGACCGGTACTTACAGGTTCGGACTTCGAGATTGTTAACAGCATAGTGTGAAAACTCTCTCTAATCCTTACCAAGACCGTTCCTAATCGAAAACCCACAGAGGGCTTTTTAAGATCGAACCGTACCACATCAACGATTAGGTGAGTCGGTGGAGATCACTCCACGACTGTAGACCATTAGAAACTGTCGTGACCACTAAGCGTAATCCATAAAGAATTACCGAAGTGACCTGCTTTCAGGGCTGCTTGATGTTGACCCTGGCAGGAATTTCCATTCAATCATTGAGAATTACATTAGTAAATTCCCTCATAAATGTTCTGGCAGATTGCTAAGATCTGCGTAGGACTCTTAAGTTTACAACTGGTGTCCTTAATGATGAACACTCAGTGTAGAAATAATTCGTGTCCCTATGAGATCTTATTATGCATCTCGTGGCTCTAGACTCTATTGTGCGTTTTGATTTAGTGAGCGGAGGCTGGAGAGGACTGCCACCTTTTCAATATCATCCAACTCGGAGTGAGAGAGACGATAGAAATGCATTGAACTCCGTGACAATTGAAACAAGAATCCTTTGAGGGACCTTGAGTGGCTAGGGAGGGTTGTGCAGCGTATCACTGGGTCCATGATACTTTGTCTTCAATGTCAGCAATCAACTAAGTGATTCTGACAGCATATGTATTGACCCGGTTTCTGCCTAAGTTGTAAGGAGGGCTATTTCTTTTCACCCTTTATCTTTACAATTCTTTTTCATTCTTCAACCCCTTCAGTGCTTACCGAGACTTCCTTACTAGTACCTTGTTGGGTTTGTTCCAGTACTAGCTCCATCTCAGTCGGCACTCTTCCCTTATTCACTTTTCTCCTTTTTTAATCATACCTAAGGACTTCTACACTAACTAGTGGATTGTCCCTGGGTAGATCCCTCCGGCTCTGGCGGGATCGTGGGAACTTGAGCCTAACCTAACCATCCTTATAACTCCATGCATTAATTAAAATGGTCGGTCTTTGGTATTCATCCACGATTGCCAAACCAAATCTTTGAAAAATCTCTCAAAATGTTCATGATTCTGAAACACATTTTTGCAAACACTTGAGAGTTTTATATTTTTCAAATGCTCCCCCTCAACATGTGCTAGGTTGATTGTTTTATAAATTTGCACATGTTAGGTAGAGCTCGCACTTTTTGAATTGATCCACTTTCAGTGAACATGACCGATTCGAGACACGCTTACATCACTAGTTTGACTAGCTTGAAATTATTACCCGGCCTGGTCAAGTCCACAGAAAGTTTCTCGAAACGGTACACTCTACTCAGATACATCTTTTTCGAGACACGCTTACATCACTGGTTAAACCAGCTTTAAATTATTACCCGGCCAAGACGTATCCTTTCGATTGATGGCAATTCAAGTTTCGTCAATTCATTGGTGAAATCTGAGCCACGATCTCATGCTATGCCAAATCCTTTTTGTCCATTCGCTCCCCCTCAATATGTGCATCGATATACGAAAGAGTTTAGCACATATGGGAGAGCCTAACGTTTAAGTCCAAAACATCACATTTTCATCAGGTTTCATATTTAAATCACATTCTCTCCCCCGATCAAAAATTTCAAACCTTTTGAGATTTGTGATCCCAATTGATTTAAATAAGTTAGAAAATGTGGGAGAAAATGTGTCTGATTTAATATATTCTGATGATGAGAACATACTATGCTCCCCCTTAATCTAAGAGGGAGATTCACTGCTTATTTTGCACATTAGATTATTATGACACATATGAGTTTGACCTTTTTGCGCAGACGATATAATCACCCGCTTTTCTGAGTGAGTCAGTGGTCAACATCAATCATCCATCCACCAACAAATCTTCTCAAGTATTGTCGATCCCCTCTTGGCGAGATCCGAGTAAGTACTTCTTTGTTGAAATGATGGTGGTGGAGGTGAAGGTGTTGTTGTTGTTGTTGTTGTCGATGTTGTTGTCGTGGTGAATTCCGAGCCAATCAATAGAATTTGAACGTCTGATTAAATGGTTAGAATGGGAACTGGCACATTCATTTTGGCTATGGAATCTGCATAAGAATATCAACACAGATATACATGCATACAGATACACTATTCCTTAATAGCTACCCTTCAGCAGCTTGCCACATTATAATACCAAGTTCATCTTATAATCAAACCCCAATCAGGAACTACGTCAAACCACTATCTAGCATGAAGAGCAATTAGCAATCATGAACATGGCAATTCACACAGATTTCAATATTTAATTCAGGATCTTAGGAACATGATTCTAACATAATAGCAATCTACCTAAGCGAATCCTGAGAACATATGCACAATATCAACAACAATTAAGCAGCAGAGACAAACAACATTTGAAACTTATTCACTTAGTTCATACAAATGTCAGTGGAGCATTCAAGAACATCAAACACATCGGGTTTTCTAACTTCTTTCAGATTTTGAGTTTTAATGTATCTAGGGGATTAAACGAGGATTCCAAAGAGATACAAATGAACCTTCTAGTTATATGAAGCTAGGATACTACAAGCAAATTGCACATAATGTCCTAAACTTTCTAGCAACTAACACACTTGGTCATTTGATATATTTAAGCAATATCCTCTACAACTAATACCCCATTAACTGCAAAACCTTTTCTAAGAGTCATGAATTAATCAAGAAACCCGTTTGATGATATAAAATTTGAATTCACTCTCCCCCTCAATCAATGACCCGTATTCTAGTTGAGCCTCAACTAAAATCAAGCTTAACCCCACAACTCATCAAACAAGAACTGTCATGAGGTTTTGTAGTCGTTGATTGAGTGACAAATTTTATGCATAATCCAAGTATAAACAAATTTCATACAACACATATTTACCAAGTGTCTCACAAATAATTTTCAGAAGAATCATAGAATGAAAACTATTTGTTATACTAAGAAGATTTCTCTTCTTTTACAAGAAATGATGCACTAAAACGTACATCAAATCAGGAAACTTGGATATGAAGTAATCCATGCCCAGGTGAACATCACCCAGTTAGAGGAACAACCGTCTTTTTGGCGACGTGCTTTCCCCAATATGAAGCGCGGGTTGCTATCTAAAGTAATAGCAAGCCATTTAGACATGTTTTAACCAGTTAGTATAACTTCTGCTCGAGCTTCATTTAAAGTCCCGTGTCATTATTGAATGACATTTCTAAGACCGTAAATGTTATCGATAAACAGAAGACATGCCTAGGAGAAACTATTTTTGGTATTTTCTATTTTTTCTGATTTTTATGGTTTTTCTGGTTTTACGCATCTCTATTTACAAATTGCAGGTTTTCTATAATTTTCTATTTACAGTATGTTTTAAGATATGTACAAACTATATTATTCAGTTTAAGACGATGATGAAATGAATACCGAAATGAGGATACGTTCAGTATGTTGTAGAAATCTGTGGTCAATCATCTCTTAAACTTTCACCACCAAAGCTTTCGAGGCTCCTGAACAGACGACGGAACTTGAGCCTTCCCAATGTACAGCTTTGATAGCTTCCCCCCAAACCGACAATCTTCATACTGAGCAGATTCTAAGCTCTCTTTCAAGCTTACATAAGGTAAGCGTACAGCGGAGACCGTAGCAAACCACATTAAGTATTGCTGCTCCTTTTTAAGAATAATCATCGTGATTCTCCGTTCGGGGATCCTCAAATAGATCAGCAACGAATCATCTCACATTTGAATAATTCTTCTCATATTTCTTTCCACTGAAGACTGAAGAAATGCCTACCAAAAGTATCCAGAGACCACTTCCCCCCAAGTACTTGAAGAGATTCAAACAGTCTCATTGTATGAAGCCCGAAAACCCGAAGTACATACTCAATCCCATTAATGAAGTCGAAAACGTAACATCAAGATCAATTAAGACCTAGAAATCCCCTTTTCTCCCTTCAGGAAATTGCATATGAGAATTGTTACACCAAAGTCAACTAAGTCCTGAGTGTTAGCAATTTATCCCGTGTGCACCTCTTTAATTATCAGAAACTGTTTCATACATATCTTCCCCCACGTAGTTGGAATATTACATCAAGACTCACGAGTTAAAACACTGATTTTCTCTGCGGATATGACATTTGTCTTCCCGGAATAACTTCAACTAAGAAGAAGTATAAAGTTCATCACGTGTACTCGTTGTGCATTCAGATGTATATCTCCTTCCCCCTTGCTGGTTATGATACCTCAGAATCAGCAACACATTTTAAGAACATATTCTTGAAATCTTGTGAGAAGAACAAATTAGCTCAAATGTATCAAGTGAGAATCAACCGCTACCGAAGCACTTTCTGACTATCTATACCAACCCTTAAGTAGGCCATCTGAATTGATAACTGATGAAGCAAACCCGATATACCAAACTTGAAATTGAAGTAGAATTCCCCATTCTCGTGACTTGAACTTGCACTAATGTTGGAAGAACGGTGTAGAGAATTAGTGCTCCACGCAAATCTCTAAGTACTCAATACCCAACCAAGTTATGAGACATTAACACCTCTTATGATTATCCACAACATCAACGGCGTGTGACACTGAGTACTACATCGTAACTCCTATAAGTGATAGTTACCCCGACTGCTGGTAACTAGATAACCTAAGTCTTCAACTTAAATCTTAAGCACGAGCAAGTTATCATAGAAAGTCATGCATCCAACCAACCCCGACTTCAAGATAGGATAAGATCACGCCTTTGAGGAAGTCAACTTCAAACTCGAATAAGTGATACCTGATCAACTCCATGGTCACAATTAGATGCCCAGCTCAAGTGAGTGAACCAACAACCAAATGTACAACAAATCACTTGTTCACACTTCTCCCCCTCAAAGATTGCATACGAGGATGCCATCTTTGATTGAACAAGTGCATATGAGGTTGATCCATTGTTCACACTTCTCCCCCTCAAATATTGCATACGAGGATGCCATCTTTGATTGAACAAGTGCATATGAGGTTGATCCACTGTTCACACTTCTCCCCCTCAAAGATAGCATACGAGGATGCCATTTATGATTGAGTGACTAAACGTCCAATCGAATGGAAGTAGATCCAGTTGATATCTGAATGAGCATGGAGCAAGTATGAAGCCTTTTGATGAGAGTAGTCAGAAACAAGAGTATTCGTCTGACCATTACTCAAATCTCAATCACCATGCAGTTTATTCACCCTTCTCCCCCTCAAAAATTGCATGTGACGACCAACTGCCATTTTTTGATAGACCGGGTGAATAAGAATATACTTCAATATACGTTTATCCCCTTGATGACTGAATGAACATTTGAAGATCATGAAGTTTCATGAGAATGGTCATGAATAAGAAGATTCCTCTTCTTCCGAAGATAAAGCGCACTCAAGCGTGCGCCTTTCTTTTCTTTGATGAACGGGGCCTGAAGAAATGTCAACAGACGCCATAATGTTTAAGAGCGAGGCCTGCACTGACTTGTACAGACGTCATTAGATGAAGAATGAGGCCTGTACTGAAGTGTACAGATGTCATAATGTTGAAGAGCGAGGCCTGCACTGACTTGTACAGACGTCATAATGATTCCCCTTATATGTTGTGAGCAGCCTGTGTCCAAATGTCAAAGGACGATCCGTACGACCTGCATTTGAAAACAGACGAAAGAAGAGAATTTGGAGAGCCGGATCCCCAATTTAGATTGGGTTCCATTTGGTTAGTGCAAACAATCTTTGGGGCTGCTAAAACCATAGGTGCCTTGGTTTTAACAATAGGGGCAACACTAGTAGATGCAATGGACCTGGTTAAGGGACATTGTGTATCTAAAGGGATAACTCTACCAGTAGGCTTCCATTCCTTAACAGGCACTACTCTAGGAATTGTAATCCTTGTTAAAGGGCAATGTTCCCCTAGTGTGAATGTTCGGCCCGTGGGCTTCCACTGAAAGCCCGCATTGGTAAACATTTTCCCTGTGGGTTTCCAAGATTGCTTAATTTGTCTAGCTCTCCAAACTTTCCTAACTGGGGGTTTGTTGGACAACTTCAGAAATTTCTTAACACATTTATCATGATTACACGAAATTATGCATTCATTACATGTTTTGCAAAGTGAATTTGGATTCGAATTATGATTCCTTTTGTTCAAATCTGACTTGTTGTTTCTCATGTGGTCTTCTACTTTCCTTTTAGGAACACTTTTAGCTGGTGAAATCCTAGAATTCTTTATGTTTCTCCTAGGTTTTGACTCGCTAGCTTTAGTGTCACTATTAACTCCTGTAGAAGGACTGATGGGAATCTTAGTCTTTTTCACTTCTAGTTGCTGAACATGTTTTGATGTGTTGGGATCTGAAGTTTCCAAGGATACCTCAAAGGTTACATGCTTGTTCTTAATAGTGGATGATGATGCAACTATTCTATCTCTTTGGTTGTGAGACTTAGGGCCCATGCCAATGGCATATTCTAACTGTTCCTGGATCCTTTTTGTGAGGACGCAGGCATAACCAACTGCCTTATCGAGTGGTTTTCATATTCTGTCCTCTTCCACAACCTCACGAAGAGTGTCAAGTCCATCCCTAAGGTGACAGAGATACATTTGATGGACAGGTCTGTTGTTTCTCATGGGAAATGGAATAGGCCCCACATCAACATCATACATTTTACAAGCAGAGACCTTTGATGCAACACAATTACAAGTGGTGCATGGCATTTTACCTTTCACCCGAGCCTTAAGATTCTCAATTTCATTTGTCAAAGAGGTTATTTGATCATTGTGATTGCTTCTTGTAACTTTAATAGAATCATATAACTCTTTGAAATGTTGTTTGACCTTTGAATTTTCTTCTCGATAACACTCATTTTCATAATGTAACTTATTTATGGTGTTTTGATATTGAAAATTCTGAGAATCTGAAGACGAAGGTTTATTGGTGCCATACACTTCACACTTGTTGGATTTCAATTGGGCAATTTGGGCCCTCAGCAGTCGAATCGTGTTCGTGTGAGCTTGAATTGTCTCATCTCGTTTGCTTAATTCAAAATAAGTATCAAATTCAGGAGCATCCAAGGATGTCTTGTAATTTGATATTTTATGTTTTTCATTTAAATGTTGATGTTCCAATTGCAAATTAAGATAATCAACTTCTAATTTTGAAAAACGTTTAACCATATTATCATGGTCATCATTTTGAATTTTATCAAGCAATTTTAAATTCTCCCCCTCAAGCTCAACAACACGATTCTGGGTGACATTTAACGCAATAGCATACTCATTAAATTGACAAGCAGACAATGCAGAATCTGTGACAGTGTAAAATACATCTTGTGCAATACATTTAGCAATCAAGTTGTCGTTAGTAATGAGTATGTTTTTTCTTTCAATCTCTCGACTCTTAAGTTCTATTGCATATTCATTCACCTCATTTTCCATGTCTTTAAACACTACTTCCATTTCTTTTATTTCGGCTTTAAGGGCAGTTTGCAACCCTTCAAAGTGTTCTTTAAGTAGTTTAAAGAATGGCATGACCTCAGTTAAGTAACACCTTTTTGCATGTTCAAAACACCTTTCCCCCTCAGTAATACCAGAGGGTGTGATTCTCTTCTTGCATGTTTTATCGAAATCAGCAAACAGTTGCCAAAGCACATATAAGCTAATAAAGGTTTTACATTCAGAGGGAAGAGATAAAGGCACCAAATTCCTAGGTGTATTGGGAGGATACACCGTTATGGACGCAACTTTTCTAATGAGGGGGGTGTTGGCCTTAAGTTTTTCTACCTTAAGTCTTTCATTATCTTGTTTCCAGAAAATTTGTTCAGGTGTTAACTTCTTTTGAGGAGCAAACACAGTCAAACGATTTTCCTCACTATAGTCATGGGGTTTGATTATTATTCGTCTGACTACGCACTCGGGATCCCTCATTTTCTCATTCATTCTTTCCTTTGTTCTCTCACTCATCTCCTCCTCCTCTTTAGTGTAGAGAAGCTCAGGCGGGTCATGATTAGGCATAAACATCACATTGGAATCATTTAATGCAGGTTGGGCTATCTTAGCAATCTCATGAATAGTTAATTTAGATCTACCTACATTGCTTTCACTATGCTTGTCACTTAACTTTCTGTGCTTATACATCATTTGGGCAGTCTGTCTGGTTTGGTCTTGTGTGTACAACTTATCTTCAAGCTTATTTTTTAACGTCTTGAGTCTAGAGAAATCATTTAAAAGTGTTGATTCTTTTCGTTTGAATTCTAGCTTAAGTGTATTTACACACTTTTGTGCTTCCTGTTTCTGTTTGACAAACTGTTCTAGCTAACTTTTCAAAGAACTCAACTCTAATTTTAATGTTTCTTCTCTTACTCTAGACTCTTTAATAAGTGTACTCATTTGACCTTCTAATTTATGCTCACGTTCATTAAGCTCAAACTTAGCACGCTGTTCATACATAGCCACTTGTTCTTTATAAATGTTTAGTCTAGTGATCAAGTCATCATCAGGGACAGGCAATTTGTTCTCATGCAGCACATAATCATCATTTAGAACAGAAGATGCACAACTAGGTACAACAGACGCTTCGTTGTGATTCACATATTGTTCATATGGGATAACATCGCTATTTCCCATATTAGCAATATCTGACTCAGCAATGTTTGTCTGTTGTACTTTGACGGGAATCTTTTGTTCATGCAACACATTATCATTATTAATGACAGAAGATACCCCATTAGGTTCAGCCGACGCTTCGTTGTGTTTCTCATGTTGCACATTGTTCCTAGCAGTATCTGACTCAACAACGTTTGTCTGTGGCTGATGAAGCTTGTTTTCTTGAGAATTCGGGCACACAAAGTCTCTATTGGCACCAACATAGTCAAACACGTTTATCTGTCGAACATCTTTGGGAATCTTTTGTTTGTCAATCATGTTGTACAATCTGAGAATCTCTGATATAGCAGAATCTGAAGTATTTGACATGATATTAACGTGCACGGGATTTTACAATTCTATGATTTAAACCGAGAAATAGAATCTTTCGCGGGGTTTTACAAAATCAAGAATAAACCGTGGAATGATGCTTGATATGTGTTATGATGACTGTTGGATTGTTGCACTATTGTTAAGTTGTTATTTGGTTTGGTTGATGCAAGTTGTTACAGCGAAATTTTGGTCTGAAAACTTAGAAACTCAATAACTTCATTCTGGAGCGATTTCAGGCTTCGAAAGTTGGGTTGAATGAATAAATTAATTCAATGTGTCCTTCTCCTCAGTCTTACGGTCGTTTTGACAGGTGTTTCGCTGAAAACGGAGTTACGGTTCAAAAGTTATGGCCGTTTGAAGTTTTGACGTAAAAATAGCACCTCTGTGGATACAAACCGCCTAGACAAACCGAGTTCACGCTGCAGAGACAAACCGCGTAGACACAAACCGCATACACACCTCAAAGACAAACCGCGTATACACAAACCGAGTTCACGCTGCAGAGACAAACCGCGTAGACACAAACCGCATACACGTTGCAGAGACAAACCGCGTAGACACAAACCGAGTTCACGCTGGAGAGACAAACCGCGTTGACACAAACCGAGTACACGCTGCAAAGACAAACCGCGTAGACACAAACCGAGTTCACGCTGCAGAGACAAACCGCGTAGACACAAACCGCGTATGCGCCTTAGAGACAAACCGCGTTGGCACAAACTTCCAAACACGTCGCTTTCAATGCAGTTTGTCCTTTTACCTAAACTAGTAATAGGACAAGCCGCGTTCTCGATGGGACACAAACCGCGTTCAAGAACACGTCCAAAATACACAAACCGCACCCAAGAACACTTGGATAAAAACCACTCGAATCACCCAAAAATGCCACACAAACCTTAAATCTGTGAATCCAAGCACCAAATACTACTCTTATACTATTCCTAAGCTAGAAAGTACAAGGTATAACAACTTTTAATCACTAAACAAAGCACAAAATGAAATTAATGTAACTTAACAAATCGAACCAAAAAACCTCAAAAACTACACAAATCCGTGAATACCAACTCTCATGGACCTAACCATGGCTCTTGATACCAATTGTAGGGTATTCACAATGCAAGAAACACTTGTTTGAGGCTTAGATTTGGATCGAATGATAGAAAGCTTAGAGAGGGAAAGTGGGAACTTCTAGTGAGAGAAACACTATGTGTATTAGATTGAAATAATGAGAGTTCCAACCCTTCCCACACAAGGGAAGGGGTATTTATACATACTACTTAATATGCCCCTAGCGGGCTGTGGAGAGAGCTGACAGTGGGGAAAGCCCCGACCCACTCCACAAATATAAATACGACTAAACTAATAATACTAATACTAATATTGCTAAGCTAATATGAATAAGCCTACGAGCTATGTAAATGCTAAGTAGATACTCGGGGTGACCGAGTCTTCATATGAATATTTATATTCCTAACACTCTTGGACTTAGAGTGAAAGTGAGTTTGAGGAGTTTGCCTTTTGAAATTCACCCTATTGTTTTCATACCCAGATACCCGTTTGTTACAGAAAGCTGCAAGATGATCAAAACTACCACATGTGTAACAAGCTTTATTATAAAAGAAAAAGTCATCACCTAATTGGTTAGACTTGAGGCCATTCCAATTTCTTTGGTTACCTCTGGGCTTGCTAGTGGATCTATATTGTTCTCAATATTTAACTAGTTGCCTAACATGTTTAATGTTTGAATTAGACTTAACAGTATCCTTTTTTATCACTTTAGGAACCCTTGTTCCTGCTTTCTTAACTACTTCAGGTTTAGACATAACCTGTTCTTCTTCATCACTATCAGTTGTATAGTCTTCAACAACTATAGCATCTAATTTCTTAACAAAGGACACCTTGTCCTGATAAAGTAAAGTTTTATCTAAACTTTCACTTACTTTTTCTACCTTAAGACTCTCAGTAGTCTTAGAACCATATTCCATTATTGGTTCTTGAAACTCAGGTAAACCTGAATTCCTTAGGTCAATCCCTGGGGGTTTTGGGATGCCTCTATAAGGAGGTGGGACACTCTTATATCCTACTCCTGACTTAGCTCTATTAATCACTTGACATTCAACTATGTTGTGCACACCTCTAGAAGCATGTTCTAGTGTCTGTGTAGTCAAGTGAATGTTTCCGTTTTCCTTTTTGACCCTATCAAAAGCTTCTCTCAAAAGCTTAATTTCAGCATCTCTAAAGAATATGTCCTATCTTAGGAGAGCTTTGTCATCAGAAAAAGCTAATTCATTTTCCTTATAGTGTGTGATTTGTTTCTCTAGAGTCTCTAATCCACACTTATAGTTTATAAAGTTTTGAAAAGTGCTGCTTAGCTCTTTCTTTTGATCATCATATTGTGTGATTAAAACTTGTAGAGCATTAAGAGCAGTGCAAGTATTTGAACAAGCTTTATGATTTTGTACCTCAGTAGCAGAAAAAGCCATAAGTGCCATCTGAGTAGGAGTTTCTTCTTCATCTGCCATGAAGCTCCAATCAAAACCTAAGCCATCAATAGCTACCATAGCCTTTGAGTTCGGCTCAGAAACCTCCCTTGTTTTGGATGTGCTTCCAAAACCTTTGTTCTTGCTATCTTGCTGCCTTGGTCTTCTGCACTCTCTTGAGAAATGACCCATCATGTGGCAGTTATAGCACTCTATCCTTGACTTATCAAAACCAGCAGCATCAGTGTTGCTGATTACAAGCTTCTTCCCCGTCTTGTGATAGAACTTCTTGGCTCTCATGCTAAGAAGAGAAATTTGCCATTTTAGATCCATTTCCTCCAGATCATCTTCATGGATCTCTTGGAGGTCTTCATAGGTGAGCATGGACCCATTATTTTGACTTGTAAGAAATGCACAACAAGTCTTTTCATCTAAAATACCTATGGTACTGCTTGATGAACTAGCAGTACCAACACCATCAACAACTTTCACCTCTTCACTTGATTTTGAGGTACTAGGAGTTGACATAAATGCCAAGTTCCCAGTATTAGAACTAGTACCTCCATTCTTCTTCAAATCTTGCTCCACAATCTTGAAGTTGCTATACAAATCTATAAGCTCCATTATATCAAGGTCTGGCTTATTCTTCCAGATAACAACATGCATAGCCCACTCTTCTGGTAGGCTTCTCAGAAATTTTGAGTTCAAATCTTCTTGAGGTATTTCAACCCCAAGAATAGCAAGTTGGCTCACAATTAACTGAAGCCTATTAAACATATGGTCAAGAGATTCATTGTATGTAGAGGAGAAGTTTTCAAACTGCTGTTTGAGCAGTGTCTTGTGGGTTTTCTTGGTGGCTTCATTTCCACCATACCTGGCAATAATAGCTTCAAATAATGACTTGGCATCTTTGAACTTGCTGAAGTTTAGAAGTTGATCATTGGGAATGGTCATCATCAGCATGCTTCTTGCCTTCAAGTCATTTTTCTTCTTTATTCTTTCTTCTGCAGATGTTGGCTTTGTCTGCAGAGTTGACACCACTTTTCCGTCCACTGTTGATGTAGTGGTGATAGGCTGGTAAGAGTCTCCATCTTCAATGATTTCCCAAAGTGCATAATCTTGCACTTGGAAATATTGCTCTATCCTCAGCCTCCACATCTCAAACTCATTCTGTTTGAGCATGGGAATCTTCGCAGCAACATTTGTCTGAATAGATTCAACATCCATTTCTACTTCTTCTTCTAAATCAAATATCAGCCTGAGCTCTGATACCACTTGTTAGGGATTCGACACACGGTTAAGGTGGTTAAACTTTTTGTACTTTGTGTCTATGATATATTGAGTTAATATGATTAAGAATGCGGAATCTACTTAATCACACTTAGAAGGTTATTTTTGTTATGGAAATGGAACAGTTGTGTTTGTTATATGACAATGAACAATGAAAGATTATCACCAAACGATTCAATATTATTGATGCGTGGTTTTGCGACGTTACAACAGGTTTTACCTCTCGAGGGATCTCGAGAGGCTTGCAATCCCCACCAGGCAGTGTACCTGACCGATGTAGTATAGTGAAGTGGCAAGTACCGGGGGATTGATCGTTCTCTAGGGGAATAGTGTCGTTAGGATTGAAAAACTACTCTAATAGGTCTAAGGGTGAGGGAAGATTCTTTTTGTATTTTTATATTTTATGTAAAGCAAGTAAAATCTCGGGTTTGAAGGAGTGGGCGGAATTAGTTGCTAGTCAACTAACCCAAATAACTACAATTGCAAATAAAATAAAATAACTGAAAATGAAAAAGTGGTGGAACTTATATGGGGAGAAATGTGTTTACTTAGATTTCCTTACTCCCTAACTATCTTTTACCGGTTGATTAGTGTGTATTAATTGCGTGGATGACGGGTGTATTCCTTAATACCAATCGTGGGGTGGCGTACGTACTTCCCCAACTCTACAAGCTCCTACTTCACTCCTATGTCGAGCCGGCTAAGAAGCTCCTAACATGGGATCACTAGAATTCGCTCATGCATTAAATACAACCATATAAACCTAGTACGCATTGGTTCATGTTTCTTAAGACGTTCAAGCAAGTTACCGTATAGGAGGTTAGCCAGTTTTCTTAAGCCTAACATCGATAAACAATCATCCAATACAATTAATAACACACTAACAACTAATAATCAATAGTTAGGTTTCATTAGATCTAAGCAAACACAAGATAAATCTAGCCTAGCATGTTAATTAAAAGACAAGAACAAGATATAATCAAACAACACATAGACATATTGAATGATTAAGTGATTACTTATCTTCAATTAAACATGGGAGATCCAAGGGTATAAAAACCCTTAAAAATGGCAGAAATTTGTCTTAGGGTTTCTCCTCACAAAGTTGCACACTAATGACTAAAAATTGCAAAACTATATATAGAGTTTAGGGGCTGACGGCGTCACTTTATAGGAGGTGACGTCGTCACCTCGCCGCGGCTAGGGTTCCCGAATGGTATTCCTGACGCCGTCCCTCTTTAATCCTCCAAAATCCGCTCTGGCGCGTCAAGGGTTGACGCCGTCAGAATAGTGCTTGACGCCGTCTCTTTTTAACTTAGACCGTGACGACCTTGATCACCTTAAAGGGTGACGCCGTCAGACTTTCCATTGCAAAACTCTCTGGCGCGTCACGTGTATTTTGTCATATCCACCTCTTTTGCCAAGCCATGACGCCGTCAGGAGCAATCCTTGACGCCATCACATGTACTTTTCCAGCAGCTTTGGAGACTTTGTCGTTTTCTTCACTTTTATGCTCCAAAAACGTCCAAAATGCTTCCTTTTCCAGATTTCTTCTCCAAAGTACCTAAAATGACAAAAGGAATGATTTAGGGCAATATTTGATCAAATAAATACGATTTAGGGCTTAAATGACCCCCTAAAAGCGGTACACTTTTCGCTTCATCAAATACCCTTACACTTGAGATTTGCTTGTCCTCAAGCAAATGCGCTTTTATTCTAATCAAAATACAAGTTAGGGGTCATTTAACGCTAATATAAAAGTAATTACAACAAATAGTCGTTCCACTTTAATCATAATAAGCACGGAGATTACAAACTAGCACCTCACAAGTAGTGTTTGGATACTCACATCTCTCAGGTGTCATCAAAGTAAATCTCATAAATGAAAATGGATAATATCTCTCACTACCTGTCATAGCAAATAGATTACCATAGGCTTGGGAAAGGATCAAAAACCTCCTCCACTAGGCGTAAGCACCTAAGATAAACTATCAAAGAGGGCTTTTAAACGGGTTATAACGTTAGGTGTAGGGATATGATAAACACGGATTTGTTGGATAAAGGATATTTTACTGGTGGCGAGTTAAAGATCTTGATTAATTACATGTACAATATGGCATTGCTAAGCCAAGACTAGACTCGACTTAAGCTAAAAACAAAATAACAAAAACATAAAATAAACATAAAATGAAACGGGATGGTAGTCCGTATGTTTTTTCTACTTTTCTTTTTCTCATTTTTTTTTGTATTTTTCTTTATTTTTTCGATTTTTTTTTTTCATACACTCTTGCCCTACCATCCAAAATAATACATCATAGGGGCGTTGCATTCCCCTTACACTTGAACTTTTACATAACTTT
The DNA here is from genome assembly GCA_021014915.2 of Artemisia tridentata subsp. tridentata. Lineage (NCBI taxonomy): Eukaryota > Viridiplantae > Streptophyta > Magnoliopsida > Asterales > Asteraceae > Artemisia > Artemisia tridentata. The sequence goes on along the minus strand of CP139504.1, from coordinate 213,340,932 downwards.
ACAAATAACTATTCTATCGACTCGAATTAAGATAATCGAAACACTTGATGTACTTTTAAAATATTTAGCACATATGGGGGTAATAATGTTGTTCTTCCCCATTACTCCATTACACTAGTACTTTACCCATGAGTCCCAATCGTCCCAAAACAATATGTACAAGGATATGACTCGACTTAGCAACCATGTAATCAATTAGATAATTAACTTGGGGTTTAAACAAATGTTGCCACAATAATGCACTAAAAATGAGTGCATACAAGGTAGGCTAAGGCGATTTGGGTGTACATTTAAGTGGGGTGTAAACAAATTCTTCCTTTAAGTAAAATGCTTAAAGTTAGAAACGAAAAGATAGGCTCTGAGGGGTGTACTAGGGGTATCGTGTACTAAAAATGAGTACAACGCAAAGGATGTGGGAGAATTACTTGACCAATGTAGCCAATGTAATTATAACAAAAACACAGGTGTAAAACAATGGGTTAATCCTAATGCCTCTTATCATGTAGTAAATCTAACTACACGAATGTAGTCTCACTTGTGGCCTAGGAATGGTCCTAACGCAAGTTCTAGAATCTAAGTGCTACCGGTACACACATCATAGCATAAATGTTTTTCCTACCAATTCTAGGGGCGAACCTCACATATTTGGGGGTGGAAAATTTTTTTAGTGGTACGGTTTTGTGCTAGTCATATAACTCCTATCCATGAGACGCTCATTAAGATCAAAGTTTCACTCCTATATGTTGTAAAAAAATTTAAATTTGGCACTAAAATTGCCTTAACAGGTATTTCTCTCAGTTTTATTACACATCTACCATTAAACAAACAAAAATCAAGCGTAATAGCATTCTCTAAAGTATCGTACTTTACCCCCCCTTACACTTAAGATGAACATTGTCCCCAATGTTCAAACAACAAGATGTAAAAGTAATAAGGTAAAAGAATGAAATCAAATACTCCCCTGATTCGTTTGGTGGATAAAGAGGTAACATGGTTAGATCTTCTTCCAAGAGAATGTAGAAGCTCCAAGACTAAAGCATCGCCAAAAGCTTGATTCCACATACATCTCCTTGTCCAAAATAACCTGTTAAACCTGAGAAAACAAACACGAAAACCTGCATAACAACGGCGGGATAAATCTGTATAAGGATATAATGCTTGTGGAATGATAATTTTGCAGATTCCTGGAGTTTATAAGTTAGAGATTTAATAAAAACTTTTTATGAAAACAAAACTTTCAAAAATTTCAGAAAATTAAAACCTGACACCGTCAGGTTGTAATGCCTGACGCCGTCAGAAATAATCGGCTCTCAATGTAGTGTAGTGCAAAAACAGTTTTTATACTTAGAAATATTTTTCTAATAGGGGCTGTCAAAATGTTTAATGGGTAGTCGGGTTTCAAACGCGTGTATCTCGGTTGTTATAAGCTCGTTTTCTACGTTCTTTATATCCACGGCTTCGTATAAACATGAACTAACTTGTTTTTAGTAGGTCGGCTCTTCTAGATCACGTCTAACGCCTCGTTTTGTCCTTTGAATCTCGGCGATCAGCAAGCAAAATTTTCAGAAATGGGTTTTTCGTCGTTAAACTTAGAAAAGACATATCTTTCTCGTCGTAAGTCGGTTTTTACTCATTCCAACGCCCACGGTTTCGTTTTTTAAAGTATTTTCTGAATATGAAGGCCAAAATATCCCCTGAGTTACTGAGTTTTCCAGATTACACGATTTTGGACAGAACCTTTTCTAGGGTTTGTAAAAACTAATTTTTCTAGTTCAAAACTTGATCAAACCACTTTCAATCAACACCACAACTAATCTAATCCTACCATACACCTTCTTAGGGTTTCATGGGGTCCTAAACATCACCAACATTGGTGGATTTCATGAGATTACACTAATTATCCATAGATCTATGTTAAAAATGAAAGATTAAACATTGAGTGGTATGTAACATGTATATATTTGCATGATTAGTTGCTAGCACAACAAAATACATTAAATGAAAGTATGAAAGGATTAAAAAGTTTACTTGAAGCTTACTTGATGATTTGAAGAGTTTTGGAGATGATTATGTAAGAAACCTTGGGATTTTTATTTCAAAATCCTAACAAGGAGTGTAAATGAGACTAGATGATCACTTGTTCTTGAAAAATTTATGAATTTCCCTTTGTGTTCTTGGTGTGGCCGATCCAAATGAAGAGAAAAAGAGAGAGTTTTGATCTTTATTGCTAGTTGATAAGTGTATGTATGTGTTAGGGTAAATAAAGTCCAAGACATATATTCCTGGAGCATTAATGTTAGTCTTACTAATCAAGTGAAATGGAAGTTTTAGGGGGGCTAGGGGGCGGCACATGGAAGAAAAATGAGGGAAACATGAGTCATTAAAGAAGTTGTCTAAATGTTTCAAGTATTAGTTTAGTTTGTGTATACATTAGGTGTTACCGTGTACCGAGTTAACTAGAAATAACTCTTGACGAGTTGGAATAAAATGTGACGAGGTTATAAAAATTGTAAAATCATATTCCTTGCAAGAATCGGGTGTTAGAATGATTATCGGGTTGAAATATCGCAAACCGACGGAGTTATAAGCTCCTAACGGAAAATATAGCAATTGATTTAAAAACACCGGGTAAAGTAATAATATAATCTTTATATCATTATAATAAGTATGAAAATATGTTATGATCACTGACGGGAGTATCGGATATATTGTTAGTAGTAATGACTGAGTGGTAACTTTGATTAAATAAATGAACATACGTTAATGAAAATCACACAAACCCGTGCATGACCTAATATACTGATGATGATATGGATGATATGTAGACTACTCTAGTCTTTATGATGTGTCTTTACTGATGATTCATGAATACACAGCTAAACCATACTGGTTACGCACATTTGAATACCCGTAAACCTAGTTCACGTACTGATGAATGATAACCATGAATAGTGATTTCCCTTCGGGGATGAATAGTGTTTCATGAATAGTAAAATTTTCTGACGACTTCTCAAACTCTCAAACTGACTCCGAAAATGATGAATAGTGAAATGGTAAATAGTGATTGGTAAATAGTAAATGATGAATAGTAACTTATGAATAGTAAATTGTCGAGGTTTGGAAAATGACCTAAAATTTGTGATTTGTCACACCTAAGGGGCTGCCTTAGTTGTTTCCTGTAGAACCCCAATGGGGTGTATGTCTTGCACAATGCGAACTCAAACCCACAATGGGTTGTTGAGTTCGAGTCTCGTACAAAAACCCAAAAGGGTGTGTTGTTGTCCAGTTGTGGTCAAAACTCAAGGGAGACTTGAGTTATTGTTTTCCTACAAATTCTAACACCAAAGTCTTACTTCAAGACTTTGGTTAAGTGTGTCAAGACTTGTGGAACTATGTGGTCGAACCAAATCCATCACCTCATGTAATCTGGATGGTCATTAAGTCGTACTATAACACGACCTAAGCCTTTTGGTGCTAAAAATGGATCAGTGTCGAACGTATATATATACATTTTGTATTCCAGGCAAAACACACAAAGTCCCATTTGGGCTTGTGTGTGTATATTGTGTATGGCACAAGTGATTTCTAGCACATTTAGTTGTATAAGTCCAGTCCATGTAGAGTGAAATCTTACTACTGTTCATAGCCCACCAGGCCCAACGTGGTACCTTGGTGGTTAATATCCAGCCCAGCCCAACATCATTTTCCCCCCTCCTTTGACTTTAGTTGGGCCACAGCCCAACAAGGAAAAAGGGTGTATATATATTTGCCGCGTATCAATATATATATAAAATCGAGGAAACAAAACTTGATATTGTGACCATTGTTTAAAATAGGTATCGTCGTGACCTCGAAATCAATCTATCTCACAACTAAATCTCGACATATATCTTTTCACTTAACCTCGTCATAAACTCACGTCAAGTTGTAAAAATATTAAATTATGACACAAACGATATGTACATATATATATATCACCTAATGTGAACTCTTTATACAAATGACCATTATTTATATCAATTTTAGAAGAAAACACATGTAACGATTAATAATTTTACCACCTATTATAAAAATTATTTCGGATTTAAACTAATAAATATCTATCTTATTTACATCGTTATCAAAATTGAGAACATGTAAAACGGAATTATAGCAAAATTACAATTGAGTCTTTATAACCAATTTTAGAGCAAATGTTTTCTAAACATATATAATCGTGATCAACCAAGAAATCGACATACGTACACGAGACATGCCCGATTTCTATTAAAGAAATGAACTTATTATATTTTATTTAAAACGGGATAAACAAAACATTTATTGTACAACCGTTATACGTTTATTTCTCAAGTCACTAAGCATTTAAATGGAAATCATCATTTACACATAATTTTCTTACATCTCAAAACATATATATGTTTCTATAACGACTCATTTACATATCCTTAACATTCCATATCTCGACAACGTTTATTATTGTTCATAATCCCTTCATTTCGCCGTCTTTCGATTTCCATCAATCAAAATCTTATACGTCTTCGATATCTCCATTGTCATACATTTAAGCACTTCCAAGAGCCAATACCCACAAATACTTCAGAAACTATTTTTAAACTCCTTTGCTGCCACACAAGCAACAACAACATAAACACTTTAAAACTTTTGAATTAAATTTCGTAGAGACTTAATTTAGTCTGTGAACTAAAACATGACTTATTAATCTAGGTCGCGTGTTGGTGTCGTACACTCTCTAAATTCACAGCATTCATTGTTCAGTCTATTAAGGTGAGTTTATAGCCCCACTTTACTTATACTTATTTTACAACTATGGGGTGAGAAACATGCAAATTGTTTTATGGACCACATTACTGTTTATTTTATCAAAACTATTGCGTAGTTAGCCTAAGCCCTAGAACCCACTGTTATGCCTATTTTCATGAGCCATTAGTTCCCTTTGGGAAGCGCGATTGTTATAGATAGATCTATTGTGGGTGACTCCCTTAGTTCGGTTGGCCAGACGGGCCAATGCGAGCGTATATCAAGTCGGACTACAAGTGTATTGGGTTAAACATTCGCTAAGGGCCTTGATTGTTATTTATGTGCTATAGATTAGCGCACTAAACTGTCGAGCCTCCGTTGCATGAACTTAGAGCTAGCGCGATAGACTATTTTGTACGACATTATATGCGTTGTAATGATCGTACACAAAACTATTGGTCCAAACTTATTGTTTACTGCTTTAATTTAAACCTATGAACTCATCAGCTTTTTGCTGACTTTTAGCATATTTTTCTCAGGTGCTTAATTTGATTGATTTTGGCAAGGTTTCGGCAAGGCAAGGGTCATAGCCCTTTTCAGAAGTATTGGCAGATATAACTAAGGCTTGTTTTTGTATGAGACCGCTGAAACTAATGGGTCTATTTTTCTGAACATGAATCATCTTTTGTAAACTCTAAATATTTGATTTAATATATTTAAAACGGATTATGTATTTCGTTTTTTATTTACCTTGTGTTGTGATTTCCAATTATAAGTAGCACCCTCATGTCCCGTATGCTTCCGCGACTGTTAAATTTGGGGGTGTTACAATGAGAGACATATAAATTTAAATAATTATGTTCATCGTAAGTTTGAAAGACCTCAATCTGATAATGATTATTTGATCAGATTTTTGGATCAATTTTTGGAGTTGCGGCTGGATTTGTTGTGGGAAAGGAAGGACCAATGGTTCACACTTGGGCGTGCATAGCCAACTTACTTGGACAGGGAGGTTCTCGCAAGTATCATTTGACATGGAATTGGCTTAGATACTTCAAAAATGATAGGGACCAAAAGGATTTGATTACATGTGGAGCTGCTGGTGTTGTTGCTGCCTTTCGTGCCCCCATTGGTGAAGTCCTCTTTGCTCTTACGGAAGCAGCCTCATGGTCGGTCTCTCTCTCTGAAAATAATTAAAAAATAGATGTATAAAAGCACATTTATTCAATAAAATAACTAACAATATGAGATATTGAGCTTAGAAAAGGTGAAATGAGCAGGTTGGGTAACGGGTTAAAATGGGGAAAATTTCAGCAATGGTAAAATGGTGTTATGTCAGACCGTATCTTAAACTCCTTTTGTCTTCTTTTTTATTGATTTTTATATAAACCAAAACGTTCTAAATATGATTAAAAAAACCATATTACAAATTTACAGTTATACTCTATTTCTCTTGAAAAACAAAATCAAACCTTTTTGTTGGGAATTAAACATAAACAGTTAGTACTGCCAGAGGAAAAGTTACAACTGGTGAAGAATACACTAACAGTATTAAGTCGGTTAGTACTGATAGTATATATGGTTAGTACTGCTTATGATTTTGTAAATGTGTAATAGGATAAGTATGGAAAAGATATTGTGTATATCTTATAATATTAGAGTTATACGAATATTAGTTTACTTGTACAGGAATCCTTGGTCTATAAAAGGATATCCTAGGTTGATATAGAAGTACAATTATTGATAGAGATTCAAGGTTGTAAACCATAGTGATAAGTCAAGATCACTCGTATTATTAATATAATATTGAATCGTTTTGGAAGAAAAACATTGTCTCTTGTTCATACACTGTTTCATTCATACATACATACAAATACAAATAATCTTCTAAGTGTTAGCTAGTAAATTCCGCGTGCTAGTTAATATTACTCAAAGTATCTATCTAACACAAGGAGTGTGTTTAGATCTGGTCAAGTGGTATCAGAGCCAGGTTCTGATACTTTGAATTAGAAGATCCAGACGAATTTGATTCAGAAGAAGATGGACATGGAGACTACCACAATCAATGTTGCTGCAAAGTTACCTATGCTTAAGCCTAATGAATTCGATATGTGGAGATTGAGAATTGAACAATTTTTCCAAGTGCAGGACTATGCACTCTGGGAGATCATAGAAGAAGGGAATTCATTCAAGCCTCCTGCCACAACAACAACTGAAGATGGTAAATCTGTGACTACAGTGCAGACAAAGCCTATTACTGCTGAAGAGAAGGCCCAGTACAAGAATGACATCAAGGCAAGGAGTATGCTCATGATGACAATACCCAATGATCAACTCCTGAACTTTAGCAAGTTCAAGGATGCCAAATCATTATTTGAGGCGATTGTTGCAAGATTTGGTGGGAATGATGCCACCAAAAAGACTCAGAAAACTCTTCTCAAGCAACAATTTGAGAACTTCTCAGCAACAAGCAATGAGTCACTAGATCATATGTTCAACAAACTTCAGAAGCTAGTGAGTCAGCTTGCTATTCTTGGAATAGAGATACCTCAGGAGGACTTAAACTCAAAATTCTTAAGAAGTCTGCCAGCTGAATGGGGTATGCATGTTGTTGTGTGGAAGAACAAGCCTGATATAGATTCCATGAGCTTAATGGATCTTTATAGCAACTTCAAAATAGTGGAGCATGATATAAAGAAGAATGCTGGAACAAGTTCAAGCTCAGGGAATTTGGCCTTTGTGTCAACTCCCAGTACCTTAAGTTCAGTAGAATAAGTTCAAGTTGCTGGAGCAGTTGGTACTGCTAGTTCAAATGTTGGTACTGCTATTACCTCAAGCAGTACTAATAGACTTTTGGATGAGAATACCTATTGTGCTTTCCTGACTACTCAGCACAATGGAAGTATGTTGACTCATGAAGACCTTCAAGAGATCAATGATGATGACATTGAAGAGATGGACATCAAGTGGCAGCTCTCTCTTCTTAGCATGAGGGCTAAGAGATTTTTGAAGAGAAGAGGCAAGAAGATAATCATAAACAGCAATGATGTTGCTGGGTATGACAAGTCAAAGATTGAGTGCTACAATTGCCACAAGATGGGTCACTTTTCTAGGGAGTGCAAGAAGCCCAGGCAGCAGGACTCAAGGAATAAGGGCTATGAAGGCAAGTCAACAGGATCAAGAGTTGTTGAGATTACAGACTCAAGCTCAAAGGCTATGGTTGCCATTGATGGCTTGGAGCTACATTGCAGAGGAGGAAGCAGAAGCACCTACAGAGATGGCTCTCATGGCTTTCTCAGATTCTGAGGTACAAGTTTCTAAATGTTCTAAATCATGTGATGCTTTAAAAGAATTAGAAACACTTAGGAAACATTATGATGAACAGAGAATAGAGCTAAACAAGACCCATTTTAATTTGGCAAATCATAAAAGGGGTTTAGCTGTTTTAGAAGAACAAATTGTTCATTATAAAAGTAATGAGTCTACCTTTTCTGAAACTGTAGCTGTACTTAAAAGGGACATATTTTTTAGAGATGCTGAAATTAGTGTGTTGAAAGATGAATTGGATAAGGTTAAGAAAGCTAAAGAGAACATTCAGTTAAGTGTTGACACTTTAGAATATACATCAAAAGGTGTTCAGAAGATAATTGAATGTCAAATTCTCAACAAGGCTAAATCAGGTCTAGGTTATAGATCTGTTCCACCTCCTCACAAAGGAATACCTGTTCCTCCAGGTATTGACCTTGAACATACAAGTTTGGAAGAATTTCAACTACCTAAGATGGAATATGGACCAAAACCAAAAGAAAAAGAAGTAGTTGAACAGCCTGTAGAGGTAAGATTTGAGAGTGCAAGTGATAAATCACTCTCTGAGGACAAGGTATCCTCTGATAGGTCCTCAGGAGGGAATCAGATGCTCCAACCATAGAAGATTGGACTTCTGATGATGATGAGAGTGATCAGGATCAGATTAAACCTGATAGTGTTAAGGTAGAGGTACCAAAAGTTCCAAAGGTGGTCAAGAATACAACCGTTAGGCCTGATTCAAAGGTTAATACTGCTAGGAAAACAGTTAGGTATGCTGAAATGTATAGAACCACAAACAAGCCCAGAGGTAACCAAATGAATTGGAACAACCTCAAGTCTCACCAACTAGGTGATGACTTTGTCTGTTATAGGAAAGCTTGTTTTACATGTGGTAGCTTTGACCATCTTGCAGCTTATTGCAACAAATGGGTAACTAGGTATTCAAGTCCTAGGGTAAACTCAGTAAGATCTCCCACTCACCCTACAATTGCTAGAATGATACCTAGATCAGTTCTTTTAAAGTCTGGCCAAAGACCAGTTCATACTGCTAGACCAGCAGTTCATAATGTCAGACCAATTAGACCTGTTTACCCAAGACAAGCAGTTCAAGGTGCAAAAACTCTTTTCAAATCAGCACCAACAACTGTTAAGAGACCCTTTAATAACAAAGCAGTGGAAACTAAACAAGTTTGGAAACCCAAAGCTACAACTGCAGATCCAGCAGTTCATACTGCTAGCAGAGTAGTTAGTACTGGTAACATCAATCACACTGCAAGGGCAAATATGGGTAGTGGTGTTAATGCATCAGCATGTTGGATTTGGAGACCAATCAAATCCAATGGTGCTCAAATTGTTTTAAAGAGGATGAATTATGTTGATGCAAGAGGCAAGCCTAAGTCAGTAATGGCTTGGGTACCTTAAGGAAATTAAATCCTTTTTGTGTGCAATGTTAGTCATGTGCTTATATGTCATGAGACAAGTGCTTTGCACTTTGTTTTCTATTGTTGGACTAACAATTGCAGGTTGATTGGAGTTTGGGAATTTAGTATTTGATGCTTTGGATGGTGAGATGCTTTGGAGCTCAAAGTGTATGATGTTCTGAGCACACAACAAATGGTTATTGGTTCACCATGTCTAACCCACATAAGAACCAACTAGTCCAGAGCAAACGGTTTCTGGTAAAGACTAATCAAATTCGTTCATGGTTGACAATTTACCAAAAATTGTATGGTTATCAACTCACCATATCTAATAGTGAAGAGTTGGCTAGTCCAAAGCAAACGGCTATTGGTAAAGACACATCAAATCTGTTGATAGCTGATAGTTTGCTAAAAACTATATGAGAGCAGTCTTGTTTTAAATCATTAATAAGTTTATACTACTCATTAAAAATTTTCTCAAAAATTAGTACTGCTAGTGCAAAGTTTGTACTGCTAGTGTAAACTTTGTACTGCTGAACTAGTCGTTAGAACTTTTGTGTCAGTATAAGATTTTTTAACTAGCCGTTGGGTAAATTCAGTTTCTTCCCATATAAAAGGGTTTTTCTCAAGGATAATTATCTTCTTACTAAATATTAACTTATTCACTTTCTAAAGATAATAATTATCCCTTTTCGCTAAAAACTCAAACCCTAACCGAACCTAAATAAAAACCCAATTGGCTTTGCACATCATCAATTGAACCTTAAACGATCATCTTTCTGATATAACTTTCATTCATTATTCATGGCTGTGTTGGAATTTGTTAAAACGCATAACCAGGTTGCTTTTCTTGAGAAAACAGAGGAAGGGGATGGACCAAAATTTTATGAAATTGTGGATTTTCTCAACAACTCTCATATAAGGTATGCTTTAACTGTTTCCCCTACTCTTATTGTCTCTCACATCACACAGTTTTGGCAAACTGCTATTGTCAAAATTAGTGAAGAAGGAGACATAGAAATTCACTCTAAAGTGGATGGCATATCTTTTGTTGTTACCGAATCTACACTTAGGAGACATCTTAAGTTACAAGATTCAGATGGTATCAATAACATGTTAAACACTGAAATTTGGCAAGAAATTGCTAGAATGGGGTATGATACATCCAATCAAAAACTTGCTTTTCAAAAGGGATGTTTCTCCCCACAATGGAGATTTTTGATACATACTCTCTTACATTCTTTAAGTCCTAAAAGAACATCATGGGAGCAATTCAGTAGCAATATTGCTATTGCTCTCATATGTTTGTCAACAAACAGGGTTTTTAATTTTTCAAAATTCATATTTGAGAGTATGGTTGCTAATGTAAAAAGTAAAAAAAAAATTATGTATCTAAGATTTGTTCAAAGCTTTTTGAATAAGAAAAAGAATCTGCTTAAGCAACATAAAGAAATTTTTCCTACTCCTAGCCTGCAACAAAAAGTTTTTTAAAATATGGCTATGGCTAGTAGACTTTTTATGGGGTAGGAATACCTCTATTTCCTGAGATGATTCAAGTTGTTCAGGATGAAGGGTCAGTAAACCCAACTGAGCCCCAACACACATCCATTGAAATTCCACAAATAACTCATACACCCCCAGTCACCACAACATATAAAAGAAGAACCAGAAAGGAGACTATGATTGCTCAGTCTAGTCCTCCTACTCAGACCCATGAAGCAGATGAGCCTATCTTTCATGATAGTATGCCCCTTGATTCACCTCTCCTAGCAGGTAACACAGCTAGAAGTGATGAGGGCAGTTCTAAACTTAATGAATTGACGGTTCTTTGTACCAAGTTATCTGAAAAGGTAGAATCTCTGGAGGAAGATCTCAAAAGCCACAAGGACAACTTTGCCAAGGTTTACACTAAGTTGACTCTCAGGGTGAAAAGATTGGAAGCTCAGCTTAAGAGGAAAAGGTCTAAAATGGTGATATCTGCTAGTTCTTCAGATGACAGTTCAGATGATGATGGAGATTCTCCCAAACAGGGGAGGTTAACAGGGAAATCTGGGAAAGAAAAGGAAAAGAGATCAAGAACTCAGGGGAGGAATGAAGAAGGTACTAGTGGAAAAGGTACTGATGGTGATGATACTGATATGGGTGAGCAAGAGCAAGAACAAGGTACTGCTGAGATAGTTGATGAAACAGTACAAACTGCTGAAGTGCCAAAGGAAGCAGTACAAACTGCTAAGGACAAAGGGAAAGGAATTTTAGTTGAAGAAGATGAGCCACAGAAGATTATGAAGCCTAGAACTCAAGCACAAATAGATTATGATGCAGAAGTGGCAAAGAAACTTCAAGAAGATGAACAAGCAAATGAACAAGCTCAAATAGATTTTGATGCAGAGTTAGCAAAGAAAATGTCTGAAGATGATGTTATTGACTTTATGGAAGCAAAGAGACTAGAAAAAGTAAGGATGGTTTCAGATGCTCAGATGGATCAAGAACAATTTGAAGAACAACTACAATATCTGATAGACACTGATCCGATTGTGAAAGCTCAAGCAGTTCAACTTGTCAAAGATGAGAGTTTAAGTGCAGAAGCAAGATCAGCAAAGCTTACAAGTTTTATTTTGTTAAAGAATAAGGAAGTTGCTTGGAGTGATCTTATGCAGAAGATCAGGGATAGACAGAAGAAAGGTTATAAGAAGAAGATGCCATCTAGAAAAGAATAGATAAGCTTCATGAAAAGTTATTTGAAGAATCAGGCATATTGGAAGCAAAGTTTCTTCAAAGGAAAATCAGATGCTGAGATAGAGAAAGCTTACTATGAGGCTTATGCAAGAATCAACAAGCCAATTCCAAAGGAGTTCATGCATAATCCTGAAGAAAGTAAAGGAGAGAAAAGAAGACCAGAAGTCTTGGAGTCAGATACTTTCAAAGAAGCAAAAGACTGGAGCTGAGGGATTAACAGATGAGCAAATCAAGAACATGATTGTAGTAGTTCCTGAATTCACAAACATCAAGCCACTACAAGCAAAACACCCTATTATAGATTGGGAAGTATTCTCTGAAGGAATAATGAAAGGGTGGAAGATCATAAGAATTGGTGGAATAACTGAGAGATACAAATTGTTTGAAGAATTGCTTAAGGGATTTGATAGGGAAGATCTCAATCAGTTGTGGAATTTAGTACAAGAAAGATTCAGAGTTGCAGATCCTATTGAAGACAAAGACAAATAATTGTGGGTACAGTTGAAGAGAATCTATGAACTAGATGGTGGTGAAGCAATATGGAGGTTTCAAGATCCAATTAAAGATGTTTCATGGAAGCTATTTGATACATGTGAAGTTCATAGAATTTCTACTAAAGATGGTTTGGAGATATACATGTTAGTATAAAAAGACTACCCTCTCAGACCAGCTGTGTTGGTTACATTAGTATATTTAAAACTGGAAGTTGAAGCTGATTCAGAAATAGCAGATGAGCTAGTAAGGAAGATGTTTGATATTGCAGAACAGAGAAAAGCTCAGACTAAGAGATTGACATGGTAGTGTTTGGAATAATCCCCCCATCCTCAGAAATGAAGTTTAATTCGAAGAAAAACTTAGTGATTTGGAGAGAAATCATAAGTTTAGGGGAGGATTGTTTGGAATTAAACATAAACAGTAAGTACTGCCAGAGGAAAAGTTACAACTGATGAAGAATACACTAACAGTACTAAGTCAGTTAGTACTGCTAGTATATATGGTTAGTACTGCTTATGATTTTGTAAACGTGTGATAGGATAAGTATGGAAAAGATATTGTGTATATCTTATAGTATTAGAGTTATACGAATATTAGTTTACTTGTACAGGAATCCTTGGTCTATAAAAGGATATCCTAGTTTGTTATAGAAGTACGATTATTGATAGAGATTCAAGGTTGTAAACCCTAATGATAAGTCAAGATTACTCGTATTATTAATATAATATTGAATCATTTTGGAAAAAAAAACATTGTCTCTTGTTCATACACTGTTTCATTCATTCATACATACAAATACAAATAATCTTCTAAGTGTTAGCTAGTAAATTCCACATGCTAGTTAATATTACTCAAAGTATCTATCTAACACAAGGAGTGTGTTTAGATCCGGTCACTTTTCAACAAAATAAAGAAGTCTTTATCAGGTTAAATACATAAACTTTTTCTACATAATAACCAACCCATGACCATGGTTTCTAAGGACAAAGTTAAGGAAAGCATTGACCGTGATGGGAGATTGAACACATAAAATAAAATATAGTTTCAAGAGGATCCAAGACTTTCAAATAAGGTTTTGATTACTCTTCTCATTGTCTATCTTTTGTGAGAAACAATTATATGGCGTAGTTTAACCAACAGAGTAAGAAAATATACAAGAATGGAAATATGTTGTTAAATAGGAGGATTTATCCATGCAATTAGACTCATCGCGTTCTTGGTGTACAAATCTATTTGACATGAAAGAGGCCGATAAAAGCTTCAGAAATAATTTGATAATACAGTAACTCAATAACATCCCCGATAAGCTTAGCCACTTTTTTACTTTGATTAAACAGGAAGGGCAGATGATGAAGATAGTAGTGTACTTTGAATTGGCGTAACATGGTGGTGAGACGGAAGTAGCTCATGTAAAGAATGTTTTACTTCAACATCTCCCATCATTCATACTGTAATACCCGAGAATATGCTGCCAAGGGGAAATTTGCTAATCACTTCAAAGTTTCTATCAAGAATCCGGAAGAGATATTCTACCAGTACAATATATGTGGCTCTTTCACGTGTCAAAAGGTTTAACGAGGAAATGGACATTTATTACAGAGATATTTACAAGCATAGTAGTTTATACTATCATTAACTTATAACTTATTACTCTGTATAAAGAACATCTCATACCGTGTATGTTCGTTGTTCTTTTTTACTTTATTCACGCTTAATTTTTTTTATGCATAAACCATTTAAAAACCCCGTGATTCCATGGGTCTATAAGCTAGTCTAAAATATTTAGCATCAATTACTCACATGCAATATTAAAAATAGCTAAATAAAGAGTAACATACTCAAAGCAAAACACCTTTAGTTTTTCATTAACGAAACACTATTAATAAAGAGTTCCCCTAAATAAACCCATTTATTCCACTAAACAAACACTAATTATTGCATCCATCATTAAATTTACTACTTTCATTAATTTTTACTTAGCACTTTTTCTCTCCCCCAACCCATATTTTGTACAATGTTTCCCAAATTCATATTTATGAACAAACCCAATAAAGATGACCCTGACTATACAATCTTGTTAATGCATTAACACCAACCACAAATAATAGTGCTACAACATCCCATCTAGCAAAGTCGATCCTAATAAAAATTAAAGTTAATACGTTAACACTTTCCTATGAAGAGACATTGACAATGTGATCATGCGACTCATGCAAAATTGTTAACGGTTTTACTTCATTAGCCAAATACAGTTTGTGTTTCTTTTAAATTATTGCAATAGGTAAATATGGGTGTTAACCAATTAGTAAGGACCCGTTTATTTATATGAATGGGATAATTCCTATATTAAAAGAGAATGAAAGGTACGAGAGAGAGCAAATATTATACTTTTTCTATTTTCTTTTTCCTTTTTACAAAAGAAGCACACATTGGGAACACCTTGGTGAAACATGCATACACTTTTCCTTAATTTTGAAAACGATCATATTTTGGGACTTGATTCGTGAAATTTGGCTCGAAATTTTGGAAGGAGAAAGAATGTGAGAGTAAAATTTTTATTTTTTCTAATCATTATTATTATACTTTTAATAAAGTTATTTAATGATTAGTAGTTGACTATATTAAATGAGGGTTTAATTAGTGGAAATGGTGTAAGAATAGTAGGACCCTTAATAAAATAATCTCAAAAGTTAAGTTTCGTTCTAATGTTTTTAGCATGAACAACTGTCTTTAGTTAATAGCAACACAACGATCTGTCTTAAGATTGTTGTATATATGTGTATATTACTACTAGAGACAAATAAACCGTAACATATAAACTAAAAGTGTAGAGAAACGATACCGTAATTTTTTTTGCGTGTATAGACTCAAAGAACACAAATAAAGAAAATGTTGAGGCATGTGATGCTCACAGTTTCTTTAAGACAGATTTGTTCTCTCCACAGTGCTTGAGAATTGTGAACGTGTTGGGAATTCTGCTAAGGAAGAATTCTACTGATGGTTACTGCTGATGGTTACTGCTGAAGTGTTGGATTCTGCTGATGACTTGTTTCTGCGGAAGTAGAGATTCTACGGAGTTGGTTTCTGCTGATATAGACATTCAGCGTATTTGTTATTAGTTTGGATATGCATGAGTTTTATTAGGAAATTATATAGTATATTTTCTATTAAAAGAGGAATGACGGTAGTACTCAATGACGATAATGAACTAATCCCTTCAAGAACCGTTACCGGATGAAGAGTTTGCATCGACTACCGCAAACTCAATGATGCTACGCGAAAAGATCACTTCCCTCTTCCATTTATTGATCAAATGTTAGAAAGACTATCAGGTCATGATTATTATTGTTTTTTAGATGGTTTTTCAGGTTTCTTCCAAATACCCATTGCCCCCGAGGATCAAGAGAAGACGACTTTAACCTGCCCTTATGGAACCTTCGCCTATAGGAGAATGCCGTTCGGACTATGCAACGCCCCTGCTACTTTCCAACGTTGTATGACGGCTATCTTCCATGATATGGTGGAAGACTTTATGGAAGTCTTCATGGACGACTTCTCGGTGTTCGGTAACTCATTCAGTGATTGTCTCTTTAAACTTGATAAAATGCTTGCTAGGTGTGAAGAAACTAACCTTGTTCTTAATTGGGAAAAATGTCATTTTATAGTTAGAGAGGGAATTGTGTTAGGACATAAGATTTCTGGGAAAGGTATAGAAGTCGATAAAGCTAAAATTGATGTAATTGCCAAACTACCTTACCCCACTAATGTAAAAGGTGTTAGAAGCTTTTTAGGACATGCCGGATTCTATTGTAGGTTCATAAAGGATTTTTCAATGATATCTAGGCCTATGACCCAATTATTGCTAAAAGATGCGAAGTTTGATTTTTCTGAAGATTGCAAAAAGGCATTTAACATACTTAAAGAAAAATTGACTTCTGCACCCATTATAATTTCGCCAGATTGGAATCTGCCTTTTGAACTAATGTGTGATGCTAGTGATTATGCTGTTGGAGCTGTACTTGGTCAAAAGATTGATAGGAAATTTAAGCCAATTTATTATGCTAGCAAAACACTGAACAATGCCCAAGAACATTACACCACCACGGAAAAAGAACTTTTAGCAGTAGTTTTTGCATTCGATAAATTTAGATCATATCTTATATTGTCAAAAACTATGGTTTACACTGACCATTCTGCTTTGAAGTATTTGTTCAATAAACAGGATGCCAAGCCAAGGCTTATTAGGTGGGTTTTATTGCTCCAAGGATTCGATATTGAAATTAAAGATAAAAAGGGTGCCGAGAATCTAGCTGCTGATCACTTATCTAGACTTGAAAACCCTGATATGGAGGTGCTTGACGAAAGGGAAATAGCTGATGACTTTCCTGATGAACACCTTATGATGGTAGGAATTAAGAGCAATAATAATGGACCATGGTATGCCGACTTTATAAACTTTATTGTTTCAAATGAAATTCCAAAAGGGCTAACATCCGACGAGAAAAGAAGGTTTCTAACTCTCGCTAGCGAGTATATTTGGGATGAACCTTATGCCTTTAAATTATGTCCTGACAATATTATACGAAGATGCGTAGATGGTGATGACATCCTAGCAATATTGGCACATTGCCATTCAGGGCCAACGGGGGGACATCACGGTGCAGTCATCACAAGAAGAAAGATCCTTGATGCGGGATTTTATTGGCCCACTATGTTGGATGATGCAAAAGATTATATAAAAGGATGTGATGCGTGTCAACGATCCGAGAATATAACATCAAGAAACGAAATGCCGCAAAACTATATCCATGTATGTGAAGTTTTAGACATATGGGGATTGGACTTCATGGGACCGTTTCCTGAATCTAAAGGTAATAAATATATTTTGGTTGCTGTTGATTACGTATCAAAATGGGTCGAAGCGCAAGCATTACCAACAAACGACAGCAAGGTAGTACTTAAATTTTTGCAAAGTTTGTTCTCTAGGTTTGGAATTCCTAAAGCATTGATTAGTGATAGGGGAACACACTTTTGTAATCACCATCTGGGAAGAGCCTTGCAAAAATATTGGAGTATATCATAGGGTTTCCACCGCATACCATCCTCAATCCAATGGGCAAACTGAAGTAACCAATAGGACTATAAAGCGAATTCTTGAAAAAACGACTGGATATAATCCGAAAAGGTGGTCTGACAAGTTAAATGATGCTTTATGGGCATTCCGTACAGCCTATAAGACACCAACGGGATGCACTCCATTTCGTCTTGTATACGGAAAAGCATGCCACCTACCGGTCGAAATTGAACAAAGTGCATATTGGGCTTTGACGAATTGTAATATGGATATGGAAGCTGCAACGAAGAACCGTTTCATGGAACTTAATGAACTCTATGAACTAAGAGATGAGGCCTACAAAAATACTAAGATCTACAAAGAAAGAACTAAAAGATGGCATGACTCGAGGTTACGTGGGGATAAAACGTTTACTATTGGAGAGAAAGTGCTACTATTTAATTCCAGATTAAAGATGTATCCTGGTAAACTTAAATCAAGATGGACGGGTCCGTTCGTTGTCAAGAAAGTGTATCCATATGGAACTATTGAAATATGCGATAAAAATGGTTATATATTCAAAGTAAACGGGCAACGTGTGAAGAAATATTTTGATAATAAAGTTGAGGATACTGAGAGCGAGGTGGTAGAGTTTGAACCTGAAGTATTGGAATGAAGAGCTGAACGTGAGTCTAACTTGAAGACTCTGGAATAAAGACAAGTGCTGACCGGGAGACAACCCGGAAAATTTTTATTATTCTGTTTTTGTGTCGAGTCAGTCAGGCCGCAGAGGATACGGCGCATCTCAATTCTGAGATGCGACGCATCTCCTGCAATGGTCATATCTTACTTTATTTTTCTGCATTTTTACTTTCGACTTTAAAACTTTTTATCAGTTTATTTCAATGCGGCGCATCCCTGGTTAAGGATGCGACGCATCTTCTATTCTGATCCGTATTTATTCCAGGCTCGATACGGCGTATCTTCTTCCATAAGATACGGCGCATCGACTGACCTGATGATTTTCAGTTTTGATTTTTATGTTTTATTTTTCCTAACTACTAATGTATTATGCAAGTTTGAACCTTTCTTAATTTAGGTGTGTTTAAAGCCTTGGTGGTATTATAGATTCCTGCATTTCCTGTGGATACATCAAATATGAAGCTTAAACGTTCTAATCCACAAGAAGATGATTTTTGCTCTTATACAAATGGAGGATCATACCGAGCAAATCTCAGGGGAGTTTATCTGTTCTAATTATTTTATTTTTCCAGTTTTTAACCTTTTATACAAACAACGAGGACGTTGTTTAACTTAAGTGGGGGGATTGGAGAATTAGAACACTTAACACTTACTTGTCCTAAACTTTTTCAAAATATGCTTAAAATGCGTTTAATATATCAAAATTTAAAAATTTTTAGCATGTTTTTGTTTAAAGTCTAAGTTGCATAGCTGCACACATGACGTTATTTTCAAAAATTGTGATTTTTCAAAATTCACAAATCTATGAGTGTGCCGGTGACTTGTAAACTTTAGAACTTGGCTTGTATACTATTCGAGACTACCATAATAAGTATTATTTATATAAGTGGAATGACTTGTTTAAATTGGTAAAATTCTAGGATTACACCCAAATAGCCTATATATGTTATGTGTTATTAGCTAACTACACTGGTTAGTTAACCCCCGTATAAACCCTTTTGTTACTCTCACTTTTAGAGTAAGATACCCCTAGAAAAACACTCAGAGCCATTCCTTTCGTTTCTTACACCTTTGTTAAAATGTTTCGTTACACCCTTACACCTTAGCCTACCCTATAGATTAAAATCCGTGGTTGGTTAATTGCTTTAGGCAAAGTATGTTTCCTTACATTACCTGTGTTCGCGTGCGTAATTCATTATCTATGGTTAGGTCGGGAAATTGCGCAATGCAATTGGAGTGAAAGTAAATATTGTATATCTTTGAGTTTATTTTTCGTGTGTTTACTACTTTCACTATTACCGTTATTTCTGAAGTCATGAAAAGTATGGAAAAATTATCCAGAATTATCATTATAGTGATGTGGTGAAATTTTACACATCTTTGTTTATTTAAAAAAAAAAAAAAAAAAAAAAAAAAAAAAAATTGAAAAAATAGAAAAGAGAAAGAAAAAGGAAGAGTTGGATGTTTGTTTTGACCAACTTATGTAAAGTTTTGTATTAAGTGGTCGATATCACCACTAGTTGTTGTATATTATATCTATGGATTGAATGGGATTTGGCAGTTATGGGAACACCAACTAAGGTTTATTCTTTGATTAAGATCTTGTTGAGTATAATTCGTGTCTACCTAAAAGCGTGTGTTTCAAGTGTTAAAGCGTGAGTTATTCTATGATATGAGTCTTATTCATGGGATGGTTGGGATAGTGATTAACCACACTTAGGATTTTAATTTATCTGTTTTGTTTATTTTTTTTTTTTTTTACACCAATTTATATCCCAAATATTATCCATACCCTGTATTATTCTTTATCCAACCAAACCTTTGATTTATTGAGATTAGGGATTTGAGCAATCTTAAGTATCGTATTCGTGGATTCGGCTATGTATTTATGATTTTGTCGCCCTTTTTGATATATTATTATTGGTAAAGTTTGGACATATCTTTAGCCTATTCGAGTTAAGGATTTGAGCAATTGCAAGTATCGTGTTCGTGGATTCGATCATGTATTTGTGATTTTGTCGCCTTTTCTGGAATTTGAGATCGATAGAGATTAAGGAGAATGATTAACCCTTAAACCTCAAAACCCTTTTTGCCGCTTTAGACTTGTTATTCCTTGGCTTTAGTGGGGGAGATGTGTATACTTGCCAAGCTTATGATAGAATATTCGTCACGACTGGACAGTTAAACGATTAGATTTGCTTTTATCAAAATATTTTATTTTACTTCTAATTCGTTAAGTGTTTGGTTGTGTGATTATGACAAAAATGAATACATGCTTAAATATAAAAATAAATCCTAATATCTTTTAGGATATTTGATGAACTCAAATAAGTACATTTTATTACCATCATTTATCCTATTAATTTGACTTGTTTTATTATATTATGTATGAGAATTGATACTTAATCGTTTACTTTTGTAATTCTCAGGTAAAAACAAGCATTTGGTGAAACTTGGCGATTTTGGACTAATTATGGAGCAAAACAAGCAAGAAGTTAAGAGTCTACTGAAATGTACAAGATCAAGACGAATCTGCTCCAGATGCGCCGCATCTCACTTATTACATACGGCGCATCACTATCAAGATTTCACCAGATACGATCCAAGATACAAGAGGACATGCGCCGCATCTATTTATGGAGTTACGCCGCATCTTCTGGCGGTGTACGAATATTCCTGAATATTATAATCTTGGACCCCACGCGAAGTTAAGTCAATGCGCCGCATCTACTTACTAGATGCGCCGCATCTTACCCTCAGACAGAAACTATAAATACCCCAAGACCAGACGAATTCGAGAGGCATAATATTATATACGAAGTACGAAGTACAGAAACCTAGGACGAATTCAGACGAATAGGCAGCACAAGACACACCCAAACAAAGATACAAGAGCTGTAAGAAGGTGCTGCATGTGTTTAATTCATTAAGTAGTTTTGTTTTATTGTGTTAGTAAACTTTAATTCATCAAGATTGGTGGCTTGTGTAATGTGACAACGGAAAGATTGCACTCCCTTAAAACTGCTTTCTCATTAATTAAAGTTTATATGTTGATGTCTTTGGTGACTTTTATTAGTGCATTGATAACCTCTGTGTCTAGCTGAGCGTTGATCGGGTCGCCATGCCTCTGCCCTCGCCTATTTATTAGATCGCCTATGCATTCTATCGTCTGTAGAAAAGTAGGAAGAAAGATAAATAGGATAGTCATAAGTAATCATTAAGGGTTTACTCGCCGATAAGATTAGAACCAACGAGAAAGGACTTAATCTCGGTGCGTTGCATCGAACTATACACTTCATATAAAACTAGCAATAAAACAAGTGACAAACTACTTATCTATCAGGACAGATCTTCTTATTGTCTCGAGTATTTATCTGTGTACGTGTGTGCTATTCGCTGATTCGTGCCTATTGGTTTAGTTTATTATTTAATTGCAACCAAATCGTGCCAGTCTCTCAGGCTGAACCCCCTTGCATTAGAATAGGTTGTATAGCTAACTTAATATATTAAAATACTGATTAGAATAACTAGATAATACGTTCCACTCTTAGTGATCGACACTCTACTTACCATTATATTCATACTGACCGGGTACACTGCTCGTTAAGTGTGTGTGTTATTGATAAGTCGGCTAAATATAAATTGAAAACTTGAGTAGGCATTAATACTGCTAAACCGCAACGACACAACGCACCGCATCAAGTTTTTGGCGCCGCTGCCGGGGAGTGAATTGTTATTATCTGTTAATTTGATTAGTATTTTAATTAGGTTTTTAATTTTTTTTTTATCTAACCACTAATTCTGTTGTGTATTAGATTAATTTGCATTCATTGTATTATTTTGCATATTTTCTGTTTTTGTGTGTTATTTGTTTGCTTTTATTTGTGTTTATTTTCGTTTGTGTTTATTTGCTTTTATTTTTCGTATTTTTTTTGTATTCTGCTATCGTTGTACTGAGCTAAATCGAACGATACGGCGCATCTGATCTCTCAGATACGGCGTATTGCGTTTAATTTTTATAAATTACAACGCGTTTAATTAATTCGATACGACGCATCTTTTCCCCAAGATACGGCGTATCTGTTTTTGATAAAAAAAATTTTCTAAACGTTAACGCCATACGACGCATCTGCTTTAGCAGATACGGCGTATCTATTATTTTAATTAAAAACAGTTTTCGAATTATTAAACAGATACGACGCATCGATATCTGTCGATACGGCGTATCTTCTAAATCAAAAATCTTATATTTTGAAACGTAACGAAAATACGGCGCATTAACTTTTGTTAATACGACGCATTTAATTTTAAAAAAATAAATATCGATTTTTGATTATTAAAATTGATACGGCGCATTCTAATTTCTAAGCGGCGTATCTATTTTCTGAATAAAAGTCTGATTTAATTTTAACGATTATAAGATACGGCGTATCCAACTTTTTGGATACGGCGCATCGTCTGCAGATATCAGTAACTTTAATTTTTTGTATTCCGTTTTTGTTGTTAATTTTCTGATATATTACTTTCTCGAGCATACCCTACTGATATTTTTGTGTTGATTTCAGGAAGTGCATGACCAGGAGTTCTACGAAGAACTTGATTCAACCTTTCGAAGATCCTGAACGAGTCTTTCATTCGCTTAAAAGGCTTTTCAACACAAAAAGCTTTGATACTTCAAGTTCATTCGAGCTTGATTATTTTTCTGAAGAGAAAGAGGAAGAAGAAACAGAAACAATGGGCAAAAACACAACTATGGAGGAATACATGAACAAAACCCGTGCTGATTACACTTCAGGAGTTGCTAGACCAAAGTTTGATGATAAGTCAAAGTTTGAATTGAAGGGTCAGTTTCTCAAGGAGCTAAAGGAAAATGCTTTCAGTGGATCGGAACATGAGGATGCTAATGAGCATGTTGAAAAGGTCCTCGAGATTGCGGATTTGTTTACTTCAGAAGGAGTGACTGACGATTAAATCATGCTAAGAATCTTTCCACTCTCACTAAAAGGAGCTGCTAACAAGTGGCTAAGGAATGAACCTGCTAGTTCAATAACTACATGGGAAGATTTGAAGAGCAAATTCCTGAAGAGATATTGTCCACCTGCTAGGACCGCTAAAAAGATGGAGGCCATCAACAGTTTCAAGCAAGAGCCTGATGAAACTCTTTATCAAGCTTGGGAACGATTTAAAGATTTACTGGTAAAATGTCCTCAACACTATCTAACCCCTATGCAGGAGATAATATTGTTTTATCAAGGATTGGACGTGCCTACTAGACAAATCTTGGATGCTAAGGGAGCTGTGCCTCAAATGAGTGCAACCAATGCTAGGAAAGCAATCCAAGAAGCCACTGATCATTCTCAAAAATGGCACGATGGGACCTCTACTAGATCTAAGAGTAGCACTAATTTTGACGGGATTGCTGCTATTCAAGCTCAATTGGATAAAATTAGTAGAGAGATGAAGAAGCGTGATGAAAGAGTGTATGCTGCCCAAGTTGGATGTGAAAAGTGCGAAGGACCTCACTACACTAAGGATTGCCCGAATAAGAATGAAAGTGAGACGTTTGAAGAAGCATATTACACCCAATTTGGACAACCATTCCGACCTTCAGGAAGATTTAGGGAAGCTACCCCGGGATTCTATTAAAAGAACAACTTCAATCCCGCTTATCAAGAAAGGAGGCAGACTTTAGATGACACTCTAAAGCAAATTATGGCCGATGCTGCTAAAAGACATGAAGAGAATACTGCTATGATCAAAGAAATCCGAGCTTCAACGGACACTACTACAAGAAATCAAGGAGCTTCGATCAAAGCATTGGAACAACAAATTGGTCAAATGAGCAAAGTTCTTCAAGAAAGGGGATATGGAAGTTTACCTAGCTCAACCGAAACCAACCCAAGAGATCATGTCAAGGCCATAAGCACCACTGAAGAAGTCACTCCTTACTTACCTAGAAGATCGATGAATGGTAATGATGGTGCAAGACCCGAATTTTTCTTTAATTCTTCAATCAGTTTAAGGAGACTACTCAAAGAAAAGACAAAAATTGAAGAAGAGATCAAGGCTACAATGAAAGAAGAGAGCTCTGCAACCGACTTAAATGCCTTGCCTCATAAAGAAAAAGACCCAGGAAGTTTTACTTTGCCTTGTTCAATTAATGATATATCTTTCAATAATGTGTTAGCTGACTTAGGAGCTAGTGTTAGTGTTATGCCTCTTAAGACATTCACTACCCTAGGACTAGGAAAATTAGCACCAACTAAGTTACTTATTGAATTGGCTGATAAAACGGTAAAACGACCTGAAGGGATTGCTAATAATGTGCTAGTTAAGATTGAGAAGTTTATTTTCCCTATAGACTTTGTTATATTAGATATGCCCGAGGATGTTAAAGTTCCTTTAATCCTTGGAAGACCTTTCTTATCTACTGCCCATGCTAAGATTGATGTGTTTAAAAGAAAAATCTCGTTAAGGGTAGGGAATAATAAACTAGTCTATAAGTGCCAAGATCCTGTTAAAAGCATAATTAGAGGTGTCTATGTGCTAGGATTAAGAGAGCGTATGGACCTCGATCTTGAAGCTAGGCTTATGGGGGATACATTGATTCAAAACAACTCAACTAATCCTAATCATGAGAACTTTGAGGAATTTATTGACCTTAATGTACCTACCGAACTTAGACGCGATGTTGTTAATGATTCTGATGATGAGTGGTATGATTGCATAGTAATTAACAAACGTAGGAGAATAGTTGAGAAAACGAATTTGAATAATGATGTGTTTATTGAACTACCACCCCACCTTGCTTATTTATGCCTATATGATAATAAGAATTTCCCGTCTATCATTTTGTCATCTCTGCCCGAAAGGGACAGAACTGTGTTTACACAGATATTGAAGAAGAACGGCGTGGAAATTAAGGACGAGCAAGGAGTGTTCAATATTACTGAATTGGCAATGAGGGAGCGCGATGTTTCCGACCCCTTCAATGATCGATATTAATGAGCTGAACGTGAGTCTAACTTGAAGACTCTGGAATAAAGACAAGTGCTGACCGGGAGACAACCCGGATTTATCTTTTAATTTTCTGTTTTTGTGTCGAGTCAGTCAGGCCGCAGAGGATACGGCGCATCTCAATCCTGAGATGCGACGCATCTCCTGCACAGGTCATATCTTACTTTATTTTTCTGCATTTTTTATTTTCGACTTTAAAACTTTTTATCAGTTTATTTTAATGCGGCGCATCCCTGGTTAAGGATGCGACGCATCTTCTATTCTGATCCGTACTTATTCCAGGCTCGATACGGCGTATCTTCTTCCATAAGATACGGCGCATCGACTGACCTGATGATTTTCATTTTTAATTTTTATGTTTTATTTTAACTAACTACTAATGTATTATGCAAGTTTGAACCTTTCTTAACTTAGGTGTGTTTTAAAGCCTTGGTGGTATTATAGATTCCTGCATTTCCTGTGGATACATCTATTATAAAGCTTAAACGTTCTAATCCACAAGAAAGATGATTTTTGCTCTTATACAAATGGAGGATCATACCGAGCAAATCTCAGGGGAGTTTTTCTGTTCTAATTCTTTTATTTTCCAGTTTTAAACCTTTGATACAAACAACGAGTACGTTGTTTAACTTAAGTGGGGAGATTGGAGAATTAGAACACTTAACACTTACTTGTCCTAAACTTTTCAAAATATGCTTAAAATGTGCTTAATATATCAAAAATTTAAAATTTTTTTAGCATGTTTTTGTTTAAAGTCTAAGTTGCATAGCTGCACACATGACGTTATTTTCAAAAATTGTGATTTTTCAAAATTCACAAATCTATGAGTGTGCCGGTGACTTGTAAACTTTAGAACTTGGCTTGTATACTATTCGAGACCACCATAATAAGTATTATTTTATATAATTGGAATGACTTGTCTAAATTGGTAAAATTTCTAGGATTACACCCAAATAGCCTTATATGTTATGTGTTATTAGCTAACTACACTGGTTAGTTAACCCCCGTATAAACCCTTTTGTTACTCTCATTTTTAGAGTAAGATACCCCTAGAAAAACACTCAGAGCCATTCCTTTCGTTTCTTACACCTTTGTTAAAATGTTTCGTTACACCCTTACACCTTAGCCTACCCTGTAGATTAAAATCCGTGGTTGGTTAATTGCTTTAGGCAAAGTGTGTTTCCTTACATTACCTATGTTCGCGTGCGTAATTCATTATCTATGGTTAGGTCGGGAAATCGCACAATGCAATTGGAGTGAAAGTGAATATTGTATATCTTTGAGTTTATTTTTCGTGTGTTTACTACTTTCACTATTACCGTTATTTCTGAAGTCATGAAAAGTATGGAAAAATTATCCAGAATTATCGTTTTGGTGATGTGGTGAAATTTTACACATCTTTGTTTATGTCAATATATATATATATAAAAAAAAAAAAAAAAAAAAAAAAAAAAAAAAAAAGATCAAAAAAATAAGAAAAGAAAAAGAAAAAAGAAGAAAGTTGGATGTTTGTTTTAACCAACTTATGTGAAGTTTTGTATTAAGTGGTCGATATCACCACTAATTGTTGTATATTATATCTATGGATTGAATGGGAGTTGGCAGTTATGGGAACGCCAACTAAGGTTTATTCTTTGATTAAGATCTTGTTGAGTATAATTCGTGTCTACCTAAAGCGTGTGTTTCAAGTGTTAAAGTGTGAGTTATTCTATGATATGAGTCTTATTCATGGGATGGTTGGGATAGTGATTAACCACACTTAAGATTTTAATTTATCTGTTTTGTTTATTTTTTATTTTTTTTTATTTTACACCAATTTTTATCCCAAATATTATCCATACCCTATATTATTCTTGATCCAAACCTTTGATTTATTGAGATTAGGGATTTGAGCAATCTTAAGTATCGTAGTCGTGGATTCGACTATGTATTTATGATTTTGTCGCCCTTTTTGATATAATATTATTGGTAAAGATTACTTGGTCCTATCTTTAGCCTATTCGAGTTAAGGATTTGAGCAATTGAAAGTATCGTGTTCGTGGATTCGATCATCTATTTGTGATTTTGTCGCCTTTTCTGGAATTTGAGATCGATAGAGATTAAGGAGAATAATTAACCCTTTAAGCCTAAAAACCCTTTTTACCGCTTTAGACTTGTTATTCCTTGGCTTTAGTGGGGGAGATGTGTATACTTGCCAAGCTTATGATAGAATATTCGTCACGACTGGACAGTTAAACGATTAGATTTGCTTTTATCAAATTATTTTATTTTTACTTCTAATTCGTTAAGTGTTTGGTTGTGTGATTATGACAAAAATGAATACATGCATAAATATAAAAATAAATCCTAATATCTTTTAGGATGCATTTTCATAAGATTAATTCTAAGGTTTACTTGAGGACAAGTAAAGTTCAAGTGGGGGGATATTTGATGAACTCAAATAAGTACATTTTATTACTATCATTTATCCTAATTATTTGACTTGTTTTATTATATTATGTATGAGGATTGATACTTAATCGTTTACTTTTGTAATTCTCAGGTAAAAACAAGCATTTGGTGAAACTAGGCGATTTTGGACTAATTATGGAGCAAAACATGCAAGAAGTTAAGAGTCTACTGAAATGCACAAGATCAAGACGAATCTGCTCCAGATGCGCCGCATCTCACTCATTACATACGGCGCATCGCTATCAAGATTTCACCAGATACGATCCAAGATACAAGAGGACATGCGCCGCATCTATTTATGGAGTTACGCCGCATCTTCTGGCGGTGTACGAATATTCCTGAATATTATAATCTTGGACCCCACGCGAAGTTAAGTCAATGCGCCGCATCTACTTACTAGATGCGCCGCATCTTACCCTCAGACAGAAACTATAAATACCCCAAGACCAGACGAATTCGAGAGGCATAATATTATATACGAAGTACAGAAACCTAGGACGAATTCAGACGAATAGGCAGCACAAGACACACCCAAACAAAGATACAAGAGCTGTAAGAAGGTGCTGCATGTGTTTAATTCATTAAGTAGTTTTGTTTTATTGTGTTAGTAAACTTTAATTCATCAAGATTGGTGGCTTGTGTAATGTGACAACGGAAAGATTGCACTCCCTTAAAACTGCTTTCTCATTAATTAAAGTTTATATGTTGATGTCTTTGGTGACTTTTATTAGTGCATTGATAACCTCTGTGTCTAGCTGAGCGTTGATCGGGTCGCCATGCCTCTGCCCTCGCCTATTTATTAGATCACCTATGCATTCTATCGTCTGTAGAAAAGTAGGAAGAAAGATAAATAGGATAGTCATAAGTAATCATTAAGGGTTTACTCGCCGATAAGATTAGAACCAACGAGAAAGGACTTAATCTCGGTGCGTTGCATCGAACTATACACTTCATATAAAACTAGCAATAAAACAAGTGACAAACTACTTATCTATCAGGACAGATCTTCTTATTGTCTCCAGTATTTATCTGTGTACGTGTGTGCTATTCGCTGATTCGTGCCTATTGGTTTAGTTTATTATTTAATTGCAACCAAATCGTGCCAGTCTCTCAGGCTGAACCCCCTTGCGTTAGAATAGGTTGTATAGCTAACTTAATATATTAAAATACTGATTAGAATAACTAGATAATACGTTCCACTCTTAGTGATCGACACTCTACTTACCATTATATTCGTACAGACCGGGTACACTGCTCGTTAAGTGTGTGTGTTATTGATAAGTCGGCTAAATATAAATTTAAAACTTGAGTAGGCATTAATACTGCTAAACCGAAACGACACAACGCACCGCATCAATACATTTCATAAGATTAATTCTAAGGTTTACTTGGGGACAAGTAAAGTTCAAGTGGGGGGATATTTGATGAACTCAAATAAGTACATTTTATTATCATCATTTATCCTATTAATTTGACTTGTTTTATTATGCTATGTATGAGAATTGATACTTAATCGTTTACTTTTGTAATTCTCAGGTAAAAACAAGCATTTGGTGAAACTTGGCGGTTTTGGACTAATTATGGAGCAAAACAAGCAAGAAGTTAAGAGTCTACCGAAATGTACAAGATCAAGACATTCTGCTCCAGATGCGCCGCATCTTGCTTATTACATACGGCGCATCACTATCAAGATTTCACCAGATACGTTCCAAGATATAAGAGGACATGCGCCGCATCTATTTATGAAGATACGCCGCATCTTCTGGCGGTATACGAATGTTCCTGAATATATTAATCTTGGACCCCACGCGAAGTTAAGTCAATGCGCCGCATCTACTTATTAGATGCGCCACATCTTACCCTCAGACAGAAACTATAAATACCCCAAGACCAGACGAATTTCGTAGCACATATATTATATACGAGACCGAAGTACAGAAACCCTAGGACGAATTCAGTCAAGGCAGCAGCACAAGACACAACTTGAATAAAGATACAAGAGCTATAAGAAGGTCCTGCATGTATTTAATTCATTAAGTAGTTTTGTTTTATTGTGTTAGTAAACTTTAATTCATCAGGATTGGTGGCTTATGTAATGTAACAACGGAAAGATTGCACTCCCTTAAAACTGCTTTCCCATTAATTAAAGTTTATATGTTGATGTCTTTGGTGACTTTTATTAGTGCATTGATAACCTCTGTGTCTAGCTGAGCGTTGATCGGGTCGCCATGCCTCTGCCCTCGCCTATTTATTAGATCGCCTATGCATTCTATCGTCTGTAGAAAAGTAGGAAGGAAGATAAATAGGATAGTCATAAGTAATCATTAAGGGTTTACTCGCCGATAAGATTAGAACCAACGAGAAAGGACTTAATCTCGGTGCGTTGCATCGAACTATACACTTCATATAAAACTAGCAATAAAACAAGTGACAAACTACTTATCTATCAGGACAGGTATTCTTATTGTCTCGAGTATTTATCTGTGTACGTGTGTGCTACTTGCTGATTCGTGCCTATTAGTTTAGTTTATTATTTAATTGCAACCAATCGTGCCAGCTCTCAGGCTGAACCCCCCTTGCATTAGATTAGGTTGTATAGCTAACTTAATATATTAAAATACTGATTAGAATAACGAGATAATACGTTCCACTCTTAGTGATCGACACTCTACTTACCATTATATTCATACTGACCGGGTACACTGCTCGTTAAGTGTGTGTGTTATTGATAAGTCGGCTAAATATAAATTTAAAACTTGAGTAGGCATAAATTTAAAATGTTGTAGTATATTGGTAAGTATTCCCGCCTGTCACGCGGGTGACCCGGGTTCGATCCCCGGCAACGGCGCCAAAAACTTGATGCGTGCGATGTGTCGTTGCGGTTTAGCAGTATTAATGCCTACTCAAGTTTTAAATTTATATTTAGCCGACTTATCAATAACACACACACTTAACGAGCAGTGTACCCGGTCAGTATGAATATAATGGTAAGTAGAGTGTCGATCACTAAGAGTGGAGGGTATTATCTCGTTATTCTAATCAGTATTTTAATATATTAAGTTAGCTATACAACCTAATCTAACGCAAGGGGGGTTCAGCCAGAGAGACTGGCACGATTGGTTGCAATTAAATAATAAACTAAACTAATAGGCACGAATCAGCAAGTAGCACACACGTACACAGATAAATACACGAGACAATAAGAAGACCTGTCCTGATAGATAAGTAGTTTGTCACTTGTTTTATTGCTACTTTTATATGAAGTGTATAGTTCGATGCAACGCACCGAGATTAAGTCCTTTCTCGTTGGTTCTAATCTTATCGGCGAATAAACCCTTAATGATTACTTATGACTATCCTATTTATCTTTCTTCCTACTTTTCTACAGACGATAGAATGCATAGGCGATCTAATAAATAGGCGAGGGCAGAGGCATGGCGACCCGATCAACGCTCAGCTAGACACAGAGGTTATCAATGCACTAATAAAAGTCACCAAAGACATCAACATATAAACTTTAATTAATGGGAAAGCAGTTTTAAGGGAGTGCAATCTTTCCGTTGTCACATTACACAAGCCACCAATCCTGATGAATTAAAGTTTACTAACACAATAAAACAAAACTACTTAATGAATTAAATACATGCAGGACCTTCTTATAGCTCTTGTATCTTCGTTCAAGGTGTGTCTTGTGCTGCTGCCTTGACTGAATTCGTCCTAGGGTTTCTGTACTTCGGTCTCGTATATAATATATGTGCTACGAAATTCGTCTGGTCTTGGGGTATTTATAGTTTCTGTCTGAGGGTAAGATGCGGCGCATCTAATAAGTAGATGCGGCGCATTGACTTAACTTCGCGTGGGGTCCAAGATTAATATATTCAGGAATATTCGTACACCGCCAGAAGATGCGGCGTATCTTCATAAATAGATGCGGCGCATGTCCTCTTATATCTTGGATCGTATCTGGTGAAATCTTGATAGTGATGCGCCGTATGTAATAAGCAAGATGCGGCGCATCTGGAGCAGAATGTCTTGATCTTGTACATTTCGGTAGACTCTTAACTTCTTGCTTGTTTTGCTCCATAATTAGTCCAAAACCGCCAAGTTTCACCAAATGCTTGTTTTTACCTAAGAATTACAAAAGTAAACGATTAAGTATCAATTCTCATACATAGCATAATAAAACAAGTCAAATTAATAGGATAAATGATGGTAATAAAATGTACTTATTTGAGTTCATCAAATATCCCCCCACTTGAACTTTACTTGTCCCCAAGTAAACCTTAGAATTAATCTTATGAAAATGTATCCTAAAAGATATTAGGTGAGTGAGAATCAAACAGAACTTGCAGATCACCCAATAAGTATAAACCAGCACCCTGTGGTGGATGAGAGGTATAATACTCAGTAACCATTCCATAGAGAGTATGCAAATCTTTCCTATCCACCAAGTGAAGAATTTCTTGCAAGAAAGTAAACTCCATATAGGATTGATCTTGCCTATAAATGGTGTTTATCTGCCCATCTGTCAATGTCCATTTGACCAACACATTGTATGAACCCTCAGGAAATGTCTCAAAAGAACCCACTTTAAGAAAGGTTGAATCAGCAGCATTGAGATCTATATGCTTAGAAGAACTCCCCTTTTTAGACTTATGTGCTCTAGAAATCTGCTCTTTAGCTATTCTCACAGATCTTCTGATAGCAAGTTGTCTGCTGTGAGCCATCCTTTTCTTTCTTCTCCCAGGTATATATATCCCCAAAGAACTAACATGATCAGATGCACCAGAAGCATCTTCAGCAGGAATAGAAGAAGAGGGAATAGAAACACCTTCTGCAAGCAACTTCTCAGTATCTTCTCTGGTCTTTCTAGCCTCAGCAGCTTCAAGTTCAGCTTTCCTTACCAAATCTGCATTGTAGTTGGAAAGAAATGATTCCTCTTGTTCAACAGATGCAGAAGAAGGAATATGAGTAGCCTTAGGAGAGGTGTCAGCAGATTGGTTGCCTTCAGTAGTTGCTTCAGCAGAAACAACTTGAGGGGGCAGTTGGTCTTTATCACCAGAGGATGAAGTACCAAGCTCAGTTGTTTTGATTCTTTTAGCTTCAGAAGCATCTATACTTGCACTAGGCCTCTTCAATGGAGTTTGAGATGAGTGAATAGCCTTCATAATTTGATTATATGTTTGATGCAAATCAGATTCAGACAAGGCCCATACTTGCTTCTTGGAGAAAGCAGAATTATATACAGAAGTATATTGATGATAAACCACATTCCTCATATAATTCTTGGTTTGTGCCTCAGTCTGAGTTTTAGCTCTCTTAGCTTTGGCCTTCTGTGCAGCAATGGCTTTTCTCCTTTCTGCTGCAGCTTTCTTCCTCTGTTGACCAAGAGCTACCATTTGTTGAGCAAAGTTGTTACTATCAAAAGCAGCTCCTAAGATGCTTAGGGCCAAAGTAGGATTGGAAGCAGCTTGTTGAGTATAAGAATCCCATTGTGCATCAGTAAAATGAACTGATTGCTCATCTAGTTCTCTTTGCCTTTCAGGAGGCAAATCTGAAGTAAATTGATCTGTCATCTTTTGTGCTAGAGCTTTACTCTTCATCATATCTTCATACTCTTTAACCAGTCTAGCTTGCTCCTTCCTTTCTTTTTCACTCACAAGATCCGTACCAAGATCTTCATCAATCATCACTCCTTGCTCACTACCAGAAATGTCAACACTAGGAACTTGAGTAGCATTCTTATCAGAAGAATCATTCCCAGAGATATCAACAATAGGAACTCTGTCAATATTCTCAGAAGAAGTACCAATAGAAGCATCAGCAGAAACATGTTGAGTGGAAGATTCAACATGTGGAGTAGAAACCTCAGCATTAGGATTCAAAACAAAGGATCTCCCAGCAACAAACACTTCAGCAGAAACTTCAGAAGGTGTGACATCAGCAGAAGCCACATTAATCAATGATTCATCTGCCTGAACATGATCAACTTGTTCTTGAACAGCATTCAAACTTGGCATTGTAGATTCCTTGCTCAAATACTGTCTTCTTCTCTTTCTGTAGAACTTGATCTGATCTTTTTGTTTTGAGGATTCAGCAGCTGTAGGTGAAGAAGAATTAGTCTGCTGAGCAGCTTCAGCCAATAAATCAAGATGATCCAAATAACTATCCTCCTGCTCTTCATCAGAAGCAAACACAAACTTCCTTTTCTGTTTCTGCCCAAGTTGATCTTCTAATTCCTGAACCCTCTTTTTCAACACTACAATCTCATCACCAAGTGAGGATTTAGTATCTGCAAGCTCCTTCTTCAACTTCTCAATTTCTTGATCATTCCTGTTGAGCAAATTATACAGAGAAGTGAGAGTAATAGGGTCCTCAGCTCCACCAGCAGATGTCTCAGTGGTAAAGGGAGCTTCATTGGGCCTTTCAGAAGAAACATGCATATTCTCAAAAGTAGGAGTGCTTTCATCTATTGGGTCTCTAAAAGGACTAGGTGTGGACAGTCTTGTAGTCTCATCTTCAAGAGGTGTAGGCACATGAGTATCATGAGACTGAATTGTCTCCTCAACCTCAGGAACAAGCTCATCAGGAGCTTCATGAGTTTGTGTTGGAATAGGACTGGGTGAAACATGTACAGGTGAAGGTGTAGGTTGGTCAGTAGAAACAATGGGTGCTTCAGCAGTTATGGATGGACCCTCATCCCTTTCTACTGATGGATTACCATCAGCAGTATTGCTTGGGATTGATGGAGTACCATCATCAGCAGCATTGGGAGATGGTGGAGCATCAGCAGCATTACCCTCATTAGCATCATCATTGCCATGAGGCAACATAGCTTGTAGCAGAGGGTGATGCTCTCCAACATAATGAGTTTTCATGGAAGCAAACAACTTAGCACTAAGGGCTCCTATGGGATAATGGCCTCTATCTTGGGTATTTATGTCTAAAATTATCTGAAGAAACCTAGGGTACATTAGAAACTTATGCTTTTTATTTTGAATATTTTCTACCATGTTCTCAAAAATAAACTTAGAAAAATTATAAGTTAAACCCTGTGACAGACAGACTATACCACAACCCAATTGGGTAGAGAATTGATCCCATCCTCCAGACTTGTTGCTGATGCACTGAAGCAAAGTGTGCACCAAAAATCTCCACTTGGAGCAAAACTTGTTCTTCAGCCACATACCCGTATCCATACTTTGATAACCCGCAGCTCGCAGCCCAGCAAGAATCTCTTCAGTGTTGGTGTGATAGACACCATCTTCATCATCCAACTGCAATCTTTCCCTAATCAAAGCTTCAGTCACCACATACTCTGCTCCATCAATCTTTGCTACAATCTCTGTATCAGAACGTTTCTCAGCAGATGCCCAAAATTGCTTCACCAAAGATTCGTGTACTACATCTGGGTAATGAGTCAATGCAAAGTGAATCTTGGAACGCTTCAAAAAATCCACCATTGGTTCATACATTTCGTGTCCCTTTGCTTTTCCCAGAAAAGCAACTTTGTTATGATCCTTCTTAAATTGTAGGGCCTCCATTGACGAACTTATGAGAGATAAGGTATGAATCAAGTGAATGGATAATAGGTTTAGATCGCTTGAAGAGGGAATAAGTTGTTTTGGGCGAAGATTATATGAGTAGGTTATAAATAGAAGTTACCCAATTATGGTCAAAATTTATCGAAACTAATTGTTGACCGTATCTGACGTGTAAAGTAACTTCAGCATTCAAAATTTACTCTTCAGCAGAAATGATGGTCAATCTGCTGAAGTAAGAAGTCAATCAGCAGAATCAACTCAAGAGTAATAATATCTCAGTAAAGATCTTGAGTTTTACTTCGCTACCCAACTCGCATTAATTACCATCAACACTTGACTTCGCCTATAAAATAACCCCAAATCACAATCCGCACAAATCACTCAACCCTAATTTACCATCAAACCTTCATTCAACCAAGATCACTCATCAAAAACATGAACAACCAGCCAGAAGTAGTTGATCTCACTTCTGAGTCATCAGCAGACTCAGGAGATAACATTCCTCAATCATCCACACAACCTTCCCATAGAAGGTATGGTCTCACTAAAGAACAAGCCCGCAAGAGAAAGCATGATGTGGGCTCATCAAGCAAACCCAACAATCCACCCAAACCTCCATCATCATCATCATCTGAGGATAGTCGTCTTTTATTTCGATATCCCCACCAAGATGAGCCTCGTATTTTGAAGTCCCCTTTTCTCCCTTCTTCGGAAGATGATAGTGTGGTGGATCCAAATGATTCACCTAGGGGTTCTGATGACTTCACAGAGCGTCTTGAGCCAATCTTCAATAGATTGGTGAGAGAGGAAGAGGAGAGGGAAGCAGCACCAACCAGAGAAGAGAATCCCCAACCTTCACAACCCCAACCAAGGCCACACACCAGAAATCCACCACTTCCAGAGACAAGGGAGGTGGTTATTGGTCTTCCTGCTCCAAGGACTGGTATTTCATACCACAGAGACACAGGAAAGGGCAAGGGTGCAGAGGTGGCTGGAAAGGGAAAGGGTAAAATGGAGTAGGTGATGATGAGATGTTGCCAAGGACCAAAGATATAAAAATAGGTTCTTCAGCATCTTCATGAGTGATATTTTAGATCTTTCAATCATGTCTGTTAGTCTTCCTGGTGTTGCAATAGATGATAGTAACTAGATTCTGTGTAGGTTATCTTGTATAGGATTGGTCTTGTTGAAATTGAAGTTGTTTGTAAGCTGTAATTTCTTTTGAATGAATGAACAACTTCTCTTTTATCCATCAATGATTATCACTTGAACTATGCTTCAGCACTTTCAGTCAGCAGAATCATACTTTAAGCCTACTTGACCAAATCCCATTTAACCAATCTTGGAGAACTTCCACTTAAGATCAATAACTACTCATCAAGGCATTCTGCAAAACAGACACATAAAAACAAACCAAACCAAACAAAACTTAAAGTACATTAGTTGGTTAGAATGTTAGTAAACATAATATACAAAATATTACAAATTTTACAACAACAATCCTCCCCTGAGGCATATGCCTCCCCTGAGGCCTATGCCTCCCCTCAAATTGAGTATTTAAGGATTAACCATCCCAATATGGACAACTAAGTGTTGAAACCTAGGTCCATCAAAAGCCTTAGTCAGTAAATCTGCCACATTATCATCTGTGTGAATTTTAACCACCTTAATCAAATGTTTTTCATATGCATCTCTTATGAAATGATGCCTGATTTCAATATGCTTTGTTCTATTATGAAAAACTGGATTTTTGACAATGCATATGGTACTTTGATTATCAATGAAGATGGTGGTGTTCATAAAATTAAAACCATAATCCAATAATTGATTTTGTATCCAAAGAACCTGTCCACAACAATTGGCAGCAGCAACATACTCTGCTTCAGTAGATGAGGTAGCCACAATAGTTTGTTTCTTGCATTGCCAAGAAATCAATCTTCTTCCAAGAAATTGGCAACCTCCAGTTGTGGATCTCCTATCCAGATTTGCACCAGCATAATCACTATCACTATATGCTTCCAACTTGAAAGGAGACTCTTTTGGGTACCAAAGACCTAAGTTAGGTTGGCCTTTGAGGTACTTGAAGATCTTTTTGACTGCATTCAAATGGGAAGTGAGTGGAGTGACCTGATGTCTAGAACAAGCACTCACAGCAAATGTAATGTCAGGCCTTGAAGCTGTCAAATACATCAATGACCCAATCATGGATCTGTATAGGTGAACATTCACTGCAGGATCTGGTTCAAGATTGTTCTTTGGTTTTGGAGCTTCATAAGGTGTAGTGGCAGTTCTGACATTTTCCATATCAAACTTCTTCAATATATCCTTCACATACTTATCCTGACTAATAAAGATACCATCTTGTTTTTGCTGAACTTGTAAACCCAAAAAGAAAGTAAGCTCCCCCATAGCACTCATCTGAAACTCTCCCTTCATCAATTCCTCAAACTCCCTGCACCAAGCTTCTTTAGTGGAGCCAAAGATAATGTCATCCACATAAACCTGCACAAGAATTATATCCCTGGAATTCTTCTTAATGAAGAGTGTTTTGTCAATGGCACCTCTTCTATATCCATGCTTCAGCAGAAATGCAGAAAGCCTAGCATACCAAGCTCTTGGTGCCTGATGTAATCCATAGAGAGCTTTTACAACCTTGTAAACATGTTTTGGATTATCTGGGTCTTCAAAACCTTTGGGTTGAGTGACATATACTTCCTCTTCAATTTCACCATACAGGAAAGCACCTTTCACATCCATCTGATATACCAGGAAACCCATATAAGATGCATAGGCCAAAAAGATTCTAATGGCCTCAACCCTAGCTACTGGAGCAAAGACTTCATTATAATCAACTCATTCCTCTTGTCTGAAACCCTGAGCCACCAATCTTGCTTTGTTCTTAACCACAATACCCCTTGCATCTCTTTTATTCTTCAAAATCCATTTTGTCCCAATGGCTATCTTCCCTTCAGGTAGTGGTACCAAGATCCAAACCTGCTGATTCTTGAATTGTTGCATCTCATCTTGCATTGCTTCAAGCCAATTTGAATCTTCAAGAGCTTGAGCAACACTTGTTGGCTCCACTTGAGAAAGAAAGCAAGCAAACATACAATGCTTAAAGTCTGTATGATTGTCCCTTTGCTGATTTGAGACATAGGAAAGAAAAGCAACTTGACCAAACTTAGAACCCTTCACAGTACTTCTAGTTCTAACAGGTGCTTGAGGATCACCAAGAATATTGGATTGGGGATGAGCAACGTTGATCCTTTTGGTAGCATTGGGGTTGACATCAATTGTGGTGTCAAGATTGTTCACATTGGGTCCAAAATCACTATCATAGGAGGCTGAGTTGAAGATACCAGCTTTGGGTTGGTGATTCCCAAGATCAGAAGGACTTGGAAAACGTGTATATGGCTCTTCAAGGTCTGTGGACACACTAGGAGAAATGGGAGAACCTTCAGGAGAACTGTCAGCAGAATTGGTGATGTCAGGGGAAACAGAAGAACTATCAGCAGAATCCTGGTTTCCACTGACTGGTTGTGCTAACTCCACACCAAGTCTTTCAGCTTCTTGATTGGCTGCATGCTCCTGCTTCTTGAGTCTAGCAAGGTCCTCTGCATAGTGTGACTCATCTTCAAGCTCATCAGAAGTTTCTTTGGAGCTATCACCTGCAAATTGGTTAGGAGAAAAAGAAGGTACAACAATTGTTTGTTCATCATGCTCAGACTCACTATCTGAGTCAACATCCATGGTGAGAACCTGCAGATTGGTTAGCAACATATCTAGTATAGCCCAAGTAATCAGTTAAGTAATCCAGGTCAAAATACCAAGCATGACCTTGACCCTGAACATTAGGCTTGTCTTCTAGGTATCTCAGGTTAAGGGTCTCCTCAATCTTTTTAGCATTTAAATTATATACCCTATAAGCCTTACTATGTGCTGAATAACCCACAATATACCCCTCATCAGCTTTCTCATCAAACTTTCCCAGTGGATCACTAGTATTCAAAATGGTCACTTGACATCCAAAAGGTTTAAGATAATGAATATCAGGAACTTTCCTAGTGAGAAGTTCATAAGGTGTCTTGAAATGAGGTCTAGTGATGGATACCCTGTTCAAAACATAACAAGCAGTGCTTACTGCTTCAGTCCAGAACATAGTGGGTAATTTAGAGTCTGCAAGCATGGATCTTGCTGCCTCTATTAAGGTCCTATTCTTTCTTTCAGCAACCCCATTTTGCTGTGGGGTTCTTGGATTGCTATAGTCCCTTTTTATCCCCTTAGACTGACAAAGTTCTATTAAGACATCATTTTTGAACTCTGTCCCATTGTCACACCTAATACCTTTAACCTTTTTGTTTAGCTGGTTTTCAACAAGGGTAATAAATTCTTTTAAAATTGGAGATGTTTCATCTTTAGTTTTCAAAAAGAATGCCCAACAAAACCTGCTATAGTCATCAGTGATTACCAGGCAGAAGTACTTGAGATCAATACTTCTGATTTGAGTTGGACCAAAGAGATCCATATGCAGCAACTGAAGAGGTTCTGAGATGGTTCTCACAGCAGTAATAGCTTTGTATGAGGCTCTATGTTGCTTTCCTTTGTTGCAGGCAACACAATTGTGCTCATTGGTGAAGACTTTGGAGGGAAGTCCATGAACTAGACCAAGTTTTGAAAGCTTGTTTATGGTCTTGAAATTCACATGAGCCATCCTTCTATGCCATTTTGTAGACTCATCCAGGGATGCTTTAGCCACCAAACATGTTAAGTCACCTTCAGGTTGAACATCATTCAAATTGAATGTGTACAAATTGTAAGTTCTGGGAACTCTCAGCAGAATTGGTGTATCTTCTGGAAGTTTGAAGTCTTTAGAGAGCACAAGACATTCATCCTCAGAAAAGAATACTTTGTTCTTGGTGTCACAAATTTGTGATACTGAGAACAAATTGAAATGTTGCAGTTCCTTCACATAATACACATTCTCAAAGTCCAAATTAGGTGTTCTGATGGTTCCTTTCCCAGTGATTCTACCATCTCCTCCACCAAAAGTCACATTGCCTCCTCCTTCAATGGGTACAAAATCATGCATCATGTCCCTGTTTCCTGACATACTCCTGGAACAACCACTATCTACTATGCCTACTTCTTTACTCTTCAGAGGATGATCCTATAACAACAACAAAAAGTATACAAGATATAAGTACACATTGGAGACTCAAGTCATTGTTGACTTGAGCCTGCCTTGTGGATCATAAGAGTTAGGCCATGTAGATGTATAAGATCCACCATTGTTCTTGGACCTGCTATAATAATTGAGTCCCTTTTTAGTCCAAAAACAACCTGCTGAGGGCTTAACAGCAGTATCCCAATATCCCCTACCCACATACATTGGGTCATTATATCCAGGCCAATAACCATTCTGAAAGTATGAGCTAGTTGGTCTCACATATGGTCTAGCAACAGGTCTTCTCCACGCAGATGGAGAATGTCTATCAGCAGAATTGCTGCACTTATGAGTTGCTTGTGGAACATATGGTGGTATATCCTTAACATTATTCCACATTGGTCTAGGTTTATTTTGACCAGTACATACACCCATTCTTTGCTCATGAAAATTACAATCCTTAATCAAATGAAATTTACTTCCACACACAAAACATTTTTTCTTTTTAGAAGATTTATTCATATTGAAAGATGTTACATGACATGCAAAAGTATTCAAACCATTAACAGAATTGTTTTTGACAGAATTAAAAACATTGTTTTGCAAAGAATTAAAAGACAAGTCTTTAGAAGAAACTGTCTTGGACTTTGATTCCTCAGCAGCAACTCTAATAGAATTGTAGGGAGTCTTGGGTGTAGGCTTTGGTGAGGTCTTGGGTGAGGTCTTGGGAAGGTCTGACTTTTCACTTGAATCACAACTGGTAGTAGACCCTTGGTCTGAGGACATGTCCCTAGAAGAACAAGAGACATAGTCAGTAGAATTAGAATCAGGGTCTGGCAAGTCACTTGACTTTTTGCCATAAAGATGGTGTGATCCATCAAAGTCTGAGGAGGTGTTGGTAGTGGGCATGAATTCTCCTCTAATAGGTCCAGGCACAGCATGTAATTTTCCTTCTTTAACAAAGTTTGCTAAGCCTGCTGGTGTAGGTTTACGTGTATCATCCCTAGCCTCTAAACCAACATATTTTTTAAAACCTAAACCTATACTAGTGTTTGTAGGTTGACTATTATAGAGACAGTTAGCTAACTTATCACCTGACATTAACCAAATTTTATGACAAGCTATTTCCTGCTCTAGTTTCTCTTTTAGTTCCTGATTCTCTAACTCTAGTTTAGCTTTTACCTTTTCACAACATTTTAGTTCATTTGTAGTACATAGTAAATCTCTCTCTAACACCCTTATCTTTTCTTCATAGGCAGTCTGATTCTTCTAAAACCAAATTTGTTGTCTTTCTTTAGTTTTTAAAGCCTGTTTGTAAGCCTCAACTTCAACATAACATTCATTATATTTAGGTTTCAATTCATCATATGCCTCCTTAAGTTCATTATATCTTTCACTACAACCAAAAACACAATTATGTACCTGAGAGATGCCCATAAAGGCAACTTGATCATGTTGATCCTCTGTAGTACAGCATGCCAGCAATCCATTCTGCCTAGAAGCTTCATCATTATCAGGTTCATGCACCTTCCAGTTGACATGATCATCCAGAGTGACCAAAGCTCCAGCTTTCCTAGTTTCCACTTGTTTCTGCTGATAGGTAGTATACCTAACCTCATCCCCAGCCTTCCGATCCTTGCATTCTCTTGAGAAGTGACCCATCTGACCACATGTATAGCATTTGACCTTCCTCCTGTCAAATCTAGCAGAGTCTCTTCCCTTGAAACCAAACTTTCTTCCTGACTTGTCTTCAAACCTTTTGATGTTCATTGAGAGCATGGCCACCTGCCACTTCAAGTTCATCTCTTCCATATCCAGAGGATCCACTTGATCAAAATCCTCAAAAGCAAGTTCCTGCTGATGATCATAATCAGCAACAAAATATTGAATAACATCTTCCAATACACCACTAGACTTTGGTTGTGAATTTGGTCTGGTGTTGTTGTAGGAAGATGATACTGAGGAGCTTGGGCTTGAAGCTTGATTCATCTGATTGGGGGTGGTGCTAACAAAAGCTGAGTAACTGGGAGTGGATGCACGAATGGGACTTCTAACATCAGGCTCAAGAGTCTTAAGCTTGTTGTAGAGATCATCAAAAGATAGCATATCCAGTCCACCTTTAGCTTTGAGTGCAATGCTCACTTGCAGCCAAGATGGAGGTAAAGATCACAAGAACTTTGCATTGCAATCCTCATTGTCTGGCCTTGCCTTCAGCTGATTCAATTGACTCAAAATCTTATGAAATATGTCATACCCCTTGTGAATACCTTCCTCCTCAGAGATTTGGAATTCTTGAAACTGCTGTTTCAACATAGATTTCCTCATCCTCTTTGACTCATCGTTCCCACCAAACCTAGCCTTAATGGCCATCCAGATGTCCTTTGCATCCTGCATGTAGTGAAAGTCACCCATATGATCATCTGGAATAGCCTGAAGGAGAATAGTTCTAACTTTTTGCTCTCTCTGTACAGCTAGAAACTCTTCAGCAGTTTTAGGACCAAGAATGGTAATCTTGCCATCAGCATCTTCGGTGTGCCTTTTCAAGCTATTTCCCTTTTTGACAATTTCCCAAAGATTCCAATCAATATTTGTGATCCAGTTCTGCATCTTCATAGCCCACAATTCATACTTTTCCTTCTTGAGGTATGGGAACTTTGCATTGCTGTTGGAGAAAGTGAGTTGTTGCAAGGATGAGGATGTGGTGTTATGGTTGTTGTTGTTAACTTCTGATCCATCGTCTGATCCAGGCATTGTTTTGGTTGTTTTTGGTTGAGAGGGTGTAAAGAAAGAATGTTCTTAGTATCACAGAGACTCTCCCGAGGCTCTGATACCACTTGTAGAACCTAAGACCTTGATAGATCTTTGAGCACTCTTAGATCGATAGTAATGTTTATGTAATCACAAACACACTAATAGAAAGTCTCTAATACTTGTATAAAGCGGAATTTAAACACAAGCAAGAACACGAATAACTAAGAACACTTTGATCCTCTATGGATCTTTTATTAAACTAGAACTTGTTTTTCTTAACTCGTCCATATTACACAATAACGTGTTCCTTTTATAGATAAGGAACCCTAACTAGGTTTCACTAGAAACCCTAAACCGTT
This sequence comes from Artemisia tridentata subsp. tridentata, assembly GCA_021014915.2. Classification (NCBI taxonomy): domain Eukaryota; kingdom Viridiplantae; phylum Streptophyta; class Magnoliopsida; order Asterales; family Asteraceae; genus Artemisia; species Artemisia tridentata. The sequence continues at coordinate 213,297,175 of CP139504.1, read as the reverse complement.
TCACAAGAAACGTATATCTCAAAACTAATAGAAAATATACTATATAATTTCCTAATAAAACTCGTGCATATCCAAACTAATAACAAATACACTGAATATCTATATCAGCAGAAACCAACTCCGCAGAATCTCTACTTCCGCAGAAACAAGTCATCAGCAGAATCCAACACTTCAGCAGTAACCATCAACAGTAACCATCAGTAGAATTCTTCCTTAGCAGAATTCCCAACAGAACGTCTATCTCCCAAGATACAACAACAACAGATAACTCCGTTAGCACAAACGGGCTATCAAGGCGAACCAAAACCGTGCCTTCCCTCTATTACAAAATAGATACACAAGAAATGTGAATGGTAACAAAAAAGGAGAGGAGTGATGATTTGTGTATTTTTCGGTGTATCTAGACAAATGAGAAAAGCTCTCATTTATAGGAGAGGGGATCAAGAGAAAACGGTCAACATTAATTAACAAAATTAATCTTACAAATGTCTCATGAATTTAAAAAATTAACCTTACATTAATTTTATTCTTAATTCACATTAGTGTTTTAAATCACTCAATCAATTGTCATTCAAACCTTTGACCAATATTTCCAACATATTTTTTGATATATATGAGAATTTAAAAGTTTGTGAAGGATATTAATGTAATTACAAAAATTTGAGAAAGATATTGATGTAATTATAAAAGTTTGGGAATGATATTGATGTAATTACAAAAGTGAGAAGGACATTGATGTAATATTGAACTTTAGTAAAGATATAGATGTAAATTTAGGGGTGTTAACGATCCGAGCTGAGTCGAGTTTTGGCCTAAACGAGCTAGGCTCGTTTATTAACTACTCAACTCGAGCTCAAATAAACTTTTATAAATTGGCTCGAGCTCGAGCTCGAATATTTTTTTGTTGTTCGAGCTCGAGCTCGAAGCTCGTTTAAAATTTTTAACTTTTTTTGTAATTATAAAAGTTTGGGAAGGATATTGATGTAATTACATAAGTGAGAAGGACATTGATGTAATTACAAAAGTTTGGGAAGGATATTGATGTAATTACAAAAGTGAGAAGGACATTGATGTAATATTGAACTTTAGTAAAGATATAGATGTAAATTTAGGGGTGTTAACGATCCGAGTTGAGTCGAGTTTTGGCCTAAACGAGCTAGGCTCGTTTATTAACTACTCAGCTCGAGCTCAAATAAACTTTTATAAATTGGCTCGAGCTCTAGCTCGAATATTTTTTTGTTGTTCGAGCTCGAGCTCGAAGCTCGTTTAAAATTTTTAAATTTTTTTGTAATCCTAAAAGTAAACTAACTTTTAAGCTTAAGAGGCTCGTATAAAAGACCAAATTTGATAGGCTTGTTTATTAATACAATCTCGAGCTCGATAGCTCGTTTACAATTATAAAAAGTTGTTCTAATGCTCAAATTCAAGTTTATGTAACTTATAATAAATACTACTTTGCATTTGAAGCACAAGAGTGTGTAATACTCATACTTATATTTATTTTTTTTATAATTTTGAGTAAAGGTGGTTCCTTATGAAAAATATAGTGGTTCTTTGTTTTATAATGCCCATATCTCTTCACTTTTCTTATTATTTTCAATGTGGGACACTTTCATCTTTTTTTTTTTTTTTTTTTTTTTTTTTTTTTTTTTTTTTTTTTTTTTTTTGAGTAGGCAATATACAACTACTACACAAAATTTTCAAAACATAAATATTATACCGTTACATTTTCTATTATAATTATAATTCTTAATTAAAAATTATTTAATGAGCTCAAGTAAATTATGAATTTTTTAAGTCGTCAACAAAAATCAGTTATGTGTATGTGTATGTGTATTTAGGTATCTTCATGCGTCTCTTGTAAATGTGTGTGTATCATATGTAAGAACGTATGTATATGTTTGTCTCTATAAATGGTCATATGAGAGACATTGTATGTGTTTGCGTAAACACGTTTGTATTCACATCTAATGAATTATGATCAATAAACCATTATCAAAAGTGGAAATATTGAGTAAGACCGGTGGTTCATGAGACCATGATAAATCTAATAATTTGTAACATTATTGTTTTCGTACATTTAATCTATAACAAGATGTCATTGCAAGCAATGTAATAAACCGTGATCACATTGGTGTGGAGCTTAACTCTATCGGACGTTTGGAAGCCATCAAGCAGTCATTATATGAATTGGTCATATTACCTTTATGTAGGCCCGGGCTCTTTTCTTATGAGAAGCTCCTTGGTCCCTGGAAAGGTGTTCTGTTATACGGTCCACCTAGTACAGGGAAGACTATGCAAGCTATTGCTAAAGAGTCTGGTCCCGTCATGTACTCATGTAACAATCTATCACTCCTTATAAGCTGGGAGCTGTAGCATGCCAAGTATTCTTCAACAATGGTTTTTCATTGAAACCAAAAGAGAATCAGAGTATTATATTATTTTCAGTTTTAAAGGACGTTACACATCATGTTATATTCCAGAAAGTCGTTATTACATTCCGAATCTTCGAGACATTATTTACATCCCATCCTTCGTAGGTTGAGAAGTTAGTCCATCCACACACGACATATCAATAACCTAGCGGACAGAGTCATGCACTCATGCTTAAGCCCTCTCACGTCAAATTCTTCGATGTTGTAGTCCAAACTACTATTTGGCTTCTTTGGAGATATAGTAACGAGTTCACCCTTTCTCCTTAAAAGCATAATAAAGATTTTCTCTTCAATGACATCAAGCTCTTCTCCTACAATTAGATTAGTAATAGGCACAATAATATCTCGATTAATTGAAGTCAATGGTTGATGACCACATAAATGTTTTTTCGATCTTTTTATAAAATTTTCTTTTGCCTCTAGCTCCTTGGTAGAGTGTTTAATCAAATTTGTCGTTAAAACATAAAAACTTAATAAACATATTATTTATTTTCATTTAAAGCCCGTATTTACATGCGGATTTTAAACATAAAAAGTAACGAATATTTAAAAAGTTATTATTTTTACAACCTGCATTCATATGCGAGGTTCAAAACCAATAGTCTAACTATTTCAAGAGTACATCTTAGTACATTATACATTCCATTAACCAATTGGAATTGATACATTTTGATATATACATCTTATCACTGTATTTCATTTTCAATTTTTTATTTTGATTTTTGTTTATTACTCATTGAGTTTAAGTGTGCATTTTAAATAACAGACTCTGTTTCCGCTTTTGTATTGTTTGAAATTCTTATATGTTGTATTGCCCATTGTGAAAAACAAGTAAAGAATGTCATCCAACATTGAACAACTAAAAAAAAATTGTGTTTAACAATAAAAATGAAGTTCTGAATAACGTAACTAGTTTGTGGTTACTAAACTTTCATATAGTTTTAAAAGTTTGTATTGCAAAGTAATTAGATGCAAGAGTGGTTTATTCGGCGTCTACATGACATGTAGTGTATGCTACATCACTTTTCAACATGTTGCGAATCAGATGAAGGATGTCAAAAATAACCCAAAAAATGTTCGCTCTAGAAAATAACAAATACTATAAACTATAGTGACTAATTTATATTGAATTAGGGAAAGTTTGAAAGTATAGAACAGATAGAGTCATTTGTTCTTAAATGAAAAATAAAAAAGTATAAACTAGAATGCATCCCACATAGAAAGATGGACACAGAATATAGGAAAGAAGAGAGATATAAAAGCAAAGCATAAAGAGTAAGATTGACATAACTTTGAAAAAGTATTTAATTAGAAGCTAATAAAGTTTAATATTTACATATTAATTGTTTTGAATTAAAATTAAATTATCAATACTTATAAAACGTACAAATAATGTTTGAGAAAAAGTTAGATGTTTGGCTCGATTAGCTCGTTCGACTCGTTAAGCTCGACAAGTTCGATCGGATCGTTCGACTCGAGTAACTAAACGAGCTTTCGAACGAGCCGAGCTGAATATTGCCTTATAAAAGCTCGGCTCGTTTAACTAAACGAGCACAATTTTTTGTTCGAGCTCGACTCGAGCTTGACAATATGTAGGCTCGAGCTCGAGCTCTAGTAGCTCGTTAAAAGCTCGACTCGTTAACACCCCTAGATGTAATTGCCCCTTATTTTTATTGAGTCACAAATGTGTAAAATGTTTGGATTGTGTTAGGACATGACTATGGGTATTGAAATAAGAATGGGTTTGTAAACTCAATATGCGAGTTTAGAAAATACATGGGGTGCGTTTGTTTTGTTAAAGGTTTAGACCAATGCTAATTGTTGCACCCCAACCAACCGAGCATTTCAACTCCTCGCCCCCCTAGCATAACGGAAGTCCACCGTGTCTCACACCAACTTTTTCAAAGTTTGGTTGGCTTGCCAACCGAAAGAATAGACACACTTCCCCATTTTTTTAAACGTTGGACATTGAAAAAAAAATAAATATATAATAAAATTAAAACCCCACTTTTTTTCTCTATAAAACCCTATCTTCTAAATTTTTTCATACTTCTCTTCTCCATTCTATCAAATATTTACCAACTCAAAGAATATGAATTCCGATCAATTTTTCTTTGATGATGATCTAGATGACGAGGTTAATAGTTTAACCTTCGAGTTTTAAAAGACACCGCTTTGCTTATTCATCATCTTTCCACTTATAGAATCCCAAAAAACCCACGAGCCATGGTAGAAAGAGATCGTTATGGTGCTCATGATCGTTTAGTGGCGGCTTACTTCGCTGACAAGCCAATGTATGATGAAGCAACATTTTGTGCCCGGTTCCGAATGAACCAACAACTATTCACAAGCATTGTTCGAGAATTAAGTGATATTTTGCCGTATTTCCATGCCTTTTTCTGAAAATTGGTCGCTAGGCAAGACATCAATTAGCTGAAAGACCTTTTCACTTGCTCCAACACACTGAAGTAATGAAGAAAAATTGTCTGCCAACCTCCAAGCTGCATATATTAACCATTCACAGTACAATACATATTTGGTAAGTTGCTTAACAGATGCTTGACCAGTAAGTATGGACATTCCTCCCAATACAATAGCAGAAACCTGCAAGTTTTAGTTGGACAAATAAATATTGTAAATTACTCAGCAATTACATTGAAATCGATTAAATTTATTTTAAGTAAAAAAAATAAAAAATAAAAAATCACCAAGGATTCACTAAACCTGTGTTAAATGATAAAGAGTGTTGAAACTAAAATTCCATAATCCATAGGCAGCACTTTCTCGCACGCTTACTAAACCTAATTTGTCCAACCATTGCTTATACCTAGAAGCATAAAGTATGTACTCAGTGATTATTATTTGTACACATTCTATGACATTATCCCAATCTAATGATTAGAGATTCAAAAAGATAGAAACGATGTTGAAAAAAATACATATTTACGTTTCATGTTCTTGTCTTTCTGTTCCATTAACGCGTACTGTTCTCACTAAAGAAAGGGTTGCTTTAGAAACTTGAATTTCCGGAGGAGGAGAAGGGGGGATATAGTCATGGATAATAAGTCAACGGTAGAATGCAATTACATTAAAATGATCGAAGAAGAGTGTAAAAAATAATTAGTATATACTTTAATGGCATGAGCAGTTGACTATTCGAGTATCATTTAAGGAATGAAAGTAAGTAAAGAAAATAAAGTGAAACAAAAAATGTTGTGTTCTTGAGTTTCCCTTAAAAAAAATAAAAAATGGTTAATTAAAAAAAAATGGTTAAAAAAAACATTTCCTGCCAAATTAAACTGAAAATATTTTCTTCAAATTAGAGAGCTTAAAACGGAAATTTCAAATCACAACGAAACCAATCTCAATCGTTCAAATCTAACCCGTGTTATGTATATATAACACGTGTTATGTATTTTTATTTTCATTGAAGCGACGTAAAAACTAGTCGATCCCGAGCCGAGCTTGAGCTTATATAATATACCACAAGCTGTGCTCGAGCTCGTATAATATACAACGAGCCAATCTCGAGCCTAATAAACAAGACTCGAACCAAACTCGAGCTTTATAAAATTTAAACGAGCCGAGCTCGAGCTCTGGCTTTGATCATTTCCACCCGTACTTTATAGCCTTACATTGTGTTCTCGAGTAGTATCATTTAAGGAATGAAAGTAAAGAAAATGAAGTGAAACAAAAAATGTTGTGTTATTGAGTTTCCTTAAAAAAATAATAATAATAATAAAAAATTGGTTAATTTAGGAAAAAAAAAAAAAAAAAAAAAAAAAAACATTTCGTGCCAAATTAAACTGAAAATATTTACTTCAAATGGGTTATGTTATACAAACCCTCCATATATTGTCACATCAGAGGGGTTTAGTCAAACCATACAACCCAGCAATGCACACCATATAAACTGACGATGCATGCAATGATTGGAAACCCTTCCAAATAACTTGCGCCACTTCAAATTAGAGAGCTTAAAAGGGAAATTTCAAATCACAACGAAACCAATCTCCATCGTTCAAATCTAACCTTCTAATCCAACGGCCAATATTCACGATCCGCGTGACTCAAAACCAACCAATCACAAAACACCCCCACCCACCTATTTAACCAACCCCACAATCTCCTCATCACACACACTTCAAAAAAAACACACACACACACACATATCTTTTCAATTTTCATCAATGGCACCAAAGGCAGCAGAGAAGAAACCCGCAGCGGAGAAGAAGCCAGCAGCAGAGAAGGCACCAAAGCCCAAAGCTGAAAAGAAGCTCCCAGCAAAGGACACGTCAGGAGACAAGAAGAAGAAGAGACACAAGAAGTCGGTTGAAACATACAAGATCTATATTTTTAAGGTTTTGAAACAAGTGCATCCTGATATTGGGATATCGAGCAAGGCTATGGGGATTATGAATTCTTTTATTAATGATATCTTTGAGAAATTGGCTGCTGAGAGTTCTAAGCTTGTTAGGTATAATAAGAAGAATACTCTTTCGAGTAGGGAGATTCAGACTGCTGTGAGGTTGGTCTTGCCTGGTGAGCTGGCTAAGCATGCTGTTTCTGAAGGTACCAAGGCTGTCACCAAGTTTACCAGCGGTTAAGGAATTGTTTAGGAGTGTTTGGATGTTGGGTTTTATTTTGTAGATCTGGAATATCGATGTCTTATCGGTGGTTATGAATTGTATTTTGTTTTAGTTAACGTGAAATGAATGTCTTATCTTTAAGAATGTAACCTAATGGGTTTAGGTTTAATTGTTTTTGTGGGTAGTGGAAGGTGAAATTGATGTAAATTGAAAATTGGTGGTTGTTTTTAATGAATGAATGAAATACTGTGTTTTTAGGGTTATTTTGTTGATTAAGTTGTTTTCCTCATTTGATGATATGTGTAACACGTGCTCGATGAGATGTCTAACTATCATGATTCAGTTAACTACACAAACTTGCCCAAAATAACAGGGTAGCAAATTGCACGCAATAGATACTGATAGGATTCAAACAGCAACATGGATTGAAAATTGATCCAGCTACTGATAACAACATGTAGTTTCTGATTTAAGATCTTGAGTTTACATGGCAATATAAGGATAAGAGGATGGTAAATTCATGATTTGAGCATGCCTTGTAATTGTTGACTCTTGGGTGCCTTGAAATTGTGTTACGATTTGTACTTGTGTATGTTTGTATATAGATTAAAAGTCGGACTCATGATTCATTTTAGTTCTCGAATGGAAACTGATAATTGCGTATAAACTTTTTGGAATAAATGTTTTGCTCAATTCAGTTTGCCGCATTTGCCATATCCCACTATTATAACTTATTCAATTTTGGTTGTTTGTGTGCGTTACGTCTGTGCTCTTTGTAAGCCGTACAATGCTTCAATTTGTGTCTCTTTCAGTTTCGTAGCTGAGAACACTGGCATCTGTTTTCCAAGTTGTGTTGTTATTCTGGCATCCAGCTTACCATTCAGTCTGTAGATTAGAGATAAATGATTTATAATACACGAATTTATATTTCATTATGTTATAGGTAAAACCGTTTCAGATTTATATCCCACTTGGAATATAGATCTACTGCATCAACAAGACTCCATCATCACAGATCTTCAAACATACAACCCTTCACATATGCTGCATTATCAGGACCCATTTTACGGGGTTCAACCTCTTTTGATTACTGAAATGAAGTAAGCATTGGTCAGCTAACCTGTTATACCATATACACCATCCGTCTTTGTAGACATAACACACCTCCGATCCTCTAACCTGCTTTTTACTATCAGGGCATCAGCAAAACCAAAGTCTTAGATGTCGATCAACGCCTCAACATTTGTCTCCCTTGTATTATTATCATCTCGATCATTCTCAACACATCCGTAGCCTCTAAGGAGAATCAATTACTTTATCCACACACGCCACAGCTTTCTTGGAGTCGCATACTATTACTAATTCGATGAAAACAAGTCTTTTTTCTTTCTGTTTTTCGTTTTACTTCATAAATTGCTTCCAGTTCAGCTAAAAGAGCAGTCTTACCTTCATTATTTTTCTAAAACACCATCATTTCCTTTATACACTTTATCATTCCAAGCCACACATATTGACCACCACTGGAAGAATCACTAAAATCCACTGTTTTTTTAGCCTTATCCCCAACAACTTTAGCCATAGCAGAAACAGATCATCAATTAATCCCGAACTTACCCAAATGAATGACCCAGATCCTACCATCTCACACCAAATTCTCCATGCCTCAACACAATGAACGGAAATTTGATCCACTGTTTTTGAACCAGCTCCACATCCGTGGGCAGTTAGTATCATCTGACGTAGAACAAACTTCAGTCTAATAGCAGCATTTTAACCATATGCCAACACTGTATGACTTTGTGAGGAGCCCAGTAACTATAAATCAAGGTGGCTTGTCGTACCTCCATACAGCTATGTGAAACTCCTTATGAACGTATGTACCATTCTTTTCTAAATACCCTGTCACTTTGTCTTCCATTTCATGGATGACTACTAGCTCGACATGAATTGGCAAAAGATGTTCATATCTGCACAATAAATTATGTGACATCTGCCATCCAATAAGAGAGTCCTTTATTGACCAATCCTTGACTGCAGTACAGCACATTGTTTACACCATTCCTTTATTGACCAATCTTAGAAAATTTACTGAATTAAGTTATGGGGAATCCTTCTGATTCACGCATTTGTGTTTTACCGACAATTTCTATTCAGAACTGTACAAGGGAGTGTAAACTGAACCCAACTTACCACATGCTTATGCTGGACTAGTACAAAGGGATGAACTCACACAAGTAACATCCAAAGCAAAGGCGCACGATGCGAAAAGAAGCTCACATCAGATCTTCCTTTCAAATGCTCAGCATACTCTACAGTTGCCTTCACAGTATGCTTCAAGTAGGGTTGCGTTAAGATGTTATCCTTGTTCCTAAACGGCACAAACCTTTGACAAAAAGAGTATAACCCACTGTTTCAGCTCATTGTACCATAACTCAAAACTTTGTCATATGATCTTTAACACCAATTCAGTAATGAACTAACCTGTCACCAAACAGAGTGAGAAAAATGCTCGTCAGACACTTCTATCACAAATTCCCTGTTTTACCACGAAAAACCAATACCAACAGCTTATATAATCATGAGTGTGTCATTAGTGATCGTTGGGGTGTAGTGAATGGATCTTGGAGTGGGCTGCGGTCTAGCGCTCTCCCCCTCCAGTTGTGGCTGTGCCCTCAATGACCTCTCCTCTCTATTATATCTTATTGGTAACTTATCTCTAGCAGCTTATTGGGTTGATAAATGGGTTTGGGATAGAAAAGCTTCAGGTTCCTTTAAAATGAATACTCTCACTTCAAGAGGCTCTCCTGGCCGATAGCCGTTTGGGCCTCTATCACGTCTTGGTCCCCTCGTAAGATCGACATTTGTATTTGGCGTTAACATAGGTTCAGGTATCTGTGATTCTGTTCAGGAAACAATTGATCATATTATTATATATTGTCCTAAAGGTGCTATGTGTTTGGAGCAGGTGTCAACACCTTAGTCACTGTTTGTGCATTAGGTATAGGTATTTTGTTGTGATATTATGCGATTCTCGAGGTTGATCAATTTATAGATTATGAATGTAAAAGGAAGCACATATGTGGTGCTCATAGTGTCTTATATCAGTTGGTATGGTAACTCATAAACCTGAACTTTTTTTGCTTCCTGTAACTGGGCTAAGAAAACTAATTCCTTCATAATTCTATTGTGCAATATAAGTAAACAGAACAAAAAAGTACATTACACAATCATATATGAGAATGAGATTAAGCTATGTGTTCCTGGGGATGTCTTGAGTTCTGTTTGACTTGTTTGGACCTACAACTTTTCGCCAAACCAGTACCACAGTTAGACATGTCACCACACCCAAACTAACTGAAGTACTCTTCTAAACCGTCCCGTATGGTTTGAAGTACAACTTTTCGCCAAACCAGTACCACAGTTAGACATGTCACCACAGTTTGACTTGTTTGGACCTACAACTTTTCGCCAAACCAGTACCATCAACTTCAGAAGTAGAAAAGAAGTTATATTTGAACACAAACATAACAGGTAGTCATTCGTTGATATACAGTACTAATATGTGAACCATCAACTTCAGAAGTAGAAAAGTTTTTATGGGTCTGAAACCCAAATTCGTCAGATGTTGAAATACATGTGGAAAACTAGCAATAACCATACAATACACATCCATTTGCACTGCATATGTATGTCTGTATATTATAAGACAAAACATATTTGTTTGGCCTATAATATTGGTTTAGAGCTTGTCACCACAACGACAATCATGTAGACATTTATAAAAATATATAAAAGTTATGTAAGGTAAACCCAGCCAAGAAGCTGATTGATTTGGTAATAAGTTTATTGGATTTCAAATACAGTGTACGCTTCTATAATGTTTTAACTAGAATATATATATGCATGTACATACAACAAATTTAGCTCCATCCACAGTCCTCCAGAACTATAACACACCGACACATGTCAAGTGGCAACACTAACAAACCAAGTCCCACTCATGATGACTTCATTTCATTTGAATCCAGTCTCGCCAAAGCCCTCTCCAGAGAAGAAGCATCAGATTCATAGAGAGCAAGGGTAAAGACAAGGTACAAGGGTAGTTGACATGATTAGATGACATCTATCGGAAAACCTTCTCAGGTAACAACTCAAAGCCAAATCACACGTTGCTTATGAAACCATATTTAAACACTACAGCAGACATCACCATTGAACGCCATCGATCAGATGAAGATCCTGAAAAGGACATGTAAATTGGAGAAGAAAAACTGGGTGAATCCACAAACCATCCATTTGAAACTGATGTAATCGTGCATACAACCCATTTTGCTCCAAAAGTTTCTTGTTATCACCCACCTACATACTCAAATCACCCATATTTAGCCATCAGATATACCAAGAGTACTAGAGGGACAATTACAAACTACAAATATTAATTCCGTTTACATTTTATTTATAAAGAATTACATCACAAAACAGAGAAGTCGAAAATTTCAGAAGGCGGCAAAGAGGTTAAGTGTTTTAAATTAAAATGTCGATATATAGTTTTAATATATTACTTAATATTTCATTTATGTCATGTTTTTTTATAAGTGATCACACTTTCCGGCTATATGTAATTACTTTTAGTTAACACTTCTGTTAACCGTGTCCTGTATGAGTCCATGACTATTTAGACCAAAACATATTTTATCTCATCACCTAACTGGTTCGACACCCCAAGCTGTGTATTCCTCAGTAAGAATTTGAATCCATTTTTGCCACTAATAACAACTTGAATCCATCTTTACTTGGGGTATTTGTCAATCAGCTAAGCTCTAAATTTTAATCGCACATGTGATTCTGTCAAAAAGTCAAACACTCAGACCTTAAGCCAACCTTAGTCATCTGAAAGCACTGGCACTATTTAACCAATAAAAAAAGTAAAACAAAAATAATGGGAGTTAAAACAACAAAAACGACGTTGAACTTAAGTTGTACACATGCGTCTTTTAAATAATTATATTTAAAAGTACTGAGCCTATATAGAGCAACATTGGACTTAACCAATTTTTCGTTAGGTTTGGATTTATTTAAGTTTCACAGTCCTTTTGAACAGCCCTAGTTTTAGCTCATTATATAATGGTCTCGTCAAATACATATGGATTTACTTTTTATAAGTGTAAAGGTCACATAGCATAAATCTCATGGATTGGTGACCCAGAAACATGCAGAGTGCTACCACAGTCTAAAAAACAGATTTGCTTTTGTGATTTTGTCAAAATATCCAAACGTGTGTAAAGCTGGCCAGACATCCCTCACTTTTCAACATACATATGAGCAAGAAGTTTTAAATTATACCTCAGCAACTTGTCCATTATCCATCACCACAATTCTGTCTGCAGCTCTTGCTGTTGATAGCCTGCAAATGGGTTCACAATCAAAATACACAGCTCTAGTCTACAAATAAATATACATGGGTAAAACCCACCTGTTTACTATGAAAAGGATTGATCTTTTCGTCTTCATGTCGTTTTTTAATCCCATCAATAATCCCTATGTACAAAAAAAGAAACAAGTTAACTGCTGATAATTGCAGTGAATGGCATAATACAAAATTAGTACAAATTATTTGATTACAAGTTAAAGGGAAATTAGACCATACTTGGACGCATTTGGCTGCAAGAAATGATATTCTTTGAATCCAAGCAAAATAGCAGTGTTGCTTGACTAAATGCCATGCCACAATTGACTGCAGTCACCTCTAATCTGCACTATGTTAGGCATCTCCATTCTAGTTCTGCACACACATCACTCTCTAACCCCTTAAGACCCTCTTAAGCAATTTCTTAGATGCGTCATCCAACACCGTTCTGTCCATGAAGTTCTCTAGGATGGATTTTGTGTAACGATTTGCAGAAAAACCAGCATCAAGCATTCTTTCAAGATATGATAATGCTATTTTTGTCTCATTAAACCGAAGAAATCTTGTAATAACAAAATTATAATTAACACCATCCAACGCAAGACCTCCAACCGTCATTTGTCGAAGCAAATCCCCCGCATCCCTAAGTTTACCATTTTTCATAAATCCACCGATCAAGACATTATATGTATGACGATTAGGTTGCAAGCCCCTATTGGAGAGGTCATTAAGAAAGTTGATGGGCAGCAGTGACTTTTCCAACTTTGCACATACCATCAATAATGCTTGTGGAAAGAACAATATCACGGACCATACCAAGACCTTCCATCTTTTTCAATAATATTGAAGCCTCTTTGACTTTTTTATTTTTCCATAGAGAGTTTATCAAAGTAGAGTACATATTAATATTCGGAGATATACCATGATTCTGAATTTCATCAAAAAGCATAAATGCCTCTTCGAGTCTTCCAACAAGACATAATCCATTGATGAGAGAGGTGTATGTCACGAGATTAGGAACAATTCCCCTTTCATGCATTTCACGGATTAGATTCAAAGCTTTGTCTATCTTTTCACTCTTGCAATACCCGTCAATCAAAATACTATAGCTAACAACACAAGGTGCACACCCTTGTCTAATCATAGCCTTAAATATCTTTCTAGCCCTATCCACTTCGCCGCGTAAACAATATCCTTGCATTAACGCAGTGTAACTAACCTCACTAGGCACACACCCTTGTGTAATCATAATATCAAAAATCTTACTCGCATGATCCACTTTACCAAGCAAACAATACCCATGAAGTAACGCCGTGTACATATGAGTATCGGGCTTCTCACCTCTATCCAACATCAACTCGTCAATAATCCTATGTGCTTCCTCAACCTCACCTTTCTTACACAAAAAATCAACCAAAATACTACACGTAACCACATCCAACAACACACCACGAGCTTGCATCTCACTCAACAACGTCTTCACCTCTTCCCATAACCCCTTACAACAAAACCCACGAATCAAACTATTAAACGTCACAACATCCGCCTCCACACCTCTCCCAATCTTTCAACAATTATAATATATACTCTAGCAGTAGTAACTTTCATAAGCAGCTTTAACCTTCATAACTAGCAGCAGTAATGACTTAGAGCATTTTTCATTAATACTTGAGCAGCTGTAATCATATGAGCAACTTTAATCATCTTGAGCAACATTAATACCTTGAAAGCTTTAATTCCCAACAATTACGTTTTTGTTACGTTCCTAAACATGATTACCAACACCAAATCGAATCGGGGATTTTGACACATTTTAAAATTCACTCAATTGGACAATTCCTACACCTAGGTGTGTGATATTAATAGTATAGTGTTTGATTTCAATTAAAACAAATCCCCAATTTTTTTATTTCAAGTTCTTATAAACCCTAGTTTCGAATTTAAGAGGAATTTAATGAAATTGACTTACAATTGAAAATTGGAATGTAGGAGTAATTGATAACCTTTGAATTTGAAACCTTTGGTTTTAGTGAAGTTATTTAGGATTTGGGTGGTTTTGGTTTGTTTTCGTCACTACTGCTGTAGGGAGAGTTAATTGATTTTCAATTTTTAGTTTTTAGAAAAAAGTATTTTGTTGAGGACTCTTAAAAACAAGAATTTAGATAACATGTAATTCTAGACACGGAATAGAGGAAACGAAGGAGACACAATACGCACGAGTAGTCTAGAGGAATGGGTAGTGGGGAGAATCGAGATAGAAGAAGTAGGAGAGACTCATTTAGAGTAAGGAGGTTGACGACACGCTGAATGTGGAGTACGAATAGAGCCGAGACAGAAGAAATAGAGGAGATGTAGATGAGACGAGCATCAATACAAGACTTGCATCGGGTCAATCATGTCAATGGCGAGTAGAGACAAGAGGAAAACAAAAACAAATGTCGTAGACGAGAAATAGAAGAGAAAAGAGATGTCGAGGACGTTAAAAGTGTGCGTCATCCATAGTGATTGATAGACGCGAGTTGTCGGCTATTGATAATGGTTGTGGTAAGACCATTATCTCCAAAGATTTGCTTGGATCCCAAAGGGGATAAGCATTTAGACATAAAGTCTAATTCTAAAAGCTATCTATCATACCTATTATCACTTAATCATCATGTAGCACATAAGCATATAGCAAACAAACACATAACAAATAAGCACATAGCAGATAGGCATATAGCAAATAAGACATATAGCAATTAAGACAATCAAGGTTTTAAGAAAGCGTACCTTTGCCGCTAGCTATTCCTACGGATACATTACAGTGAGAGATGTTGTGCGTGATGCAAGATTTTGGTATTGATGAGTCTTCATACGTACGACAAGAATATGAACGTATATTCATATCTATTGTTTGCTTCCCTCGTGCATCTAAATACATAACTTGCAAGAAAACTTGGTACCCAGATTCTCATGGGTCCGAGATGGTTAGTACTAAACATCCTTTGCATTTGCATGCATGAGATGAGGATGTTGTTAGCAAGCAAGAATTCTCGTTGATATATGTCTAGTTGATTTTTATAAAAGATTTTATTTGATAATAGTTTTACTTAAGATCCATTAGAGTTAAACGAGATTTTTAGAAAAATGAATTTTCCAAATAACAAATCAAGATTTGTCTAAGAGGTTTCACAAATCTAATTTGTTTTGACTTGCTCGTTGATGACTCACATGAATTAAAACCTAAGCCCGTTTTATCTCCGAATGCCTTTTGACTATTTTGTAAATCTTTAAAAGATTGATAACTCTTTTCAAATTTAGTTAGTATATTAGCCCTTTCATTAACCTTTTCAATTTCACTTTTGTAATCTTGACACACTTTACATTCTAGATCAATTTCTATACCACTTTCAAGTCGAGACATTTTATTTTCCAAAATGATTTCTTTTTCAAAATTACTTTCAAAAGATTTTAAAGATTCATTTTCTAAAAATGTTTTTATACTTATTTTGCGTAAATGTTTATACTCATTTTCTAATTTTAAAAATTCTAGAATAAATGGGTCATAGCAAAAGTGTTCGATTTCAGAGTGTACCTCATTTGAAGTTTCAACCATTTGACATGTTTTGTATTGAGAGTACACGTTGTCTTCTTCATCTGTATCACTCCAAGATTCTTCAATGAGTTATCTTCGTAAGTTACTCATATAGTCCTTGACGGCATTACCTTCATTGAAAACACTTGAACTAGTATCATTTGTATTTAATCTATCTAAATATCTATCTACTGATTCGTCTTCAGAAGTGACGAATTGTTCATGTGTATTTTCAAGATTAATTCGGTTATCTTTGTCTTGACTATTCTCTTAATGAAAGTTTAAAAGATTTTTCCAAATGTCATTTGCCGTGTGACATAAAAATATTATTTCATATTCAATTCTCGGCAAAGCTTTATAAATCATTATTTTGGCTTCAATATTTTTACAAAAATTTATTTTGAAATAATTACTTTGATTTTCAAAATTTATTTCCGTTGGTTTAAAGTCACCAATTGAAATGACATGCCAAAGATCTTGATCTATTGATTTCACATAACTTTCAAATCTATTTTTCCATTCAATAAAATTATTGTTTTCGAAAAAAATGGTGAATCTTTCAAAGAACGCCCTTCTAGATATCTTTCAGACTCCATAGATTGATTCAAGTTTTAAAGTACAATATACTTTAAAGCTCTTGAGTGACCTGGCTTTGATACCAATTGTAGAAACTAGAGGGGGGGGGGGGTTGAATAGTTTCACCGTTTAGAATTACGTTTTAAAACCTTTTAGTTCTTTTGTGTTCTTTTTGTAAAACCGTTAGATTCAATAGTTATGTGATATCTATGAACACAATAATAACGAGTAAAGAAAGTAAAGTAAAGATAAAAGATAAAGGAAGAACACAACCAAACCGAGACGCAGAGATTTATAGTGGTTCGCCACGAAGCTCACTCTTCGCCCTACTCCACTCCCCGAGTACCACACTCGATAGTTCACAATCACTATGTCAACACACTCCCTTCTGGCGGAGCAAACCGTACACCAAAGCTTACACCAAGTTTAACGACACTAAGCGAAATGTCGGGTCCTAATCCTAGCTAGAACCAATCTACACAAAGCCCACGTGGCTACACGAACAAGCACTCTTGTCCACTTGGATTTACACACAATCCAAGTCTTCACACGGACGATCACCCCGTCCAAATCTTCACACGGACGATCACCCGTCCACTTGAATCTTCACCCGATCCAAGTCTTCCCGAACCTTCACTCGGTCCTAGTCTTCACTTCACGGACTCACATCGAGTCCAAGTCTTCACACACACCGACACACCGACTTACACAAAGTCCTAATCTAGATACAACACTTCACGGACTTACACTTTGTCCGTATTTATCCTAACACACCTAATCATGACTCACACACAAGTCGGATACACAAATTTACAACCTATACAACTTAGAGAGTTTGGGGGGAAGAAGAGAATCGTAACACAAGTTACGTTTGTGTGTGATGACTCTAACACTTCGTTTCTTGACGAATACGAGCGTTCTCTCTTTCACTTTGATATAAAGGGTAACGGGATCACTTATAAACACATATCGACACGTTATAGTGATCAAAGAAGAGAGGAAGAAAGACCAGAAAGTTTTTGTGCAAAGAGGGTTCGTTTTTATGAGAAAATAGTGCAGTATTTATAGGCACTAGGAGGAGCGGGGGACGGTCCCTTAAAGTTGGACGGTCCCGTATATATAAGGGACCGTCGCCATGTTTACGGGACCGTCCCGACATACGCTCCTATTTTTGTCCTTATGTGGTGAAAAACTTATCTGATTTGAGCGGGAAAATTAGCTGTTGGGAGATTTGAAATTCAAATTTATTTTCTTTAATAAAACAATTATTTTTAATTACAAAAATACTTTTGTAAAAATGTTTTGTCACATAAAAATGTGAAGTTTTGAGAAAATAAATCCTTGATCACTTTACTGCTAACCCTAGTGTTAGTACTGCTAGCTCATCAACTAGTACTACTGGTATTCTGAGTGATACTACCTTTTATGCATTCCTGACCAGCCAAAACAATGGGTCTATGCTGTCACATGAAGATCTCAAACAGATTGATGATGATGACTTGGAAGAGATGGATCTCAAGTGGCAGATTTCACTTCTCAGCATGAGGGCTAAAAAGTTTTATCAAAGGACTGGCAAGAAGATCAACATCAGTAGTAATGATACTGCTTGTTTTGACAAGTCTAAGGTGGAATGCTTTAATTGTCACAATTTGGGGCATTTTGCCAGAGAGTGTAGGAGACCCAGGCAACAGGATAGCAAAAATAAGGGGTATGAAAGCAAGCCAAAGGCAGTGGAAGAGGCAGAGACATCTTCAAAGGCTATGGTGGCAATTGATGGTCTAGGCTATGACTGGAGCTTCATGGCAGATGAAGAGAAAACACCAGCTGAGATGGCACTTATGGCTTTCTCTGACTCAGAGGTACTCTCAGCTAAAAATTGTTCTAAAACTTGTTATGCTCTTAAAGAATATGAAACTTTAAAGAAACATTATGATGAGCAGAGAATTGAGCTAAACCAAACAAGCTATAATTTGTCTAATCATAAAAGAGGTTTAACAGTCTTAGAGGAACAAATTTTGCACTATAAGAATAATGAGTCAGTCTTTACAGAAGATATAGCTGTTCTTAAGAGAGACTTGACACTTAAAAATGCTGAGATTAGTTTGCTAAAAGCTGAGTTAGATAAAATCAAAAAGGCAAAAGACAATATTCAATTGAGTGTAGACACTTTAGAGTTTGCTTCTAAGGGAGTAAATAAAATCATAGAGTGTCAATTGATCAATAAGGCTAAATCTGGGTTAGGAAACAATACATGTCCACCTCCTCATAGAGGACTGCCTGCACCCCCAAGAATAGACTTAGAACACACAGGTCTAGCTGAGTTTCAAGAGCCAAAACTAGAATATGGTTGTAAGGCTAAAGAAAATGTTAAATTTAACAAACCTGATGTGTTGAATGAGCCTTTTGAAAGTGCTAGTGATACCTCTCTTGCTGAGGATAAGGTGTCAACTGATAGGAACTCAGATGCTCCCATCATTGAAGATTGGGAATCTGATGATGAAGATCAGGTTGTAGCTAAACCTAAAGTAGTAAAGCTAGTAGGAACAAATGTTCCACAGGTGGTTAAAACTGAAACTGTTAAACCTATAACAAATGACAAACCAGCTAGGAAAACAGTTAGATATTCTGAGATGTATAGGTCCACAAGCAAGCCTAGAGGTAACTATAGGAACTGGAATGACCTCAAGTCCCATCAACTAGGTAGTGACTTTTTCATGTATAACAAGGCTTGTTTCTCTTATGGTAGCTTTGACCACCTTCAGGCTTTTTGTCATAACCATCAAGGGAAAAAGATGGCTACAGGGAATCAAAGGGTACTTGGGAACACAAGTGATAGGGTGAACTCAAACAGGTCTCAAACTCACCCTAATACTAATAGAATGACTCCCAGGGCACTTTTAATGAAGTCTGGCCTCAAACCAATTAGTACTGCTCAACCAGCAGTTAGTACTGCCAGACCATTTAAGACTATTTACCCTAAACCAACAGTTTCAAGTGCAAAACCAACTTTTAAATATGCACAACAAACTGTTCAAAGACCTTTTCACAAGAAAGCAGTGTTTCAAAATAAATTTTGGAACTCAAAAGTTAAAACGGCCAGGCCAGCAGTTCATACTGCTAGACCAGCAGTTCATACTGCTAGACCAGTAGTTAGTACTGTTAAGCCTAAAAATACTGCTAGGGATAAAAGAGCAAATGCTGTTAAGGCCTCAACATGTTGGGTATGGAGACCAATCAAACCCAATGGTGCATCAATTGTACTAAAGAGATTTGACTATATTGATGCACGAGGCAAACCCAAGTCAGTGATGGCTTGGGTACCCCAAGAAAAATAATTTCCTTCTTTTATGTGCAGGGACATCCTCAAGATGATGAAGAAGATCAAGGTTATGCAGATAGTGGATGCTCCAGGCACATGACAGGCAACATGTCCTATCTTTCAGACTTTCAACCAATGGATGGAGGATATGTTACCTTTGGGGGAGGAATAGGTGGAAGGATTACTGGTAAAGGCACATTGAAAACCGGTAAATTAGACATTGAAGATGTGTATTTTGTGCAAGAGCTAAAGTATAACCTTTTTAGTGTCTCACAAATGTGTGACAAAAAGAACAAGGTTTTTTTTACTGACACTGAATGTCTTGTGCTTTCCCCAGACTTTAAGTTACCTGATGAAAGTCAGGTGCTACTTAAAGTTCCAAGAAAGGGCAACATGTACAGTGTTGATATGAAGAAGATTGTTCCTGAAGAGGAAATAACCTTCTTGATTGTGTGTATGATTCGGGTGGTCTTGATTCATGAAAGATCAAGAAACCCATTTGAGTTAGTTTGTAGAGAGAAGTTTAGAGAGAGGTGGGAGACTCTTTGTGAAAATCTGTATAATTGAATTAAGTGTGTGAAGAGTTCCAACCCTTCCCAAGTGTGGGAAGGGGTATTTATACTTCCTAATAATAGTGCCCCTAGAGGGCTGTGAAGTGAGCTGACAGTGGGGAAAGCCCCGACCCACTCCACAAATATAGATACGACTAATCTAATAAAACTAATAATACTAATAATACTAAGCTTATATAAATAAGCCTACGAGCTATATAAATGCTAATTAGATGCTCGGGGTGACCGAGCCTTCATCTGAATATTTATATTCCTAACAATCTCCCCCTAAGGGAGGTCACCCCGGAAATAATAATTCGAATTCTAGCATTCTTTCTTCTGAACTTGTCTTTATAGCTCGTAGTCTTTGATTCTTCAAAGTCTTGTATCTTTGTGCTTTCAGCAGTGATCTTGTGATGACCTTTCTTTGTCTTGGATGATCTTTGAGTATTCTTCGACTTTATCATCCAACATTTGTTTCCAAGTCATCTTTCAGGAGTATGTTTCCATGTGATGTATAAATCTTTGAGCCGACATGCTCACACTATATGGTGTCATGATCTTTAGCATCAGAGTTTGCAGAAGCCGTGTTAAAGGTCTTTTAGGTTGATCATGACTTTGTTGAGTTACAATGATGATGTAGTGTGAGCATGTGGTGCTGGATTGGCATCTTTTCTGTAATCTGCTTCAACCGCAATCAGCTGCAACTTCAATCAGCTACAACCGCAAACAGCTGCAACAGCAATCAGCTACAATCGCCAGATGTTCCTGCATACGACAGTTAGCAATAAAACGTCCGGTACTTACAGGTTCGGACTTTGAGATTGTTAACAGCATAGTGTGAAAACTCTCTCTAATCCTTACCAAGACCGTTCCTAATCGAAAACCCACAGAGGGCTTTTTAAGATCGAACCGTAGCACATCAACGATTAGGTGAGTCGCTGGAGATCACTCCACGACTGTAGACCGTTAGAAACCGCCGCGACCACTAAGCGTAATCTATAAAGAATTACCGAAGTGACCTGCTTTCAGGGCTGCTTGATGTTGACCCTGGCAGGAATTTCCATTCAATCATTGAGAATTACATTCGTAAATTCTCTCATAAATGTTCTGGCAGATTGCTAAGATCTGCGTAGGACTCATAAGTTTACAACTGGTGTCCTTAACGTTGAACACCCAGTGTAGAAATAATTCGTGTTCCTATGAGATCTTTTTATGCATCTCGTGGCTCTAGACTCTATAGTGCGTTTTGATTTGGTGATCGGAGGCTGGAGAGGACTGCCACCTTTTCAATATCATCTAACTCGGAGTGAGAGAGATGATAGGAATGTATTGAACTCCGTGACAATTGAAACAAGAGTCCTTTGAGGGACCTTGAGTGGCTAAGGAGGGTTGTGCAGCGTATCACTGGGTCCATGATACTTTGTCTTCAATGCCAGCAATCAACTAAGTGATTCTGACAGCATATGTATTGACCCGGTTTCTGCCTAAGTTGTAAGGAGGGCTTCTTACTTTTCACCCTTTATCTTTACAATTCTTTTTCATTCTTCAACCCCTTCAGTGTTTACCGAGACTTCCTTACTAGTACCTTGTTGGGTTTGTTCCAGTACTAGCTCCATCTCAGTCGGCACTTTTCCCTTATCCACTTTTCTCCTTTTTAATCATACCTAAGGACTTCTACACTAACTAGTGGATTGTCCCTGGGTAGATCCCTCCGGCTCTGGCGGGATCGTGGGAACTTGAGCCTAACCTAACCATCCTTATAACTTCATACATTAATTAAAATGGTCGGTCTTTGGTATTCATCCACGATTGCCAAACCAAATCTTTGAAAAATCTCTCAAAGTGTTCATGATTCTGAAACACATTTTTGCAAACACTTGAGAGTTTTATATTTTTTTCAAATGCTCCCCCTCAACATGTGCTCGGTTGATTGTTTTATAAATTTGCACATGTTAGGTAGAGCTCGCACTTTTTGAATTGATCCACTTTCAGTGAACATGACCGATTCGAGACACGCTTACATCACTAGTTAGACTAGCTTGAAATTATTACCCGGCCTGGTCAAGTCCATAGAAAGTTTCTCGAAATGGTACACTCTACTCAGATACGTCTTTTTCGAGACACGCTTACATCACTGGTTAGACCAGCTTGAAATTATTACCCGGCCAAGACGTATCCTTTCGATTGATGACAGTTCAAGATTCGTCAATTCATTCGTGAAGTCTGAGTCACGATCTCTTGCAATGCCAAATCCTTTTCGTTTCCACAAACCATTTGCTCCCCCTCAATATGTGCATTGATATACAAAAGAGTTTAGCACATATGGGAGAGCGTTCATTATACTTTCCAAAACATCACATTTTCATCAGGTTTCATATTTAAATCACATTCTCTCCCCCGATCAAAAATTTCAAACCTTTTGAGATTTGTGATCCCAATTGATTTAAATAAGTTAGAAAATGTGGGAGAAAATGTGTCCGATTTAATATATTCTGATGATAAAAACATACTGAGCTCCCCTTAATCTAAGAGGGAGATTCACTGCTTTATATGCACAAGATATTTATGACACAAATGATATTGACCTTTTTGCGCAGATGATGTAATCACCCACTTTTCTGAGTGAGTCAGTGGTCAACATCGATTATCCATCCACCAACAAATCTTCTCAAGTAATGTCGATCCTCACTTGGCGAGATCTGAGTAAGTACTTCTTTGTTGAATTGATGGTGGTGGAGGTGAAGGTGTTGTTGTTGTTGTTGCTGAAGTTGTTGTTGAGGTGAATTTCGAGCCAATCAATAGAGTTTGATCGTCTGACCAAATGGTTAGAATGGGAACTGGTACATACATTTTGGCTATGGAATCTGCATAAGAATATCAACACAGATATACATGCATACAGATACACTATTCCTAAATAGCTACCCTTCAGCAGCTTGCCACATTATAAAACCAAGTTCATCTTATAATCAAACCATAATCAGGAACTACGTCAAACCACTATCTAGCATGAAGAGCAAATAGCAATCATGAACATGGCAATTCACACGGATTTCAATATTCAATTCAGGATCTTAGGAACATGATTCTAACATAATAGCAATCTACCTAAGCGAATCCTGAGAACATATGCACAAAATCAACAACCATTAAGCAGCAGAGACAAACAACATTTGAAACTCATTCATTTAGATCATACAAATGCCAGTGGAGTATTCAAAAACATCAAACACAACTGGTTTTCTAACTTCTTTTAGGTTTTGAGTCTTAAAGCATTTTGGGGATTATACGAGGATTCCAAAGTAACACAAATGAACCTTCTAGATACATAAAGCTAGGAAACTATAAGCAAATTGCACATAATGTCCTAAACTTTCTAGCAACTAACACACTTGGTCATTTGATATATTTAAGCAAGATCCTCTTCAACTAATTCCCCATTAACTACAAAACCATTTCTACCAAGTATGATTTAACCAATAAATCCGTTTGATGATATAAAATTTGAATTCACTCTCCCCCTCAATCAATGACCCGTATTCTAGTTGAACCTCAACTAAAATCACGCTTAACCCCACAACTCATCAAACAAGAACTGTCGTGAGGTTTTGTAGTCGTTGATTGAGTGACAAATTTTATGCATAATCCAAGTATAAACAAATTTCATACAACACATATTCACCAAGTGTCTCACAAATAATTTTCAGAAGAATCATAGAATGAAAACTATTTGTATGCAAAGAAGACTTCTCTTCTTTTTCAAGAAATGATGCACTGAAACGTACATCAGATCGAAGAAACATGGATATAAAGTAATCCATGCCCAGGTGAACATCACCCAGTTGGAGGAACAGCCGTCTTTTTGGCGACGTGCTTTCCCCAATATGAAGCGCGGGTTGCTATCTAAAGTAATAGCAAGCCATTTAGACATGTTTTAACAATCCATTTTAACTTCTGCTCGAGCTTCATTTAAAGACCCGTGCCATTATTGAATGACATTTCTAAGTCCGTAAATGTTATCAATAAACAGAAGACATGCCTAGGTGAAACTATTTTTGGTATTTTCTATTTTTCAATTTTTATGGTTTTTCTGGTTTTACGATTCTCTATTTACAATTAGCATGAATTCTATGTATCTATTTACAAAAATGGTATAAGATGTGAAAAAGAATGTAAGAAGCAAAATATATACAAGGATACGAACCAGAAACCATTACTCCTCAGCATTCTGAATCTTTTCCGCTTCCATCATTTAACTTGCTGAAGAGTAACGTGAGCACTTTCAATCAGGGAATGATTCTGGCTTTTCACTCTCCCCTAATTAGTGCTATCCCCCATTGTGACAACCTTTCTGATGAACACCCATAATAGGAAGAAGACTTTGGATGAACGCCCGAAATATGAAGAAGTCTTTTGATAACCAAATGCATGCCGTCTTTAATCTTCTAACACTCCCGTCCTAGAGTGACGCCGTCAAAAACCTTAGGCATCTTTTCGGTAGTTTAAGTTGAGCCTCAACTGAAATCTAGCTTAACCCCACAACTCATCAAACAAGAACTGTCATGAGGTTAACCTAAACCACAAATTTAAGCCCAGTAACAACTTGATTTCAGCTTAACCTCACAACTCATCAAACAAGAACTGTCATGAGATTAGGTTAAAATCAAGTTGGTCCTAACCTTAAACTACAGAACAACTTGAACCTAACTTAACTCCACAACTCATCAAACAAGAACTGTCATGGGATTAAGTTAAATATCAAGTTGTAAGAAAAGAGCTCAACATTCTTGAATGTAGAGAAGACTGAAGACTCGACCTTCTTCAAGATTGCCCAATGTGGAGGAATAGAATACCAATCATTTTCATCTCACCAAATGTCTTCCAGTAACCTTACATATAACCCATCAGCCCGCAGCATACACATGAGAAGATAACTCCCAACAGAGAATGAAGAATAGACTGATGACTCGACCTTCTTCAGTCTTTAGTATAACACCAAAGTAACAAGTTGAACCACTGATCATCTATAGAATGTATCCATATTTGGATATTAAGCCCTGATCACATGAACCTGTTGTGCGTCCTTGATGTATACATTCTCTCTCCCCTGATGGTTATGATTAATCAGCACATAACGTAGCAGTGAAACGATAATACCAAGGTAACAAGTTGAACCACTGATCATCTACAGTATTTATCCATCCTGGATATTAAGCCCTGATCACGTGAACCTGTTGTGCGACCTTGGTGTACACATTTCTCTCCCCCATGATGGTTACGATTAATCGGAATCATCATCATGATGTGTACATGCAGCCTAATGAAGTGTGCATGAAGCATTGACTAGAAACCCTTTGTTACTGATTGTACCAGCCCGTGAGACGATGTAGATTAGCATTCCTTGACCATGTTCTTCAACACCTTGATAGAGGAAGAAGATGTGTTGGAGAACCATGGTTTGCACGACTCCTGAACTGACGTATTCAGGAGTCGTATGACCATTTCTCAATCATCAACCAACATGTAGATTAATATTCACCCTTTCCCCCCCTCAAAAATTGCATATGCCTTCCAACTGCAATTTTTGATGATTGAACTAGTGAATATGAATACCATCAACGGTAATTAGCTCCACTTGACGGTTCTTGACGACTGACATGTTGTTTATTTACCCTTTCCCCCCCTCAAAAATTGCACATGCCTGTCAACAGCAATTTTTGGTTGAACAAGTGAATAAGAATATACTCCATTGTGCGCCGATCCACTTGAAGACTGAATAAGCACGGAAAGAGCATGAATCTTGTTGATGAGAATGGCCATTAATAGGAAGACTCCTCTTCTTTTGAAGATAAAGTGCACTCACGCGTACACTTTTCTTTTCTTTGAAAAACGAGGCCTGAACTGATGTATTCAGACGTCATTTGATGAAGAGCGAGGCTTGAACTGCTGTGTTCAAACGTCATTTGATGAAGAACGAGGCCTGCACTGACTTGTACAGACGTCATTATGATGAAGACCGAGGCCTGCACTGATGTGTGCAGACGTCATAATCTCTCTCTTTACAACTTCTCTCATCTAACTCGTTACCAACCCCATTATCATTTTGTCGGCTTGAAATCGTGACCACTGATGGAGAAAAACCCAATATGATGAACTTGAGCCTGAAGTAACATAACCCGAACTTGTGACTTAAACTTGTACTAATGCGTGACAAAGAGCGGTGTAGAGACTTCGTGCAACATCGAATCCCTAAGTACTCTATACTCTTCAACCAACCAACCATCAAGTATAAGACATACATCACCTCTTGGATATCCACAACTTCGTGTGACACTGAGCACTACAACGTGACCCCTTAAAGTGATAGTTATTTTGTAATAGGAGAGAAAGAAAAAATAACTAGATATCCAAGTCCTTGTCATTATATTGAAAGCTCGAACAAGGATCTCGAAGAATCTTCATCCAACCTCCCCGATATCTTCAGATGCTAAGTACACGCACCCATGAAATTTCACTTCAGCCTCAAATAAACAATACTGAACTAACCCCGTAGTCACATCTTGTCAATTAAAAGCCTCGATCCAGCCATTTGTGATGTTATAACTGAACTTCGATAATGGTTTTAACCCGATCCTGGTCAAGAGCGCATAGCCCATCATCACGGAATTTTACAAATCTATGGTTTAAACCGAGAAATAAGTTCTTTCGCGGGATTTTACAAAACCAAGAAGAAACCGTGAGACAGTAACCGATTGAATGTGGCGTGACTGATTTGATATTGGAGAACATCCGTTTGGGTTAAAAATATCTTGTGAGAATTACAGATTGCATCACAACTTTTATAACCTTTGGCCAACTAACCAACCTTGTACACAGATCGGTGACCACTTGATGAAGGAAACCCGATATACCAATACTGAAGACTGAAGTAGTAGTCCCCAAATTTGTTACTTAAGCTTGCACTAATGTTGGAAGAACGGTGTAGAGAATTAATGCTCCAAGCAGATCTCTAAGTGCTCAATACCCAACCAAAGTATGAGACATTAACACCTCTTGCGATTATCGACATCGTCATTGACGTGTGACACTGAGTACTCCAATAACTCTTAAGTGATAGTTACCCCGACTGCAGGTAACTAGATAACCCAAGTCTTCAACTTAAATTTTAAGCACGAGCAAGTTATCATTGAAAGTCATGCATCCAACCAACCCCGACTTCAAGATAAAATAAGTAGATGCCTTCGTGAAATACAACTTCAATCACAAATAAAGAATACCAGATTAACTTCGTGATCATCTTGTGCTGTTGACTAGCCAAAAAGAGAAGAAACATGCGCAAATTCTTAGAAGTACCCATGACTCATAGTAGTCCAATCAAACAAAGCAGTCTGACCCAGCTACTGGGATGTGGAATAGTTGTCGTACTGTGTATAGGATTTTACAGTTCTTGAGATTTATCTGAGAAATAAATTCAAGAACTAACTGCACAACAGTAAGTATCAAACTGCTGTAGACTGAACCACTGAATCCTGAATCGATACGATCTGACCCGCTGTAACCGACACTGCTAAGATTCAAACCGCTGGAGACTGAACCGATACGATCTGACCCGCTGTAACCGGAACCGCTAAAATTCACATCGCTGGAGACGGAACTTCTAGGAAACTTGCGATAATTCTCCCCCTCAAAAAGGACATGAAGTGACCTTTTTGCCAAAGCTGAGAGTCCGTGATGTTTGTGAATTTGACAGGCACAAAACATGGAAAAAGACAAATGAAACTACTGCAACGAAGATGGTGATTAAGACTCTCTTGTAGTAACCCCTTGCTTTCCTCATCATCAATGGTTTAGTAGATTAACAATTCATTGAAGCTCGTAATATGCCAAAACCGCTTGATGAAATGCATATGACTTTAAAGTGAGTAAAAGGTTAAAACATGTCTCCAAACAAATCACCTCTTGTCTTTAAGCCTGACTACCTCTTGAGAAGATCTTGAACAACAATCCCATTAGAAGCTTGAGAAACAACAATCACTTGATGAAGCTTGATAAAGAACAAGTCCGCGACTTAAACTTGCACTAAATTATGATTTAGAACCTATATTGAGCACAACAACGTAACTCCTTTAAATATAGGTAGTGATATATACCCAACCTTCCATCCTTAATTGTATATATCCACTTCTTGAACATCCAGGTCTAATCACCTTAAATACGCTTGAGCAAGGGTCAACAAACATCGTGCATCCATCCACCCCGAGATGTTTGTGACACTAAGTACACCAACCCGTGAATTAACAAACCAACCAAGTTACCATAATTTCCCAATTCCTGCTGATCTTGAAGCACAAACTTATCCCGAAAAATTAGTCACACCCCGTAAGTTTCATTATGTCTAAATCCAAGTCCAGCCTACTTGTCCAAAATTAATTTCACGGGATTTTACAGCTCTTGAGATTTAAACCGAGAAATCGAATCTTTCGCGGGATTTTCTAAAAACTACAAGAGAAACCGTGAAATCAACCAGAATACCCAAGAGTGAGGTGCAATACCAATCTTCGAAATTCAAGTCACAGAAGTCAAATCACAACTTGATCACATTGCAACGAGTCAAGTCGCAGTTTGACAAATCGCAACAAGTCAAATCGCAATCAACCAAATTGCAATAAGTCAAATCGCAAGTGTTAACTTGCAACGTCAAATCGCAATTGGTCAGATTGCAATCGGTCAAGTCGTAACAAGTCAAAACGCACCTTGACGAACCGCAATTAATCAAATCGCAAGTTGTCAACTGTAACTCAAGTCGCAAAAATTAAATTGCAGGCTCACTCAAATCATAGGCATCCACAATGCTGACAAACTTACAACTCTGTAATCTCGTCGACCTTCATATACCCAAATTACCAGCCGTGACATGTGTGTTCTCGTGTAATTTTGTGGATCCAACCATACCAACCTTTTTCGCCAACAATTTCACCAAATTTACACTTATTGAATTTAAGAAAATTTGATAATAGTTGTTCAAGCTACAAGTTTGATATAAGAATCGGATTAAAAAAAATTGCACGCCTGGTTCACGATTCAAACTTGTGGCTCATACATATGACGTGTCCCAAAATTCAGCCCAACATCCATTCGAGTATCAATTTAGCCCAACAGCCATTCGAGAATCAAACTTCAGCCCAAAAGAATGTTCAAATATGAAGTATTTAAATGTAAAACTTCATGTTCAAGTGAGACCAAAGTAACATCACATATCAACAACAAAATGAATGCATATTTTAAATAAACATCACTTCGATTTTGAAATAAAGGCCACATCTATTATCACGCCACATCAAGACCAGCTGCCAAAGTCAAAAGACCTTCACGTGATCATGTTGCTTTTTCATTCTTCTTTCATTGATTCACGTGATTGGTACCAAACAAAAACAAAAACCTCACGCTTCTCTATTTGATTATCTACATTAACACCTCACGTGAATGTCTGCACATGTGATTTATAAAACAATGATTTTGACATATTTAACGTTAAGGGTGATAAACCTCACGCTTCTCTATTTGATCATGTTGCTTTTACATATTAACGTGAATGTCTGCACATGTAATATTAACATGGTTATTTGATCCTAGTTTCGCATATTAACGTTAAATGTGATTTCACGTTTCTCTATGTGAGTTGAGTTGACTGAACCCCGTTACTTTATTTGATATTCACGTGAATGAGGAGGAACAAAACGACAACATAACTAAGTCATTAAGTCTACATGTGAGTAGTCTTTTAAGTCTACATGTAAGTCTTTAAGTCTACACGTGAAAGGATATAAAATGTAATTTTAAGTCTACACGTGAATTGGTATTAAGGTTTGTTCTTGAATATGACGTCTTAGAAATTTTGGCAGCATGACGTTTCAATATGTTTAGTTTAGACAAACCGCCCTCATGAATGGATAGACAAACCGCATTCTCAACGGATAGACAAACCGCATCTATGAATGAATAGACAAACCGCATTCTCGATAAGATGGACAAACCGAGTCCAGGGTTAAACAGACAAACCGAGTCTGTGAGCCAATAGACAAATCGAGTTCATGACTGTATGGACAAACCGAGTCCAGGACAAACCGAGTCCAGGACAAACCGAGTCCAGGACAAACCGCATGTTTGACGTCACTCTCACCCTTTTGTCCCCATTATCTATTTTTGGCAAACAGCCAAACACCAATTCCATTGGACACAAACCGAGTCATAGAACACAACATTTGACACAAACCGCATCAATGAACACCCTTCCAACAAGTACACAACCAGCTTCAAACACCAAAAAAAACCAGCAAAAGAAATCCATGAGCTGTTATTCACAATAACTGCTCGAACCAACAAAAAAAAACCACCACAAAACACACGCACTGAATCACCATGAACTCATACGGAGCTTCATCAGCATCTTACGATTCATCAAAAACGAAGAGACAAGCGATACCGTCAGCAGATCCAAGCAACTTGACCTTCAAAACCCCCGAGAAAACCATCTCGTGCGCCTCGTAGACCTCTCACGCGCCGTCAAACTCTTTGTTCTTGTGAGATTTTAGAGATGGTTTTTAATCAGTGAGATGGGTTCTTGTTTTTAGTATTTGAAGAAAATGATAATGCAAAGTGAGATGGGTTTTTGTTTTTAGTATTAGAAGAAAATGATGAGGCAATATGTATGACAGATTAAAGCGTGGACAGTTGGCAACAAAAATAATATCAAGAAACAATTAGTAGCAAACAGTTTAAGCATAAAGAATTCGAGCCAAATAGAACACACCACATGGACAGTAGCAAAGCCATTTTAGTCAAACTATTTTGTTGAACACCACATGGACTATTTATCAAAGATTCGAACCAAAAAATTTTTGTAAAACAGTAGCAGTTTATACACCATGATTCGAAACAAAAAAAATGAAACCAACACACAATCAATCGGATCTAACCATGGCTCTTGATACCAATTGTAGGGATTAACCTTCTTGATTGTGTGGATGATTCGGGTGGTCTTGGATCTTGAAAGATCAAGAAACCCATTTGAGTTAGTTGGTAGAGAGAAGTTTAGAGAGAGGTGGGAGACTCTTTGTGAAAATCTGGATAATTGAATTAATTGTGTGAAGAGTTCCAACCCTTCCCAAGTGTGGGAAGGGGTATTTATACTTCCTAATAATAGTGCCCCTAGTGGGCTGTGAAGTGAGCTGACAGTGGGGAAAGCCCCGACCCACTCCACAAATATAGATACGACTAATCTAATAAAACTAATAATACTAATAATACTAAGCTTATATAAATAAGCCTACGAGCTATATAAATGCTAATTAGATGCTCGGGGTGACCGAGCCTTCATCTGAATATTTATATTCCTAACAGTTCCTAAAGAGGCTCTTACCTGTCTTGTTGCAAAAGCCACATTGGATGAGTCCATGTTATGGCATAGAAGACTTGGTCATGTAAATTTTAAAACCATAAATAAAATTGTTAAAGATGGTTTGGTAAGAGGCTTGCCTCAGAAACGTTTTGAAAATGATCAGACTTGTGTTGCCTGTCTCAAAGGCAAACAACACAAGGCTTCTTGTAAGCCCAAGACCCAGAAATGTATTACTCAACCTTTGTTTATGTTGCATATGGACTTGTTTGGTCCTACATCTGTGAGTACTATTATGCATAAGAAGTGTTGTCTTGTAGTTACTGATGACTATAGTAGATTCACATGGGTTTTATTTTTAGGATCTAAGGATGAGACACCTAGCATTCTTAAGACATTTATAACTGAAATAGAAAACTTAGTGGATAAGAAAGTGAAAGTCATCAGGTGTGACAATGGGACAGAGTTTAAAAATAGAGTTATGGATGATTTATGTAGGGAAAAAGGTATTAAGAGAGAGTTTAGTGTAGCTAGAACTCCTTAGCAGAATGGGGTTGCTGAAAGGAGGAATAGGACACTAATAGAAGCTGCTAGAACCATGTTAGCTGACTCTAAGCTGCCTATCACTTTTTGGGCTGAAGCAGTTAATACTGCTTGTTATGTGCAGAACAGGGTTTTGGTAGTTAAACCTCATAACAAGACACCATATGAACTGTTTAGGGGTAGAACACCTGCTTTAGGTTTTCTAAGACCATTTGGGTGTCATGTCACTATTCTCAATACCTTAGACCATCTAGGAAAGTTTGATGGTAAATTTGATGAGGGTTTCTTGGTTGGGTACTCACTAAATAGCAAAGCCTTTAGGGTATACAACACAAGAACAAGGAAAGTAGAGAAAAACCTGCATGTTCAGTTTCTAGAAAATAAATCTAATGTTGCAGGTGAAGGTCCAAAATGGCTATTTGATCTTGATACTCTAACCCAATCAATGAACTATGTGCCAGTTGTTGCAGGAATATTTTCTAATGATTTTGCAGGTTCAGAAGATGATGTTGCAACAGATGAACCAAGCTTGGGAAAGGAGAAAGATCAAGATCATATACTGATGCCAATATGGAATTGTGTGGATTCATCTTCAAAGAATGCTGAGCCTTCTACTGATGGAGACAAAGAAGGTTTTGAAGATGGAGTTCAAGAACCAGAGAATCAAGAAAATAGTACAAATGAAGATTGTACTGTTGAGCCTCAAGTTGGTACTGCTGGGCAAAATAATCATACTGCTGGCCCATCAGGTCCTACTATTGATGATTTCTCAGAAGATGAAGTGGATATCAACAACATGCCTGTAACACCCCAACCCGAAAAGGGTAAAGACGTCACAACGATGGTTCCATATCAGAACAAACACAAGCATTTGACATTAATAATACAATAGAATTCAATGGTTACAAAGGAAATATGAAACTACAAGGTTACAATACAAAAGTTTCTAAGTCTAACTATAAGTTCTTCTAATACTCTTCCATAGCTAGTCGGGCCTTCTATATCCATGGTACTCTCCGCTCATACCCAGCTTCCAAACTAAAACCTGCCGCGGGAAAAAGAAACGCGGCTAAGCTACGAAAGCTCAGTGAACAGATATAACGATACAAAGCAGTAATAAGGGATGGTGAAATAATGAAATGGCACAAGGTGTAACAAGAGTAGAAAGGACAATGGAAAAGATTATCAAGAAATGGTTACAATGGCTCAGTGTAAAGGAAACCATAACCCACCACTAGCCCAAGTCGAAACAGGTCAAGTCCAGTATCAGGTCATAGGGTAACATAAACAGTAATCCACCACGAGCCTAGAAACAGTACATATCATATCAAATCATATATCAGGGTGTATGGAGGGGTGACCTCAGCATACCAGGTACAGGGTGAGGGGATACCTCCAGGGGTTGGAGTCGCGGGCTCCCAGGATTGTGAAAGACGTGTATCGCACACACTCGTCAGTCACCAGATAATACAAGTAATACAACAACTCAGGTCAGGTCTAGGATGCATCCATACGCCCCTAGTAGGCCACAGGGTCTTCCTCTACGTAACAAGTATAAATCAGGTCAGGGACGGGACAGGTCATCACTCTTCTACCCTAGAGTCATGCCACCGGTGCATCAATGACATGGACATGAAACCCTCATGCCTAGTGGGTGGCTCGTAGTCTCAAACTGTGGGTCAAGGTCAGGTATCAAGTCTCAGGTGTCAAGTATCTGGTATCAAGTGTCCGGTTTTATATCAAGTTTCATATCAGGGTTCATATCAGG
The DNA here is from genome assembly GCA_021014915.2 of Artemisia tridentata subsp. tridentata. Lineage (NCBI taxonomy): Eukaryota > Viridiplantae > Streptophyta > Magnoliopsida > Asterales > Asteraceae > Artemisia > Artemisia tridentata. Next base: position 213,263,015 of record CP139504.1, on the reverse strand, counting down.
GTTCAAGACAGGAGATCAATGAAGGGGTTTACTATCAGGAGGTCAATATCAGGAAAGTCAAATACCAGAAGGTTCATGTCAATTTATTAAAAGTAATCATTTTAAAATGGTTTTAAAATAAAGTGGTCTTTAAAACAGTTTTCATAATGAAAGTCTTAAAACATTTTCCTATTCAGTTTAGAACAGTTCTTACATCTTGTTATAAAATCCTATGAACCTTCAAGTATCCAAGGTCTTAATTATTCCGGTTACCAGGAAATGAACAAGTCATGTCAAGTATCAAATGAAACATAGCAGGGTTCAAAGCAAGGTTTCAAATAAAGGTTCAAGTCGAGGGAATCTTATCAAGGGTTCACAATACACGGGAACAAAAACAAGGTTCACAGAACAAGGGAACATAGCAGTGGCTTAGGGAATCCTAAACGAATCAAAATCAGAAGTCAAGAGAAACGAAGGCTCCTTACAAGAAGGGCAGAATATCTGTACCTTATTACGAATGCAAAACAAAACAAGAATGGAAAGCACTGAACGGATCAAGACCTCTCCTTCTTCACACCTAAAGGAGTAGAAGAGAATTACAAAGGGGTTCAAGTTCAAATTACCATTTTTAGTTATCTTTCCATTTTAAGTAACTTTCCAGATTCAGTACTTTAGTTATCAACATTCCCGTTATCAACTTATAAGTATTTAAGATGACCACTTTAGTAGGTTAAGGTTCATAATATCATTTACATAAGTTTTAGGGTTCATAATGTAGTTTTCATACTTTTAGGGTTCAATATGTAATTATCACAAGTTTAGGGGTTAAAGTGTCATTATGATAAGATTAGGGTATAAAGTGTAAATATATTCAAGTTACAGGTTTTTACAAGTTAAGTCCTTCATTTTTAGAAAAATGACCATTTACACCCTTTAGTTTAAAAATAAGCACATAACACCTTTTTATTATCTTTTAAACTTTTCACAGGTTTTACACATAATTTAGTACTGTTTTTCCCGATTTTTATTCCTTATAAGAACTCAGAATAAAAATTCCCAAAAATTCATACAAGTGCCCAGATGTCTTAAGAATTTATCCTAATTTTTCCAGAATTTATTATTAAGTATAACTATAGTCTAAAAATCCTATTTGTCAAGTCGTCCAGATTTCTGAACAGTTTTAACATACGAAAAGTTTGCAGTTCAAAGACCCATCAATTAAATTTATAAAAATCTGAAAAAATTCCAGAAACTCACCTATATCCCAAATATTTTCCTTAAAAAATTTTAGGTCCTAACTCTTTATAGATTTCAAATTAAAAATCACAAACCACAAGTGAATTTTCGTAACCCGAATTACAGTTTGACATCCGATCTCATAAATTCAGAAAAAGTGCCTTACCTATCTCAAAAAAATACGAGACCAATTTTCCCAGAAAGCTATTTCAATGAAATTGTTTCTAGACTCAAAAACCACTTAAAAACACGTTACCATTATTTATTTACAGTCGATTAAAGTCGGATAAATTTCCAGATCAGCAGCAGTTTTATGATTTCATGCAAATATTTAGGGTTTTGTCATTCCAATCTTTAGTCCTTGACACAAAACGATTATTGATGAGTTTATAACACGTCTAGGTCGATTCATATCTGGTCTTAACATAATCAAAACAAGTAAGTTCAGATCCATATACAAGTCGATTCATACTAGGGTTTTATAGATTTATTATTTGATATTATCAACTTAAACATTTTATGAAACATTTATAATTTTATGTAGCTTCTTTTATGATCCCATGTGATTATATATCGCGAAAATAACACAAGATGAATTCAAGAAAGGATGATACCAAAATTATCCTTGAAGACCAAACGAAAAACAAGAACAACAATGGATCGAGCCACCAACACTCTCTTCTCCTTCCCTTCACTTCTTTGGTACGAACAGCAGCAAAAGAGAACACAAAACATGGGTAGATTAGTGTTGATCCTATAGATTCGAATGAGTAAAATTATGTGTATTCGATTACCTCACGTGTGACACGAATTGAATGAGAAAGAAACGATCAAAAGCCTCTTTTTTTTCTGCCTCAATGGATCGAACAGCAAGAACAAAAGAGAGGCAGCAGTAGGTCGAAATATTTGAGAGCAGCTTTAGGGTTTTTTGGTTGGTTTTGTTTGAACCGTATATGGAGATGGAGTGGAGAGAACTTTTAGGGTTTTGGTGAGGAGAGGAAAAATGTTTCGGTTATAATAGTGGGATTGGAGAAACCGAGAATTGTGATTGGCATAAGCATGGCAAGTAGAGATTTTAGGGATTGATATATTTTTCATATTAATGTGTGGGCTTATCTTATTTAGTGATATTAGCCGAAAATTTTGAGTCCATAGCACAAGTAAAAATCGACTAGCTTAGGTTGAAGTGGTAGGGATTTTATTTTTGTGCATTTACTTATAATGTAATGTTTTTATTTGGAGCTCAATTCATTACACAACTTAGGATATAATCATCTTAGGTTAAGTATCATTAATGTTACTTATATGATTTTCTTAAGTTCTCAAAATTTTAAATTTGAGGCATTTTTGTCATTTCAGATTATATTAATTTTGGGGTTTTACAATGCCACTCACCTATCCAGTTCCCACAACTCCACACACAAGAATATACAAAGATCACTCCCTAGATAATGTGATTGGAGATATACAGTCTGGTGTGAAGATAAGAAGGCATACCCTGACATCAGATCAACAAGGCTTTCTTAGTACTGTTTATGAATAAAAGCAACATGAAGCTGTCAACACATGTCTATTTGTATGTTTCCTTTCCCAATCAGAACCCAAGAACATACTTAAATCCTTAGAAGACTCAAGCTGGGTAGAAGCTATGCAAGAGGAGCTTCTCCAATTCAAAATTCAAAAGGTTTGGGTATTGGTTGATTTACCCAAGGGTATGAGGGTCATTGGAACTAAATGGGTTTTTAGAAACAAGAGAGATGAAAGGGGTGTAACACCCCCAAATTACCGCAGCGGAAACAGTAGTGCCAAGGGGGTATTACTTCATAATACAGATCAAGGTATAGAAAACGACCTCTAAATGAGACGTTTTGAAAAGTTATCATTCGAATTATTAAAATCAGAGTTATGACAATAAGTTCCAAAGTAAAAATTACATAAAAGTTTTCAAAGTGTATCGAATGATAAAGATAGATATGAGTCTTCAAGTATGCAAATGACTCTAGCAATCCACGCATCCATAATAGTCTTAACAACCAGAGATAAACATGCTAAAAGTGTCAACCAACGGTTGGTGAGTTCATAGAGTTTAGTTTAAAAGTAAAGCATTTCAATAAAGATGTTTAAAGGTAAAGTGTTTAAATATAGATTTTTCCAGCAAAGGCATTGTAAATCCACTCAGTTCCAAGCCCCGCCCATACAAGACTTGCAACCTGTGTGTTTACAACCCACTGCTAACATAGTATGTCTATCAAGTATATTTGAATAAAGATTTCACAGCAAAGGCCTTGTAAATCAACTCAGTTCCAAGTCCCGCCCATACAAGACTTGCAACCTGTGTGTTTACAATCCACTGCTATCACAGTAAGAATAGAATAGATGTCTTGCATACCAATGCACAATATAATAGATTACTTGCATACCAATGCAAACTATATTAGATGACTTGCATACCAATGCATCATAAGATTACTGGGTGTCTTTTCCCAAAGGATTTCTGGGTGTCTTTTCCCAAAGGATTACTGGGAGCCTCTTTCCCAAAGACAAGTATAAAAGCATATTGTATAAAAGTATAAATATTTGAGTAATTGCATAAATCATGTATTTGATAAATGAGCAAAATAATTTAAGCATGTATCTCCCCCAAAAGTAGTTTCAAAAGTATAAAAATAGGGGCTATGAAACTCACCTTAGAAAATAGTCCACTGAAATGAAAAGTCAAGTAGTAGCAGTGTGTGGCACCAACAAGCGACCTAGATTAGTATGGCAATTCTTAGTTTACAATTGTGTGTACTCACGACTCAAAGTGTTTAAATAAATTTAAGTATTTTCAAGTGGTTGTGTTTAATGTTGCTTGTGTGGCAATGCTTAAAGTTCAAGAATAAAAGTTTACAACAACAATGTATTTGTAAGTATTGGCTCGAATATTGGCTTAATAGTTATCGATAAATATATACGAGTCAACAAGTATTTATTAAGTTTGTTTGGTCTCGACGCGTGTAGATTCATATATATATTATACATTATCTTGACCAAAATGTGTGTTAAGCATATTTATTAGATGAAAAGTGAGTAAAATATATAAGTTATTAAACTATAAATCTTTATGAGAAAAAATGTAACTTGGTCCAAGTCGAGGGGCTGAAATGGTAATAATATTATAATTCTCAAAGTTATAAGAGTTTAAGAAAATGGTGATAGTTTGTTCAAAGTTGAGAGGCTAAAAGTGTAAAAATTGCAAAAGTATCAAACATATCAAAAGTTGACAAAACTGTCATTGCTAGGAATTGAACCTGGGTCTGTGGTATGTCTTTTGAGCGACCCAACCAGCGAGCCAAAGGCTCTCTAGTGTTATTTTTTTTACATGTTAAATGCATTTAACTTATATTCTTTCTGTTTCTATATCACACTCAAAATAAACTGACCTGCGTTTGCATGGATATAAATATATGAGTTTTGTGTTTCACTTCTTTGTGTCCTCTAGTATTGTTGGTCAAGTATGGTCCAAGAGTAATTGTCGAGACCCAAAACCGTTTCACTGTGGTTCGTAGCATACGACACTCGACACAAAAAAAAAACCTATCGTAACATCTCACTGTGGTTCACCACAGTGAGTCTTTAACTCCAACACAGCCCAAGTTTTAACAATATATAACAAGCCAAAACATAATCTATACATCGACACTTCCCTCGTTAGCCATTACTTAAGTTTTACGTTTCTCTTAAGTTTTCGTAAGTCGTTTAAGTTTCAAAAGTTTCAACATAAGTCATGTACATCTCGTACGTTTCATGTGGGTCGAATGTGGTACTTAATATGCTCAAGTTAATATGGTTTATTATGGTTAAGTTCATTCAAGTAGCCACACAAGTTTTAGACCACAGCAAAACCAAACTAGCAAACTTAAATATGTAAATGTATACATGTATGGAAAAAGAAAACAAAGTAGTAAATTAGAAAGGTGGGTCGATGCTCACAGTGGGTTTGAAAGTTGTGGTGTCGAGTGGAAAAGAAAGCCAAAAACAAGGGAGTTTAACTCGATCTAGCTTATAACCCAAAATGAACTTAGAAAGCTTGTAGTGACCAAAATCCTTTGCTTGTTTCCTCCTCTTGTGCTTCGCCAGTAATCAAAAGAAAAGAATGAAATGTGTTTGCTTTTGAGTTTGTAAGTTTTGGTGTCATTCGATTGCTTCTCAGGAGATGCAGATTTATAGAGTATAATGGAGTTAGGCTCCATATTACTTTTGATTCGTGGGACAACTAACCTTCCTAATTGGTGTCAAATCCTTGTATTTATGATTCTAATCCTTATGAGGTCTTGTGACTAAGAATAGGACAAAGCTTGTTGGTTGACTAAAATTAATTGGTGATGGAGATGGTTCGGTTTCTGGGTTTTCGAGGGAAGCAGCAAAAGCGACTAGACAAAAGGAGGATGATGCTTTTGAGGATGGTGGTTTGCTGAAAATGTGATAGGAAGGGAAGGTGGAAGTAGAAAGATGGTGGTGTCCATGGTTGGAAAAGGGGAGGGCGACAAAACAAGGAAGAAGGAGAAAAGGAAATGACAGTAAACTTGTTTTTGGGAATGGGTAAAGTCAAAAGAGATATGGCAGCAGCAATATTATAAAAAAAATATAGGTGGAGGTGGCGACAAACTTAAGGGAAAAAGAAATATATGTAGTAGTATTTATATTTAAAGTAGATGGTAATTATTTAAAGTGTAGTAGTGTTGTAAGTGTGTATAAGTAATTTTAAGGTAGGGTGAATAATTTAACTACTCGGGTCTCGCTAGACCGTGTCGGTTTTGGCTCTGTTTAAATATCTCTAACTCGAGAGTTTAGAGTCGTCATAAATTATTTGTTTTTATTGCCGAGTTCGTATTTATTTTTATGATCTGTTTTGTACATTCTTCGTTTTGATCTATTAAACTTATGCCATACTATCACACTGTCGGTACGCGTGTGGTTCCCGTGAAAATGGAATGTGATACACAAAAAGTTTAAATTGGCTCGTAAAAATGGTTAAGTGAACAGTAACGACGTGTTAATAATAGATTAGCGTTCACTAATGACTAGGAAATTCTACGGGTTGCTACAGTATCCACCCCTAATTTTTGAATCTCGTCCCGAGATTCAGTCTGCGTTATCTCTTAAAAGATGCTTGTGAAAAATCGATGTGTAAAGTTTAAAGAAATCAGGCAAAACTTAAGTATCTAAGGTAGAATACTACTGGACTAGGGAAAACGTACCCATTACTTGTTAGCTGCTTCCAAGCCACCCAAGTAGAATGCCCGACCACGAGCTGGACCAAGTTGGGCTAAAGGGTTTGGGTTATTTTCTTCAATAGCTAGAGCTAGGTTTCCTTGTCCTTGTCCAGGTGTTCCATTTAACTTTGGACACGCATGCCTGAGATGATTCGGGCTGTTACATTCATAACACGTCTTTTGATTATTCCTTGTGAGGCCTGCATTTCGTGGTGCTTTACAATGACTCGTATAATGACCCAACTGGTTACAGTTCTTACACTCTCGGCAGGGTACAGACTCCGGGTGATGATAAGCACATTTAGTGCACTTAGGATGTGGTCCTGAATATCCTTTCTGACCAGACCCAGTGGCCACGTAACTTCTTGCTCTCTTGTTATCCATCATGGGGGCCACTTGCTTGTCTGACTCAGTTGTTCCCTTCCTCTTGTCACCGTTCCTTAACACTCCATTCCTAACCATCTCATCTGTTAGAGTCCCTGCCTTCAATATTGCACTCTGAATCGTAGATGGTTCAGTTGCTTTCACAGTGCCACGAATTTCGGGGACTAGACCGTAGATGTACCTCTCAATCCTCTTCGATTCAGGGGTAACCATATGAGGAACTAATTTTGCTAGTTCGTGAAACCGATCGGTGTAGGCTGCATGGCCAGCTCCTATCATAGAGTGATGATAGAGTTCATTTTCCATTTTATGCATTTCATTATCCGGACAATATTCCTCTTTTAGCAGTGCCTTGAAGTCGTCCCATGTCAGTCCCACAACTGCTTCTCTGCCTCTAGCTTGAATCTGCGTGTTCCACCATGTTAACGCCTTTCCTGATAGCGAGCATGCCGAATACTTCACCTTCTGATGCGTTTCACAGCCACTGATGTCGATTACTGACTCCATCTTTTCAATCCAGCGGGTATACTCCAACGCACCTCCATTGCCATTAAACTCCATTGGCTTGCATGCCATAAATTCCTTATATGTGCATCCAGTTGTACGGGTGGTAGTCTCATTCACACCTACACCATTTGTGTCGTCATTTATGCTTCCATGGTTTCCCGAGTTGTTGATGTGATTGCCGACTTGCGTGATAATAGTAGGTAGCAAGGTTTGAAGCTGTTGAGCGATGATGGCGGCAAAATCAGGACTTCCACCGTCAATGTTGTCATTGTTACCAATGCCGCGGCCGCCTCCTCGACCTCCACGTCCACTAGTCCTTCCACCTCTTTGTGTGGCATTTCCTCGGTTAGCATTGCGAGCTGATCTCCTTGTTGCCATTGCCTCTATGCAATGAAGGACATTTAGCGAGCATCAGAGACAAGGGAAAAGCTGTTGACTATCCAATCTATACTTAGCGTCCTCACAAAAACCCCGCTACTAGCTGTTATCCTAAATGGGTTAATGCCGATTAACGTACACATGATTACATATGTCCACGTGTGTTGTGATGCACTTATAATTATGTTGGCCACCATAATTATACTTGCCTCCTTTCACACGTGTACATATCACCATGCACACATATTTCGGCAAGAGTAGGGTGATTATCTCCCAGAAAAATCCTCGAGTGAACTCATCAACTTTCTGCGGCTTAGTGATAACCTTTTAGTTAACTTAATCCCATGTCTCATCAAACAAGAACTGTCACAAGATTAAGTTAAATAGCTAGTTATCACTGAGCTCTATGCTTTTGATGTCTTGATTTAGATTCTGAGATTTTTCCCTATAAGGTATCCTCAAGAGAAATCATCTTTTTAGCAAAATCATCAAATTTTTCTACGGCTAAGTGATAACCTTTTATTCAACTTAATCCCATGTCTCATCAAACAAGAACTGTCACAAGATTAAGTTAAATAGCCGGTTATCACTGAGCTTCACACCTCTGATGATTCGACCAAATGCTGAGATTCCTCCATCGGTGCAGATACTTAAAACAATTAACAGTGAGCACATAAATGGGAATAGTTCTACGTAAGCAAGGCGGTCGGGATAAGGATCTTAAGGAATATAGCAGTTATAGTCTAGGCTCCTAAATGCAACCTAGTTCTCTATAACCTTGGTCTCTGATACCAATCTGTAACACCCCCAAATTACCGCAGCGGAAACAGTAGTGCCAAGGGGGTATTACTTCATAATACAGATCAAGGTATAGAAAACGACCTCTAAATGAGACGTTTTGAAAAGTTATCATTCGAATTATTAAAATCAGAGTTATGACAATAAGTTCCAAAGTAAAGATTACATAAAAGTTTTCAAAGTGTATCGAATGATAAAGATAGATATGAGTCTTCAAGTATGCAAATGACTCTAGCAATCCACGCATCCATAATAGTCTTAACAACCTGAGATAAACATGCTAAAAGTGTCAACCAACGGTTGGTGAGTTCATAGAGTTTAGTTTAAAAGTAAAGCATTTCAATAAAGATGTTTAAAGGTAAAGTGTTTAAATATAGATTTTTCCAGCAAAGGCATTGTAAATCTACTCAGTTCCAAGCCCCGCCCATACAAGACTTGCAACCTGTGTGTTTACAACCCACTGCTAACATAGTATGTCTATCAAGTATATTTGAATAAAGATTTCACAGCAAAGGCCTTGTAAATCAACTCAGTTCCAAGTCCCGCCCATACAAGACTTGCAACCTGTGTGTTTACAATCCACTGCTATCAAAGTAAGAATAGAATAGATGTCTTGCATACCAATGCACAATATAATAGATTACTTGCATACCAATGCAAACTATATTAGATGACTTGCATACCAATGCATCATAAGATTACTGGGTGTCTTTTCCCAAAGGATTTCTGGGTGTCTTTTCCCAAAGGATTACTGGGAGCCTCTTTCCCAAAGACAAGTATAAAAGCATATTGTATAAAAGTATAAATATTTGAGTAATTGCATAAATCATGTATTTGATAAATGAGCAAAATAATTTAAGCATGTATCTCCCCCAAAAGTAGTTTCAAAAGTATAAAAATAGGGGCTATGAAACTCACCTTAGAAAATAGTCCACTGAAATGAAAAGTCAAGTAGTAGCAGTGTGTGGCACCAACAAGCGACCTAGATTAGTATGGCAATTCTTAGTTTACAATTGTGTGTACTCACGACTCAAAGTGTTTAAATAAATTTAAGTATTTTCAAGTGGTTGTGTTTAATGTTGCTTGTGTGGCAATGCTTAAAGTTCAAGAATAAAAGTTTACAACAACAATGTATTTGTAAGTATTGGCTCGAATATTGGCTTAATAGTTATCGATAAATATATACGAGTCAACAAGTATTTATTAAGTTTGTTTGGTCTCGACGCGTGTAGATTCATATATATATTATACATTATCTTGACCAAAATGTGTGTTAAGCATATTTATTAGATGAAAAGTGAGTAAAATATATAAGTTATTAAACTATAAATCTTTATGAGAAAAAATGTAACTTGGTCCAAGTCGAGGGGCTGAAATGGTAATAATATTATAATTCTCAAAGTTATAAGAGTTTAAGAAAATGGTGATAGTTTGTTCAAAGTTGAGAGGCTAAAAGTGTAAAAATTGCAAAAGTATCAAAAATATCAAAAGTTGACAAAACTGTCATTGCTAGGAATTGAACCTGGGTCTGTGGTGTGTCTTTTGAGCGACCCAACCAGCGAGCCAAAGGCTCTCTAGTGTTATTTTTTTTACATGTTAAATGCATTTAACTTATATTCTTTCTGTTTCTATATCACACTCAAAATAAACTGACCTGCGTTTGCATGGATATAAATATATGAGTTTTGTGTTTCACTTCTTTGTGTCCTCTAGTATTGTTGGTCAAGTATGGTCAAAGAGTAATTGTCGAGACCCAAAACCGTTTCACTGTGGTTCGTAGCATACGACACTCGACACAAAAAAAAAAACCTATCGTAACATCTCACTGTGGTTCACCACAGTGAGTCTTTAACTCCAACACAACCCAAGTTTTAACAATATATAACGAGCCAAAACATAATCTATACATCGACACTTCCCTCGTTAGCCATTACTTAAGTTTTACGTTTCTCTTAAGTTTTCGTAAGTCCTTTAAGTTTCAAAAGTTTCAACATAAGTCATGTACATCTCGTACGTTTCATGTGGGTCGAATGTGGTACTTAATATGCTCAAGTTAATATGGTTTATTATGGTTAAGTTCATTCAAGTAGCCACACAAGTTTTAGACCACAGCAAAACCAAACTAGCAAACTTAAATATGTAAATGTATACATGTATGGAAAAAGAAAACAAAGTAGTAAATTAGAAAGGTGGGTCGATGCTCACAGTGGGTTTGAAAGTTGTGGTGTCGAGTGGAAAAGAAAGCCAAAAACAAGGGAGTTTAACTCGATCTAGCTTATAACCCAAAATGAACTTAGAAAGCTTGTAGTGACCAAAATCCTTTGCTTGTTTCCTCCTCTTGTGCTTCGCCAGTAATCAAAAGAAAAGAATGAAATGTGTTTGCTTTTGAGTTTGTAAGTTTTGGTGTCATTCGATTGCTTCTCAGGAGATGCAGATTTATAGAGTATAATGGAGTTAGGCTCCATATTACTTTTGATTCGTGGGACAACTAACCTTCCTAATTGGTGTCAAATCCTTGTATTTATGATTCTAATCCTTATGAGGTCTTGTGACTAAGAATGGGACAAAGCTTGTTGGTTGACTAAAATTAATTGGTGATGGAGATGGTTCGGTTTTTGGGTTTTCGAGGGAAGCAGCAAAAGCGACTAGACAAAAGGAGGATGATGCTTTTGAGGATGGTGGTTTGCTGAAAATGTGATAGGAAGGGAAGGTGGAAGTAGAAAGATGGTGGTGTCCATGGTTGGAAAAGGGGAGGGCGACAAAACAAGGAAGAAGGAGAAAAGGAAATGACAGTAAACTTGTTTTTGGGAATGGGTAAAGTCAAAAGAGATATGGCAGCATCAATATTATAAAAAAAATATAGGTGGAGGTGGCGACAAACTTAAGGGAAAAAGAAATATATGTAGTAGTATTTATATTTAAAGTAGATGGTAATTATTTAAAGTGTAGTAGTGTTGTAAGTGTGTATAAGTAATTTTAAGGTAGGGTGAATAATTTAACTACTCGGGTCTCGCTAGACCGTGTCGGTTTTGGCTCTGTTTAAATATCTCTAACTCGAGAGTTTAGAGTCGTCATAAATTATTTGTTTTTATTGCCGAGTTCGTATTTATTTTTATGATCTGTTTTGTACATTCTTCGTTTTGATCTATTAAACTTATGCCATACTATCACACTGTCGGTACACGTGTGGTTCCCGTGAAAATGGAATGTGATACACAAAAAGTTTAAATTGGCTCGTAAAAATGGTTAAGTGAACAGTAACGACGTGTTAATAATAGATTAGCGTTCACTAATGACTAGGAAATTCTACGGGTTGCTACAGGGGGATAGTGATCAGAAACAAGGCAAGACTTGTAGCCCAGGGGTATACACAAGAAGAAGGGATAGACTATGAAGAGGTTTTTGCACCTGTAGCTAAGATTGAAGCCATAAGATTGTTCTTAGCTTATGCTTCTTTCATGGGCTTTACTGTTTACCAGATGGATGTCAAGAGTGCCTTTCTCTATAGTACTATTGAAGAGGAGGTGTATGTTTCTCAACCTCCAGGTTTTGTAGATCCAGAATATCCTGACAAGGTGTACAAGGTAGTGAAAGCTCTTTATGGATTGCATCAAGCTTCAAGGGCCTGGTATGAAACATTAGCTACTTAATTGTTAGAGAATGGATTCAAAAGAGGCAAGATTGATCAGGCTCTATTTATCAAGAAGAACAAGGGGGATATCTTGCTGGTATAGGTCTATATGGATGATATTATATTTTGATCCACAAAGAAGGAGATGTGCTTAGAATTTGAGAAACTTATGCATGATAAGTTTCAGATGAGTTCCATGGGGGAACTTACCTTCTTTTTGGGGTTGCAAGTGAAGCAATCAACTGAAGGCATATTTATCAGTCAAGATAAATATGTGACTGAGATACTAAGGAAGTTTCAATTTACTGATGCTAAAGTGGCAAGCACACCAGTTGATCCAGAGAAACCTTTGGTTAAAGATGCTGATGGAGAAAGTGTTAATGTACACACCTACAGATCTATGATAGGGTCCTTGATGTATCTTACCTCATCAAGACCAGATATCATGTTTGTTGTGTGTGCATGTGCAAGGTTTCAAGTCAATCCCAAGGCTTCCCATTTAACTGCTGTCAAGAGGATCTTTAGGTACTTTAAGGGTCAACCTAAGTTGGGTCTATGGTATCCTAGGGAATCACCTTTTGATTTGGTAGCATACTCAGACAGTGATTATGCTGGTGTTAGCCTGGATAGAAAATTAACAACAGGTGGTTGTCAGTTCCTTGGTTGCAGACTTATATCATGGCAATGCAAGAAGCAGACAATTGTGGCAACTTCTACAACTGAAGCTGAGTATGTAGCTGCTGCAAGTTGCTGTGGTCAAGTTCTTTAGATTCAAAATCAACTGCTTAACTATGGGTATAATTTTATGAATACCATGATATATATTGACAATAGCAGTACAATATGCATTATTAAAAATCCAGTGCAACATTCTAAAACAAAACACAGAGAAATTAGGCATCATTTTATAAGAGACTGCAATGAGAAAAAGTTAGTTCAAGTTGTTAAAATTGATACTGATCAAAACTTTGCAGATCTTCTCACTAAAGCTTTTGATGTTGGAAGGTTTCAATACTTGGTAGCAAGTATTGGAATGCTTAATCCTTAAATGTTTTTAATCTGTGTGTTTTTGTACATTCAATTGGATTTGTACTACTAGGTTTGTCAATAGGTACTGTTGTGTATAATTTGTACTGCCAGTACAAATTATGACAGTTTGTTAGAACTGTTAGTCATATGTTTATACTGCTATGAAGCAAATACTTTGCCATTTGTTTTCTTGGTTTTGGACTAACATTTGCAGGTCATGGAGTTGATAATGACAAAATCAAATAAGCATGAATTTGGTGTTTAAGCACAAAGGAGTTACTAGTGCATTGTGTGAGCAGCAAATGGTGGATTGGTTGCTGACATAATAGATTGATGATGGACTGAATTTGGGCATCTCTTAACTAAGATTTTATATCTGAATTAAGAAGTTCTTTAAAAGTTCTTTCTTGAAATCTCATTATGATGTTTTTGCATTTGAATTGATGGCATAGTTAGTCAGATAGTAACTGATCTAACTCACTCTCTACCATTTTATACTTTTAGTATAATGTGTTAGTCCAACGACATCTGGTAGAGAGAACAGCGAGCAAACGTGAATCTAACACATTTGTGTTAGAGGCAACGCCTGCCACGAGCTGGAAACCCTGTCAAGAAAGCTCTTTGAATGAGTTTATCTGAACACAGGCAGTTATTTATAACTGAAACTATTGGTTATCACACAACCAGAGGTTGCATTAAACCGAAAATATGATTAAGTGTCTGTCTTTACACTTAATCCCTTTAAAATGGTTGTAAGCAGTATTGTTTTAAATAAAAATTGAGTTCATACTGCTAAGTCAAAATTTTTCCAAAAAGTTAGTACTGCCAGGCAAAAAGTTAGTACTGGTAGGCTTAAGTTTGTACTGTTGGATAGACGTTAGTACTGGTGCGAAATAACAGCTTTTTGAAAATAGCCGTTGAGAAGTTGTTGAGATTTTTACTGATCAAAATCTTATCTTAAGGGTTTCCTTTTTGGATATTTTCACTTTTAATCTATTATATTCACTTTTCTTCAATCAAAAGTTATCTTTTAATTGAAGTCGGTCCACTAGAAATCCTAATAAGTCTTACATAATATCTCAATTCACTTTCTTACATAATATCTCAATTCACTTTCCTCAACCTACTTTCTAACCTAAATTACTCTAATCCCAGCAGTCAAATCAATATTTTACTGACAATTATGGCTACTTTAACTTTTGTCGACAAACACAACATGGTAGCATATTTGGAAAAACCAGAGGAGGATACTCAATTTCATCAGATAGTGGACTTTTTAAATGCTTCTCATACAAGGTATTCTTTGACTCTTAATCCCACTATCTATGTTTATCAAATCAAAGAGTTTTGGCAGACTGTTACTGTCAGAACAATTAACAATGGAGACAAAGACTTACATGCAACAGTAGATGGCAAAATCATCACTATTACTGAATCATCACTTAGGAGGCATCTCCACCTAGATGATGACAATGGTATTAGTGCAATGCCCAATACTGAAATTTTTGAAACACTAACCAGAATGGGGTACAACATCCAATCTCAATCTTTAACTTTTCAAAAAGGTTGTTTTACCCCACAATGGAGGTTTTTGATTCATACAATCCTTCATTGTCTAAGTCCTAAGAAAACTTCATGGGAACAGTTCAGTAGCAATATTGCAACTGCTCTCATATGCTTATAAACTTATAGGACTTTCAATTTTTCAAAACTTATCTTTGAAGGAATGGTGAAAAATGTTGACAGTAAATCAAAGTTTTTGATGTATCCAAGGTTCATTCAAATAATTTTGAACATGAGGAAACATCAGCTTCTACCCCATAAAACTGTTTATCCAACACCCAAACTTACCCAAAAACTTTTTAGCAACATGAGGATGGCCTCAAAAGGGTATAGTGGGGTAGAAGTCCCTTTGTTTGAATCAATGTTACAGGTACAGGGTGAAGGGTCACCAACCCCAGTTGACTCCCAACACACACCCACAAGCTCAGAACAATCAGCCTCACAACCCACATCATCACCAGATAGGAGTTCATACAGAGAGGGCTCTGTTGTACCTCAGCACAGAGTTCCTACCACTACCCATGATGCAGATGAGGTTGACTATGTCAGTATAGGAAGGGTTGCCCCTACTGTCACAAGCTTAGAAGCTGGGCAGGAAAGAGGTAACATCAATAAGACCCAACCTATGGCAACACCTACAGTACCAAGTTCTTTTGAACGTAGTACTAGTGTTGGAATCCCAAGCCAACCGAATTTATTGGGTGGCTCAGATCCTCACCATGTGGTGGAGTCTGAGTCTTTGCCCCATGATGCACCTCTCCCTGAAGGCAACACATCAAGAAGTGCTGAGGGCAGTCAGAAACTTAGAGAATTGTCGGATTTATGTACCAAATTATCTGAGAAGGTTACTACTTTGGAGGTTGAGCTCACCACCCACAAGAAGTTGTTTGGAAAGGTTTATACCAAACTGGTGTTGAAGGTCAATAAACTGGAGCAGAAAGTAAAGACACTTCAAAGAAAAAGATCAGCCCACATGGTAGAATCATCTTCTTCATCCAGTTCAGATGATGGTCAAAGTGAAGACCAGGGCGAGGATTCTTCCAAACAGGGGAGGAAGATAGCTGAGCTAGATGAAGATCCCAATATTTCTTTGGTCCAAGAAGAATCTGGTACTCAGGGGAGGCCAGAAGAGCAAATGGAAGAAGGTACTACTCCAGAACAAGAAGGTACTGCTAGTGTTCAAGAAGAAGGTACTGGTAGTGCAATGCAAGGTACTGCTGGAGTAGTTTATATAAGAAGACCAAAGAGATCAAAGACAGACAAGGGTAAAGGCATAATGGTTGAAGATGAACCATCAGAAAAGACAAAGAAGAAAAGTCAAGCTCAGATTGCTTTAGATGAAGAATTAGCTCAAAGACTTCATGAAGAAGAATTAGCAAGAGCAGCTGAAGAAGAGAAAATTGCTCAACTATTGACTGAACAAAAATTGCTATCTGAAGTACAACAAAGCTGCTCAAGAAGCTGCTGATAGGGAGTTAGCTGCTAAGCTACAAGAGGAGGAAAGGTCACAGTTCACACAAGAAGAACAAGAACAGGCAGTCAATGACCTTTTGGAGCAGATCAGAAAAAGTCAAAGCAAGAAGAAGGCTGCAATAAAGAAACCTCCTACAAGAAAGGAACAGTTAAGCTACATGAAGACCTATCTAAAGCATCAAGAAAACTGGAACGAACAACATTTCAAAAGAAGATCATATGAAGAGATAGAGAGGTTGTATATCAGTGCACATAGAAGAATGCAGATGTTCCAAAGAGGTGAGCTAGAAACAGTTGAGACTGATACAAGTAGAGGTGAGAAAAGACCAGCTGAGCAATTGGAATCTGAGGAGTCCAATAAGCAAAAGACAAAGGAACAAAAGCATGATGAAATAGTTGAAGAAAAAGAAGAAGAAGTATTGACTAATGAACAGATCCATGGTATGATGGTGGTAGTCCCAGAATCACTCAATGTAGATCCCATTCAAGCCAAACATCCCATCATTGATTGGGAGGTTTACTCAGATGGAGTGATTAAAGGTTGGAAAATTATCAGGGTAGGAGGTCAATCAGAAGTATACAATTTCTTTGAAGACTTGATCAAAGCATTTGATAGAGAAGACTTGGATAAGCTTTGGAGGCTAGTTTAAGAGAGATTCAAGACCACTGATCCCACTGATGATAAAGACAAAGAATTATGGGTAGAGTTAAAGAGACTATATGAACCTGACTCAGGTGAGACAATATGGAGATCTAAAGCTCATCACTTAGCTACCACATAGAGATTGTATGACAACTATGGAGTGCACAAGGTATCTACTAAAGCAGGAGTGGAAATCTATATGTTTGTTGAAAATGATTATCCACTAAGAGCAGAAGTACTAATGATCATGCTAGCATCCAGACAATATTCTAGGTACATGAAGAGATGAAGGCCAGAAGACTAAGATTGACAATGTAGTGTTTGGAAGAGTCCTCACAATCCTCATAAGGTACTCATTTAATTCAGAAAACTTGTTGATTTAGGGTAAATCACAAGTTTAGGGGAGGATTGAAGACTTGTTGAATTAAATGATTGAAGACTTAGTACTGCTGAAGATTACACTAACAGTACAAACTGCTAGTGTATGACTGAAGAATGCTGAAGACAACTAATAGTACAAACTGCTAAGTTAGTACTACTAGTATGGATGAAGGTACTGCTGCATGATACTGCTTTAGAAGACGTGTAGAAGATAAGTATGGAGTAGATTGTATGTATATCACAATTAGTTAGAATTATACGGGTAGATACTTATCTTCTAAAGGACTCCTTGTGTCTATAAAAGGAGGTCCTAGGTTATTTAGTCATATACGTTTTTGTTAAGATTCAAGGTCTTGTAAACCCAAGTGATATTGAGATCACTCGTATTATTGCTTAATAATATTGAATCGTTTGGAGTTACTTTCTGTGTTCATTGTTCATTAAAACTGTGTTACTGTTACATCAAAACTAATCTTTTAAGTGTTATCAAGTAGATTCCGCATACTTGGTAATATAAACTCAAAGTATCCTTAACACATTCTAAATGTGTTTTGATCCTCTCAATAAAAAGTATAGCGTAGCATAAGAGCAAAACTGTTTTGAGTACTTGTGGAAGTCAAAGCAAGTATTTGAGCATGTATCTCCCCCAAAAAGTTTATAAAGAAATTAAACGAGTAAAAGTGAGCCTATGACTCACCTCGGTGATACAGTAGTCTGAATAAGTCAAGTAGTGTAAATAAACGGCTCCGACACGCGACCTAAGTTGATATGTCAAGTTTCAGTATGTTTGTTTATGTTCAAAACTTTATTATTGTGTAATATTTATAATAGTTGTATGATGATGTATTGTCGATAATTATATGTAAAATTTTAGGCGTATTTAGTATAACACGTATGGTTAAACGAGAAAAGTACAAATGATAATTTTTGTAATTTTGAAGTCTCTTCAAAAGTTAGTGGATGATAACATTTTTTTCATATTTCATTTTTAGGGTTCGATCGATCGTTAACGAAATAGAAATATCTCGTATATAAATTTTTATCAAAAACCGAGTCTATATGTGTTAAAAGTATATTTCCGTGATTATATAAAATGTTACACTTTATACCCTTATAGTTTCAAGTATTGACAGTTTATACCCCTGAACTTTCATAAAATGAAAATTTATAACCTCAAAAAATTTATCCTATTTCATATTAATTCCAAGTTATATATAGTTATAGAGTTTTGGCAAAAATAGTCCTCAAAGCACTTATCCGATTGGAAAAAATGGTCCTTATTTCATAACGATTGCGTTTTAAATTTAGAAAAGGGTATGGCATGTTATGGCCTATCATAATAAGTTGTTTTAAGTTGGAATAAGCTTTTAAGAGCTTATTGGCATATGAAATTGGCTTATGGGCCATAAGGCCCAATAATAGGTGCATTTGGTTTTATACTCGCGACCAAAAGGAAAAGAAAAATAAGGCAAGGCCTTGGGAGGTTTTGACAACGATTTTGTTGTTTTGTAAACTTTGTTTGGTGCTTATTAAAGTGGCTTAATCGTTTTATTTATAGGTGTTACCATATGGTTTAAACAATTCAATGAAAAGGGTGGTTTGGATGGTTTTGCGACAAGGAGAAAAAGAAGCAAATTAATCCGAAACTTGTTTAAAAACTCATGGCCTTGTTTTTGTGACTTATTGACATGTTTACTAGCCTATTTAAATGACTTAATCATGTAGCTTAATTGTCAAACCTTAAAACTTAAAAATCGACTTATAAGGGTGTGCTTTAGTTCTCGGTAATAAAAGAAAAAGATAGAAAAAAATCATTTTGATTTTTGTTTTAACTTGGTTCTAGATTCTAATCTCATGCAAATGATGATAGTAAATATAAAAAGGGATTGAAAAGGGTTTTAGTAACTTACAAAACCTTATGGCATTAGGTTAGGATCGACTAAGATGAAAAATGACCAAATCGACTTCAACTTGTGAACCAAAGCTTTCCAATGCAAACTTTTAGAGTACAATCTTCCTTTTACTCTTGTTAGAACTTGAATTCAGTAGGTAAAGAGTGTGTGTGTAGGTTTTGAGTTTGCAAAAGAGGTGTGAAGTAAAAGAATGAGATTGTGTCGATATTTATAAGAAAAATTCTAGGGCTTGCTTTAAAGGTATTTCGCCACTTGTAGGATGTTGTCATGAGCTTAAGGGACATGGTGAGGTGTTCTTAAATTTTGCAAGGTTAGAGTACATGGTGTATACTTGTTCCATTTCTAGCCTGTTGGTTTGAATGGTTAAAAAGAAGAACACCTATGTGTATACTTGTTCGATTTTCTAGCCACATAGGTGGAAGATCTAGGAGACAAGATGATGTGTTTGCAATGTTTTCATGAACTTGTTAGCTAGATCGAATGGATTACATGATGTATACTTGGTTAATTTATAGCCTTTTAATTCGAATGGTTTTAAAAGAAACACATAGAGAGCTTGAAATATTTGACCATGGTGTTGAAAGTAAAAAGGGACATGATGATGTGGTTAAATTTATGCCTTGCTAGGGTTTAGTTGGCTTAAGGATTAGTTAGAAACTAGTTAGGGTTTATTTGGTTTAGTTTTGGTTCGATTTAGACTAGGAAGGACAAGGGGTCACGAATTGGCTTAAGGTACTTGTACCTTGGGCTAGTTGATGTTGTACATAAGTGTAAGATGATAGGAAACTTGGTTTAAATCCTTAGTTAAGTTTCTTAGTCTTTAGTTAAATTTAGGTTAGGTTTAGAATTATAAAAGTATAGTTTTTAATTCCATGCATTAAATACTTATACCACAAGCTTTAGAGAGTTGTACTTTAGACTTATACATTATAAGAAAATCAAATTTAAAGCTTGTGCATTAAGGTCTTGTATTATGTGCTTTAATGTAGGTAAACTAAGGTTTATAATAAGATTTACATTAATATAAAGTTTCTATGCATTAAGGACTTGTACATGTGCATGAAATACTTGTACCTTGGTATTTTATAAAAATCTTGTACATATTAATTAGGGTTTGTGATTTTTATTTACAAAATATCATAGAGTTGTAAATTAGGGCTTGTAACGAGAAATAAGGTAAAGTTTGGCTTCCGTGCTTTATAGACTTGTACATTAGCTTTGGAGTGTTGTACATTAGGGTTTATGATTTAGTTACGTAAAATCATAGTTATAGTAAATTAGGGTTTAGTGAAAACTCTAATAGATAGTATACATTTAATTTGAACGTTTAATAATCGTACGTTAACGAATTAACGTAAAGTGGTAAATAAAAGTTGAAAACTTTTATATTTGAGATATAAAGATTGTTTATTTGCAATGAACTTAAGACATGATGGTGTCGGTCCGCGTGTGAGCACATTTATTGAGGATGTGAGTTACGTCACGTTTGTGGGTTGTCGTGATCAGATAAACTGATTACGTTTAACATTTAAAAAAAATTAGACGTAGAAAGTGGATAAGTATTCTTTATTTAAAAATTTTATATTAACTTAGTACAAGGTGAAATTTACCAGTGGTTACGGTATCCCCCTGTTGAATGGAATCTCGTCCCGAGATTCAGTCTGTGCTAGATTTTGAAACGATGTTGATGAATAGTCGATGTGTATAGTTAAAGTAATTACGCCAAAGCTTATATATCTTGGTTTCTTATCTAATATAGGCATGAATCCTGTAGGACAAAGCTAAGTTTCACCGTAATTGAATAATATGGTAGAATACTAATTGTCTAGGGAAAGCGTACCCATTATGCGTGAGCTGCATCCGAATGACCCAAATAGAATGCTCGACCACGAGGTGGACTATTATAGATTCCAGGGTTTGGGTTACTTCCTTCAATTGCTAAAGCTAGATTACCCTGTATTTGTCTAGGTGCCCTATTCAACCTAGGACACGCATTCCGAAGGTGATCCGGGCTATTACACTCATAGCATGTCTTTTGGTTATTCTTCATGTTGCCTGCATTCACTGGTGCTCTACACCGATTGGCAAAATGACCCAACTGATTGCAATTTGTACAAACACGGCAGGGCACAGACCCCTGATGATGATAAGCACATTTAGCACACTTAGGATATGGACCCACATACCCTCTCTGACCAGAACTAGTGGCCGCAAAGGTCCTTGCCTTCTTGTTGTCAACCATTGTGTCCGTTTGCTTGTCCGACTCATTCGCTCCTTTCCTTTTGTCACCGTTCTTCAAAATTCCATTCCTAACCATCTTATCTGTTAGAGTCCCTACTTTTAATATTGCACTCTGAATTGTAGAAGGCTCAGTTGCTTTCACAGTTCCACGAATTTCAGGGACAAGACCATAGATGTACCTCTCGATCCTCTTTGATTCAGGGGTAACCAGATGAGGAACTAGTTTGGCCAACTCATGAAATCGGTCTGTGTAGGCTGCATGACCAGCCCCTAACATAGTGTGATGCCAAAGTTCACCTTTCAGCTTTTGCATCTCATTGTCCAGACAGTATTCCTCTTTAAGTAGTGCCTTTAAGTCATCCCATTTCATACCTACAGCTGCTTCCCTACCCCTAGCTTGAATCTGCGTGTTCCACCATGTCAATGCCTTTCCTGACAGCAAGCATGCAGCATATTTCACCATCTGATGTGTTGCATAGCTACTGATGTCGATCACCGACTCCATCTTTTCAACCCATCGAGTATACTCCAACGCACCTCCCTTACCATCAAACTCTATTGGCTTGCATGCCGTAAATTCCTTATATGTGCATCCAGTTCTATAATTGTTGTTGTTATTACCATTCCCACCTACATCATTGGTGTCATCATTTCTGCTTCTGTGGTTTCCCGAGTTATTGATATGATTGCCAACCTGCTTGACAATGGTGGGAAGCAAGTTTTGAAGCTGTTGAGCGATGATGGCGGCTGTGGGAAACTAGAAGGGGGGTTGAATAGTTTACCGGTTTAAAAAACTTCTTTTAAAAATCTTGTTTTAAAAGTATGCTATTGGAAACTTTGATTCGAACTCTATGTGTAATCAATCAACACCAATATGAACTACAAACTAAGCTACGTAATAATAACAAATAAAAGTAAAGACTAGAGTTGGAAAGATCGAACCGAGACAGAGGATTTATAGTGGTTTGGCTACGAAGCTCTTCTTCGCCCTACTCCACTCCCCGAGTACCACACTCGAGAGTTTCAAGCACTATGTCAACAACCTCCCTTAAGGCGGAGAAAACCGTACACGTCGCTTATCCTATTTACGACACTAAGCTAGATGTCGAGTGCTAATCTTAGCTAGCACCAATCTACCAAGGTCCACGTGACCAAACACACAAGCCCAATGGCTTCAAGAGATCACCAAGATCTCAACACGATCACAATGATCAACACTCACTTCACTCTACTCAACTAACACTAACCTAATGACCCTTGATCTTCTTGATCAATCACACAAGCCCAATGGCTTCAAGAGATGTTCACTATCTTTATAGATTACACTTGATCTTCACTCTCACTCACAAAAAGAAAATAAACTTGATGTATGCTAAGATACAACAAGGTTGTAACAAGAGTTACAAAAACCTATCAACTATAACTCTAGTATCTTCTTGATTACTTGAGTTCTTCTCTTGCCAATGAAGAGGGATGACAACACCTTGTATCAACTTGGATACTTGTGTTCTTCTCTTGCTAGTGAAGAGGTATGAAGAGGATCACTTGAAGGATGATTGGATCACTCTTGAAACAAATAAAAACTAATCTAATTGACCCTTAGAAGTGAAAGGTGTGAGAGGATTTAGTTAAGGGATTTTTCTGTGTGTAAAGGGTGCCTAAACCTGTGAAAGAGGTGGGTATTTATAGGCAAAGAAAATCTGAACGTTACAATTCAAAATGGTACGGACGGCTCCACTAAATGACCCACGGCTCCGTTAAATTTAACGGTGCCGTGGAGCCGTGGTAGACTAGGACGCTCCAAATTTTGTCTTTTCTGGTGAAAACTTATTTGGGGAAGGTTGGAGCTGATTTTGGGGGGAAAAATAGCTGTTGTGATTTTCAAACTTATTTTTCCATTAAAACATTTCTTAATATTTCAAAAATAATTTGTCATATGTATTTTTGAAAAAATGTTTTGTCCCATTTAAAATGTGAATTTTCAAAACATGAATTCACTTCTTTGATCACTAGTCCAAGTTGTAACTTTGTTCAAGAGTGATTTGCGTAGAAACGGGATCTTCCGATTAAAAACTTGTTAGCGTTAATTTTAACGTAACGTGAGTTCACATTTTGTCATCCTCAAAACGTGAAGTAATCGAAAGATATAAATAACGTTTTTAGAACATTATTTGCATCAACAGCGGCAAAATCAGGATTTCCACCATCGTTGTTATCATTGTTACCAATGCCGCGACCACCTCCTCTACCTCCACGTTCACTAGTCCTTCCACCCCTTAGTGCCGCACCTCCTCGGATAGTGCTGCGAGTTGTCCTCCTTAATGCCATGTTTTCTACCAGGAAGGACATTTAGTGAACGTCAGAGATTAGGGAAAATCGTTGACTATCTAATCTATACTTAACGTTCTTACATAATACCACGTCACAAGTTGTTTCCTAAAGGGTGCCAATGCCGATCAATGTAAGCATAGTAACATATGTCCACGTGGGTCTTGATGCATTTATAGTTGTAATACCTGAAATTCAGATAACCCGTAAAATTACCAAATTACCCCTGATAATATAAAACCTTATAAAATAACTTATAAAATTCCGAAATAATTCCAAAACATCTGAAATCGAACTATATCTGAAACAAAATAATTTCTGGGACAATGTTACATCAATTTAAATGTTCAAAAAATTAATATACATAATTATTTAGTAAATTCCGAAATTATATACATTTAACTAAATAATGTTTTAATTCTTTTAATTAGATTATATGTTAAATAAAATAAGATAAGATCAAAGAAAATCAACCAAATATTTTTTTTGATATCATGGGCCGAAAATACTGATCTTGCCCCCCCCCCTAAAGTCGGTTCTCAAAAGTTAAATCAAATCTCTTTTCTTTTTATTCTCCAAAACATAAACCGACTAAACCAAAAAACCCTAAGCGATCTAAGAAATTCGACCAAAGCTTCTGTACAAATTCTGGGCTTGAACAAGTAATTTTCTAGTGTTATTGGAGGTGCAAGGGAGCTAGGAAAATTAAGGGTTGCTGCGTTTTCTCCTTGGTTTGTTCTTGTTCTTGTTTTCTTGTCGATTTGCTCTAAATCAAGGTAATAATTCTTGCGACTAAACCAAACATGTTAAAATTAATATGGAATTTTTCCAGTGATATTTAGATGTTATATAACTCATATAAAATATGAAAATCGATCCATGCATGCTAATTCTATGCGTATGAAAATATTATGGCTAAAGAACACGTAAATCACAATTATATGTAATTCGAATTTCTGGACATGATAGCTATTTTATTTAGACCTCATATGATGTAATAGACCTGTGAAAAATGATAGATCGAATTATGGTGGCCTAAATCAAGTCGTTGTAATTTTAATCTCTAAAACATACGTAAATATGCAATATATGTTAAACGAATTTTCTGGGATGCTCACTATTTTTAGTGGGTTCCTTATAAGTAATATGATCTTGTAAAAATATGGTTTTGATTTTTAGAGGCCTAAAATTAATGTGGTTAATTATTGATAAAACCGGATTTTAGAAAAATAAAGAAATAAAATAAAAGGAAATCGTGGCTTCTAGGGTTTGATTTCTTGGATGAATATCTGATCATTTAATGTGTTTTAAGGATGATTTAATGATGGTTCAATGATTGGTGCATAGTAGGGTTTCTAATTGTTTGTAAAAAGTATTACCGGTTTGAATTTAAATGCATAAGGACCTGTTTTGCCAACTTTGAAACTTCTGGGATATTTTTGTAAGATCATATACATCTGTAAGAATGTGGGAAAAATATAACTTTGGGGTCCTAAGTGTAAATTTTGCATAATAATGAATTAATGGGAATTTAGGGTTACGAATTGGAAGTAATTAAAAATGAGGGACCAAAAGTGTAAATCTGAAATTCTGAAGTTGTTTTGTGTTAATACTGATATAAAAAGGTTGTTGTGTAATTTTGAGGATTTTTGGGCTAATTATGTAATTGTTATGAAATTATGACTTAATATATATGTTTTGTAAACTTAAAGGGCTAAATATGTAAATTCTGAATTCTGAGGGGTCAAATATGTAAAGTACTGAATTCTGATGGTATACTCTGTAAATTTGAAATATAATATGCTTGGTTGGTAATTATGGATATTGTAGGGATTAAATTGTAAAATATGAAATTATAAGCTTTATTTTGTAAATTATGAAACTAAAGGGGTGTAATCTGTAAATTGTGAAACTTAAGGGAATAAAATGTAATTCTGAATAACATGAGCATATAATTCTGTAACTTAAAGTATTTTCACTAATGACCTTGGAAATTAATGAAGTTACATTTAAAACCCTAAACTTTGTATAATTGTCATTTAAAACCCTAAACTTCTGTAACTTGATAAAATATACTGTATTCCATAATAATCTCTGAATAAGGGTTAAACCTAATCTGAAATGATAATGTCTGATAAATCAGGAAACCTACTAATTATGGGAACTTACATAAAATGATGAGATAAACTAAAAGGAATAATCTGAATAAGGAACTTTAGTAATTCTGTCTTCCTCTTCCTTAGGTGTGAAGAAGGAGAAGTCCTGAGCATTGTTCTGTGTTTGTCTGTTTGTTTGATTTCTGCTGTGCTAATAAGGTACAGATATTCTGCCCTATTTCAGTAAGGGTGTTTCTTTCCCTTTTCTCTCAGTATTTCATTTTCCTTATTAGGATTCCCTATACCATTGCTATGTTCCCCTCTGTTTGTGTATCTCTGTTGTGATCTGTTATCTTGAATCTTTGTTTGAACCTTCTGCTATGATTTTCCATTTCTGAACCTTTGTTTAAACTCTGAATTTAACCTCTGATATTTCTGGACTTTAACATGAACCTTTTTGCCATGTACCCTTAAGATATGACCTTCTGATTTTGATAGTTCATTTGACCTCTGACCTACAGTTTGATATCCGAGCCAATCACTAGGCATGAGGGTTTCATGTCCATGTCATTGATGCACCTTTGACATGACTCTAGGGCAGGAGAGTGATGACCTGTTCCGTCCCTGATTTATTTTATCTGGTGTGTTAAGGAGTTTCTGGCCACCGGGGGCGCATGGATGCATCCTAGTTCTGATTTTGTTATCTGTTATCTGATATCTGTTTATGTTTATGTTTATGTTTATGTTATATGTTATGATTATATCTGGTGACTGATGGTGTGTGCGATACACGTCACTCACATTATCTGGGAGTTGGCCACTCTACACAGGTTTGTTATATTATATTATCTGTTATCTGGGCTCGTGATGGATTTCTGTTTTCCTTAAACCTGATTTGTTTCATTATCTCTTTTTCATTCTTTTCTTGTTCCTTATTTCCTTTCCTATTCTTTCATTTTGATTCTGTATCTGTATAATCTGTATTCCTGATTTGTTCTGTACTGCTATCTGTTACCGTTTCTGTTTATCTATATATCTGTTCACTGAGCTCTCGTAGCTCAGCCGCATTTCTTTTCCTGCGGCAGGTACTTAAGCTAGGAAGCTGGGTTTTAGCTTTGGGATGAGAGCAATCTGATTTGGAGTTTTGACCTTAGTGTTTTTAGCTTTACCATCTGGATTTCTATTTATTTTGATATGCCGTTGTTTAGGCATTTGAATATTGGATTTTGTATTTCAGTTATTTTGTCTTGCATTTGATATAAGTCATGTTGACTTATTTTGGATTTAATGCTAAGACTTCCGCTGTTTTGTTATTGAATGTTATGTTTGTTCTGATATGAAACCATATATTTGTGATGCCTTTTCCCTTTTCGGGTTGGGGTGTTACAATTTGTGGTATCAGAGCGACAGGCATCCGAAACCCGTAGGCTTAGGCCAATTGACCTGTGAGGATTAGGTAGACATTAGGTTTCCTTTCGCGTACTCTTTTTCCTTATTCTGCTCTGTCATATTCTGCTTGATCTGACTAATTGTCTTCATAATTCTATAGATGGTTAACACTCGTCATCAGGAGTATAATGCTGGAGGGGATGCTGAAATCCCCAATCTGGAGGCTTTGGTGGCTAATGCTATAGCCAATCTGTTACCGGGCCTTAACACTGATGCGGTGATCAACCGGCTTATCAGTGGTGGAGCTAGTTCATCTGGAGGTGCTGGTAGTTCTTCTGGTGGTGGGGGCCGACCCACTACCATTAATGGGTGGCTTGAGAGTTTCAATAAACTCAAGCCGTTGTCTTTCAGTTCTGCTGCTACTCCTCATGCTGCAGAGGACTGGATTACCCACATGGAGAAGCTTTTTGAGGTGCTAGGTTGTGAGGACGAGTTTAAGACTCGTTTGGCTGTGTTTAAGCTTGAAGGTGATGCACTTAACTGGTGGAAGGCGCATAAGGCAGCTAAAGGAGGCGATCCGTATGTTCTTGGTTGTACTTGGGTTGATTTCCGCACTACATTCTATAATCGGTACTTCCCTGACTCTGAGCAGCAGAGGTTTATTCGGGAGTACAACACTATTTCCCAGCTAGATTCTGAGAACGCAGGGGAATATCTGGAGCGGTTTCAGAGATTGGTCAGCTTTGTGGGCCCCACTGCTGGAGATTCAAGGCGTCAAGCCAAGCAATTCAAATGGGGACTCAAAAGGTTTGTAACCTGTATAAAGTTGATGTTTGTTTCCAATAGACCCTAATGCTCTTTTCAATTTACTCTGAATTAGGTGGGTGCTCGATCGCATACTCAATGATCAGTTTGAAGATCCGTCAGCATGTTGCGATGCAGCTAGCAACATTGAGATTTTTCATGAGGGAGTTGGTTTCAAGCGAAACCGTGATGGCGACAGGGTTCAGAATCAGAATCAGAGTCAGAATCGGGACAACAAGGGGTATTCTGGTAGGAACTTTAAGCAGCGAGGTCAGTCAGATCGTAGACGTGACTATCAGGGTCAGTCGGTTAGGAGTTATGATCAGAAGAGGAACGACTCGAAGGGTCAGGATTCGAGGTCGGTTTCTAGGCAGGGGAATGATCGTCATGGACGCAGTGACAGTCAGAAGCAGTGGAAGGATCAGCCTTCCAAGGGTTATCAGCAGCAGTCTCGAGGTTCTGGATCGGGTTCTCAGGCTTTACCTCCTCCTCCTATCTGTACTACTTGTGGGAAGAGTCATCCCGGACCGTGTCGTAGGGCTTCTGGGGCATGTTTCCGATGTGGGTCTTCTGAGCATCGGGTGAAAGATTGCCCTAAGCATAATCCGACCCCAGCTGTGCAGTATCTTCCTCCTCCTCCTCCGAATACAGGCCGTGTGTTTTCGACTACTCGGGATCAGGCAGCTAAATCATCAGGTACCATTACTGGCATTCTGCATATTGGTGATCATACTGTATTCATATTATTTGATACCGGCGCAACACACTCCTTTATATCTGTAAAACTAGCTCAGAAACTTAAAACTACCCCAACACCATTAATAAACCAACTATCTATTTCCACCCCAATGAAACACAGTGTTCTTCTCGATCATGTTTATGTTAACTGTCCTTTGCGCTTTGATGACCGGATTCGTCCGGCTAACTTACTTCCTCTGGATATGATTGATTTCGATGTCATCCTGGGCATGGATTGGTTGGCTTCCCATAGAGCTACCATTGATTGTCATGCTAGGAATGTGATCTTTGGAGATCTGAACCATCCTGAATTCATTTATCATGGAT
Source organism: Artemisia tridentata subsp. tridentata (assembly GCA_021014915.2). NCBI lineage: Eukaryota > Viridiplantae > Streptophyta > Magnoliopsida > Asterales > Asteraceae > Artemisia > Artemisia tridentata. The sequence continues at coordinate 213,233,922 of CP139504.1, read as the reverse complement.
TCCGCCCTCTGAAATCTGTTAAAATCATCTCTGCTATGAAGGCACGAACCTTAATATCTCATGGTTGCCAAGGCTATTTGGCTTCTGTTAAGGATTCATCTGTTGAGACTTCTGATATTTCTGATGTTCCCATTGTTCGAGATTTTGCCGATGTTTTTCCTGAGAAACTTCCTGGTCTTCCTCCGGCTAGAGAAGTTGAATTTGTTATTGATCTGATTCCCGGTGCCGAACCTATCTCTAAGGCTCCGTACCGGATGGCACCTGTCGAACTGAAGGAGTTGAAGGAGCAACTGGAAGAGTTGTTGGATTGTGGTTTTATTCGCCCTAGTGTCTCGCCATGGGGTGCTCCGGTGCTTTTCGTGAAGAAGAAGGACGGTAGTATGCGGTTGTGCATTGATTATCGGGAGTTAAATCGTATTACCATCCGAAACCGTTATCCGCTTCCTCGCATTGATGACTTGTTTGATCCGCTGCAGGGAGCTAAAGTATTCTCCAAAATCGACTTGCGATCTGGTTATCACCAATTGCGAGTTAAAGAGCAGGATGTATCTAAGACTGCTTTCCGTACCCGTTATGGGCACTATGAGTTTCTGGTTATGCCTTTTGGCTTAACAAATGCTCCTGCTGTGTTTATGGATTTAATGAATCGGGTCTTTCATGAATTTCTGGATAAGTTCGTCATCGTTTTCATTGATGATATTCTGGTGTATTCTAAATCGTCTGAGGAGCACGAGCAGCATTTGCGTATTGTTCTGGGTATTCTGAGGCAGCAGAAGTTATTCGCGAAATTTTCTAAATGTGAATTCTGGCTGAACCAAGTAGCTTTCCTTGGTCACGTTGTGTCTGCAGATGGTATCACCATGGATCCATCTAAGGTTGAGGCTATCACCAAGTGGCCGAGACCTACCACTGTGACTGAAGTCAGGAGTTTTCTGGGATTAGCTGGCTACTACCGGCGTTTTGTTGAAGGATTTTCTAAGTTAGCTTTGCCTTTGACTCAGTTGATGCAGAAGGGTGAAAAGTTTGTATGGACTGATGAGCGTGAGCAGAGTTTTGAGGAGTTGAAACGGCGTTTGGTGTCTGCACCTATTCTGACTTTACCATCGGGATCTGGTGGTTTCCAAATCTATAGTGATGCTTCTAAGAAGGGTTTGGGTTGTGTGCTTATGCAACACGGCAAGGTGATTGCCTATGCTTCGAGGCAATTGAAACCCTATGAAGAAAATTATCCGACTCATGATCTGGAGTTAGCGGCTGTTGTCTTTGCATTGAAAATCTGGAGACATTACTTGTATGGCGAATCGTGTGATATCTTCACCGATCACAAGAGTCTCAAATACATCTTTACTCAGAAGGAGCTTAATATGAGGCAGAGGAGATGGTTAGAACTTCTGAAGGATTATGACACTAACATCCAGTATCATCCAGGTAAGGCTAATGTTGTTGCTGATGCACTTAGTCGGAAATCTGGAATGGTTGCTAGTTTGGAAATTGACCCGCATGTTCTCAAGGATTTGGAGCGTCTGGATGTTGAGTTATGTGTTCGTCGTGATGTTGGTTACTGGGCTAGCTTAAAGATTGAGTCAAATCTGATGTTGCGTATTAAGGAGGCTCAGAAAGATGATGGTGAGCTCTAGGCTATTGTTCAAAATATCGAAGAGGGTAAGCAAACTGAATTCAGAGTTGATGATGATGGGGTTGTCTAGTATGAGGATCGGTTATGTGTGCCTAATGATTCTGATCTGCGTGAGGCTGTGTTGACTGAGGCTCACAGCTCTCCTTTCTCTATTCATCCTGGTTCTACTAAGATGTATCGGGACCTTAAGCAGCATTTCTGGTGGAACGGTATGAAGCAAGATGTGGCGTTATTTGTTGCTAGATGTATGACTTGTCAGCAAGTTAAGATTGAACATCAGCGGGCTAGTGGTTTGTTACAGCCTTTGGAGATTCCGGCATGGAAGTGGGATGAGATTTCCATGGACTTTGTTTCTGGTCTGCCTGTTACTCGTAAAAGGCATGATGCGATTTGGGTGGTCGTTGATCGGCTAACTAAATCTGCTCATTTCTTACCTATCCGTATGACCTATAGTGTCAGTCAGTTGGCGGAGATTTTTCAGCAGGAAATCATTAGATTGCATGGTATGCCTTCGTCTATTGTTTCTGATCGTGATCCTCGTTTCACTTCGCGTTTCTAGAAGGGACTTCATAAAGTTTGGGGCGCTCGTCTTAAGTTCAGTACTGCATTTCATCCCCAAACTGATGGTCAGTCTGAGAGGACCATTCAGACTTTGGAAGATATATTACGGGCTTGTGCTTTGGAATGGACCGGTAGTTGGGATGAGTACTTGTGTTTAGTAGAGTTTGCGTATAATAACAGTTGGCATGCGAGTATCCGTATGGCTCCCTTCGAGATGTTGTATGGTAGGAAATGTAGGGCTCCTGTTTGTTGGAATGAAGTAGGTGAACGTCTGATTGAGGGACCTGAAATGGTCGAGATCACTAATGAAAAGGTAGCGGTGGCTAGGGAGAAATTGAAGGAGGCGCGTGCTCGCCAGAAGAGTTATGCTGATAAGCACCGTCGGGATCTGCAATTCAACGTAGGTGATCGGGTATTTCTGAAAGTATCTCCTTTCCGTGGTGTTAAGCGTTTTGGAATCAAGGGCAAGTTGAGTCCTCGATTTATTGGACCGTTTGAAATTCTGGATCGTATTGGGGAGGTTTCTTATCGTCTGGCTTTACCTCCTCAGCTATCTCATGTGCATAATGTTTTTCATGTATCTCTTCTGAGGGGATACAACTATCATCCGTTGCATGTAGTATCTTATCCGCTTGATCAGATCCAACCTGATATGTCCTTGTCTGAAGAGCCGGAAGCGGTTCTTGATCGTCAGGAACGAGTCATGAGGAATAAGGTTATTCCGTTCGTAAAGATTCTTTGGAAGAACCACCCGGAGCGTGAGGCTACCTGGGAAACCGAGGAATCAATACGAGCTAGTTATCCGCACTTCTCGTTTTAATCTGGTATGTCTTGTTTTGTTTTCTGCTCTTTCTCTTTTCCTTCTGCTTTCTGCAAATTTCGAGGACGAAATTTTTTGTTAGTGGGGAAGAAGTTGTAATACCTGAAATTCAGATAACCCGTAAAATTACCAAATTACCCCTGATAATATAAAACCTTATAAAATAACTTATAAAATTCCGAAATAATTCCAAAACATCTGAAATCGAACTATATCTGAAACAAAATAATTTCTGGGACAATGTTACATCAATTTAAATGTTCAAAAAATTAATATACATAATTATTTAGTAAATTCCGAAATTATATACATTTAACTAAATAATGTTTTAATTCTTTTAATTAGATTATATGTTAAATAAAATAAGATAAGATCAAAGAAAATCAACCAAATATTTTTTTTGATATCATGGGCCGAAAATACTGATCTTGCCCCCCCTAAATTCGGTTCTCAAAAGTTAAATCAAATCTCTTTTCTTTTTATTCTCCAGAACATAAACCGACTAAACCAAAAAACCCTAAGCGGTCTAAGAAATTCGACCAAAGCTTCTGTACGAATTCTGGGCTTGAACAAGTAATTTTCTGGTGTTATTGGAGGTGCAAGGGAGCTAGGAAAATTAAGGGTTGCTGCGTTTTCTCCTTGGTTTGTTCTTGTTCTTGTTTTCTTGTCGATTTGCTCTAAATCAAGGTAATAATTCTTACGACTAAACCAAACGTGTTAAAATTAATATGGCATTTTTCTAGTGATATTTAGATGTTATATAACTCATATAAAATATGTAAATCGATCCATGCATGCTAATTCTATGCGTATGAAAATATTATGGCTAAAGAACACGTAAATCACAATTATATGTAATTCGAATTTCTGGACATGATAGCTATTTTATTTAGACCTCATATGATGTAATAGACCTGGGAAAAATGATAGATCGAATTATGGTGGCCTAAATCAAGTTGTTGTAATTTTAATCTCTAAAACATACGTAAATATGCAATATATGTTAAACGAATTTTCTGGGCATGCTCACTATTTTTCTTGGGTTCCTTATAAGTAATATGATCTGGGAAAAATATGGTTTTGATTTTTAGAGGCCTAAAATTAATGTGGTTAATTATTGATAAAACCGGATTTTAGAAAAATAAAGAAATAAAATAAAAGGAAATCGTGGCTTCTAGGGTTTGATTTCTTGGATGAATATCTGATCATTTAATGTGTTTTAAGGATGATTTAATGATGGTTCAATGATTGGTGCATAGTAGGGTTTCTAATTGTTTGTAAAAAGTATTACCGGTTTGAAGTTAAATGCATAAGGACCTGTTTTGCCAACTTTGAAACTTCTGGGATATTTTTGTAAGATCATATACATCTGTAAGAATATGGGAAAAATATAAATTTGGGGTCCTAAGTGTAAATTTTTCATAATAATGAATTAATGGGAATTTAGGGTTACGAATTGGAAGTAATTAAAAATGAGGGACCAAAAGTGTAAATCTGAAATTCTGAAGTTGTTTTGTGTTAATACTGATATAAAAAGGTTGTTGTGTAATTTTGAGGATTTTTGGGCTAATTATGTAATTGTTATGAAATTATGACTTAATATATATGTTTTGTAAACTTAAAGGGCTAAATATGTAAATTCTGAATTCTGAGGGGTCAAATATGTAAAGTACTGAATTCTGATGGTATACTCTGTAAATTTGAAATATAATATGCTTGGTTGGTAATTATGGATATTGTAGGGATTAAATTGTAAAATATGAAATTATAAGCTTTATTTTGTAAATTATGAAACTAAAGGGGTGTAATCTGTAAATTGTGAAACTTAAGGGAATAAAATGTAATTCTGAATAACATGAGCATATAATTCTGTAACTTGAAGTATTTTCACTAATGACCTTGGAAATTTATGAAGTTACGTTTAAAACCCTAAACTTTGTATAATTGTCATTTAAAACCCTAAACTTCTGTAACTTGATAAAATATACTGTATTCCATAATAATCTCTGAATAAGGGTTAAACCTAATCTGAAATGATAATGTCCGATAAATCTGGAAACCTACTAATTATGGGAACTTACATAAAATGATGAGATAAACTAAAAGGAATAATCTGAATAAGGAACTTTAGTAATTCTGTCTTCCTCTTCCTTAGGTGTGAAGAAGGAGAAGTCCTGAGCATTGTTCTGTGTTTGTCTATTTGTTTGATTTCTGCTGTGCTAATAAGGTACAGATATTCTGCCCTATTTCAGTAAGGGTGTTTCTTTCCCTTTTCTCTCAGTATTTCATTTTCCTTATTAGGATTCCCTATACCATTGCTATGTTCCCCTCTGTTTGTGTATCTCTGTTGTAATCTGTTATCTTGAATCTTTGTTTGAACCTTCTGCTATGATTTTCCATTTCTGAACCTTTGTTTAAACTCTGAATTTAACCTCTGATATTTCTGGACTTTAACATGAACCTTTTTGCCATGTACCCTTAAGATATGAACTTCTGATTTTGATAGTTCATTTGACCTCTGACCTACAGTTTGATATCCGAGCCAATCACTAGGCATGAGGGTTTCATGTCCATGTCATTGATGCACCTTTGACATGACTCTAGGGCAGGAGAGTGATGACCTGTTCCGTCCCTGATTTATTTTATCTGGTGTGTTAAGGAGTTTCTGGCCACCGGGGGCGCATGGATGCATCCTAGTTCTGATTTTGTTATCTGTTATCCGATATCTGTTTATGTTTATGTTTATGTTTATGTTTATGTTTATGTTTATGTTATATGTTTATGTTTATGTTATATGTTATGATTATGTTTATGTTTATCTGGTGACTGATGGTGTGTGCGATACACGTCACTCACATTATCTGGGAGTTGGCCACTCTACACAGGTTTGTTATATTATATTATCTGTTATCTGGGCTCGTGATGGATTTCTGTTTTCCTTAAACCTGATTTGTTTCATTATCTCTTTTTCATTCTTTTCTTGTTCCTTATTTCCTTTCCTATTCTTTCATTTTGATTCTGTATCTGTATAATCTGTATTCCTGATTTGTTCTGTACTGCTATCTGTTACCGTTTCTGTTTATCTATATATCTGTTCACTGAGCTCTCGTAGCTCAGCCGCATTTCTTTTCCTGCGGCAGGTACTTAAGCTAGGAAGCTGGGTTTTAGCTTTGGGATGAGAGCAATCTGATTTGGAGTTTTGACCTTAGTGTTTTTAGCTTTACCATCTGGATTTCTATTTATTTTGATATGCCGTTGTTTAGGCATTTGAATATTGGATTTTGTATTTCAGTTATTTTGTCTTGCATTTGATATAAGTCATGTTGACTTATTTTGGATTTAATGTTAAGACTTCCGCTGTTTTGTTATTGAATGTTATGTTTGTTCTGATATGAAACCATATATTTGTGATGTCTTTGCCCTTGTCGGGTTGGGGTGTTACAAAAATTATGTTGGCCACCATAATTATAATTGCCTTCTTTCACACGTGTATATATCACCAAGCACACATATCTCGAAGATTGATGTTACTTAATAGATAGACTTTCCATCATCCGATCCTAAATGGTGGAGGAGTAGTATGGGTATCTAGGGAGTGTCTCACTTGGTACATAGGGATCTCTCCTAGGTGCTTAAGTCACGGAGAGTTTAGTTTCTAATAATTTCTCAAAAGTATCCTCAAGAGAATTCCCATCCTCGAGCAAATCATCAAATTTCTACAGCTAAATAATAACCTTTATTTAACTCAATCTCATGTCTCATCAAACAAGAACTGTCACAAAATCAAGTTAAATAACCAGTTATTACTGAGCTCCACATTTTTTATGACTCGACTAAATTATGAGATTTCCCTATCATTACAAAAACCATAACATCCAACAGCGTGCATATAAGAGAAAAAGTTTTAAGTATGCAAGGCGATAGGGAGGAGAGTCTCAACGTATATAGTAGTTATAGTTTAGGTACTAAATGCAACCTAGTTCTCTATAACCAAGGCTCTGATACCAATCTGTAACACCCCCAAAATATCGCAGCGGAACGATAGTGTCACTGAGTTGCTACTTCATAGCACAAAGTACAAGTTATAGAAAACGACCTCTAAATGAGACGTTTTGAAAGTTACCATTTGAATTATTTAAATCAGAGTTATTACAAGAGGTCCCAAAGTATATGATTACATAAATGTTTTCAAAATGTATCGAATGGTAAAAGATAAAAGCATAAGTCTCCAAAGCATGCAAATGACTCTATGATCCATGCATCCGCTATCGCCTTACTAACCTGAGATAAACATGCTAAAAAGTGTCAACACAAAGGTTGGTGAGTTCATAGAGTTTAGTTAAATTTTAAAGCCTTCAAATAATGTTCCCACAACAAAGGTATTGTAAATCCATTCAGTTCCAAGTTCCGCCCATACAAAACTTGCAACCTATGTGTTCATAACCCGCTGCTAAAATATAGTATGAGTAGGACATATGTGTATACGATATATGTGAGTGCTTAATGTAATGAATAACAACCAACTGAACCTCGTGACAAGTTTACGTAAGTTTCCACAAGAATATTGGATTATATTCACCCAAGGCCATGAATCTGGAACCAAGGGTGGGGGCGTCAGCCCGATAGTACTATCAATACCTCTCCAACGGCTCCATCCAGGAGTTAAACAGTTGCTAAAGAATAAAGCATATAAGAATAAGTTTAACACATTAAGGTACATATTGCAACTACACTTCATGTCCAAAAGTATAAAAAGTATAGCGTAGCATAAGAGTAAAAATGTTTTGAGTACTTGTGGAAGTCAAAGAAAGTATTTGAGCATGTATCTCCCCAAAAGAGTTTATAAAGTAATTAAACGAGTACAAGTGGGGCTATGACTCACCTCGGTGATACAGTAGTCTGAATAAGTCAAGTAGTGTAAATAAACGGCTCCGACACGCGACCTAAGTTGATATGTCAAGTTTCAGTATGTTTGTTTATGTTCAAAACTTTATTAATGTGTAATATTTATAATAGTTGTATGATGGTATATTGTCGATAATTATATGTAAACTTTTAGGCGTATTTAGTATAACACGTATGGTTAAACGAGAAAAGTAAAAATGATAATTTTTGTAATTTTGAAGTCTCTTCAAAAGTTAGTGGATGATAAGATTTTTTTCATATTTCATTTTTAGGGTTCGATCGATCGTTAACGAAATAGAAATATCTCGTATATAAATTTTTATCATAAACTGAGTCTATATGTGTTAAAAGTATATTTCCGTGATTTTATAAAATGTTACACTTTGTACCCTTATAGTTTCAAGTATTGACAGTTTATACCCCTAAACGTTCATAAAATGACAATTTATACCCTCAAAAAATTTATCCTATTTCATATTAAGTCCAAGTTATATATAGTTATAGAGTTTTGGCAAAAACAATCCTCAAAGCATTTATCCGATTGGAAAAAATGGTCCTTATTTCATAACGATTGTGTTTTAAATTTAGAAAAGGGTATGGCATGTTATGGCTTATCATAATAAGTTGTTTTAAGTTGGAATAAGCTTTTTAGAGCTTATTGGCTTATGAAATTGGCTTATGGGCCATAAGGCCCAATAATAGGTGCGTTTGGTTTTGTACTCGAGACCAAAAGGAAAAGAAAAATAAGGCGAGGCCTTGGGAGGTTTTGACAACGCTTTTGTTGTTTTTTAAACTTTGTTTGGTGCTTATTAAAGTGGCTTAATTGTTTTATTTATAGGAGTTACCATATGGTTTAAACAATTCAATGAAAAGGGTATTTCGCCACTTGTATGATGTTGTCAAGAGCTTAAGGGACATGGTGAGGTGTTCTTAAATTTTGAAAGGTTAGAATACATGGTGTATACTTGTTCCATTTCTAACCTTTTGGTTTGAATGGTTCAAAAGAAGAACACCTATGTGTATACTTGTTCGATTTTCTAGCCACATGGGTGGAAGATCTAGGAGACAAGATGATGTTTTTGCAAGGTTTTCATGAACTTGTTAGCTAGATCGAATGGATTACATGATGTATACTTTTCTAATTTATAGCCTTTTGATTCGAATGGTTTTAAAAGAAACACATAGAGAGCTTGAAATATTTGACCATGGTGTTGAAGGTAAAAAGGGACATGATGATGTGGTTAAATTTGTGCCTTGCTAGGGTTTAGTTGGCTTAAGGATTAGTTAGGGTTTATTTGGTTTAGTTTTGGTTCGATTTGGACTAGGAAGGACAAGGGTCACGAATTGGCTTAAGGTACTTGTACCTTGGGCTAGTTGATGTTCTACATAAGTGTAAGATGATAGGAAACTTGGTTTGAGTCCTTAGATAAGTTTCTTAGTCTTTAGTTAAATTTAGGTTACGTTTAGAATTATAAAAGTATAGTTTTTAATTCCATGCATTAAACACTTGTACCACAAGCTTTAGAGAGTTGTACTTTAGACTTATACATTATAAGAAAATCAAATTTAAAGCTTGTGCATTAAGGTCTTGTATTATGTGCTTTAAAGTAGGTAAATTAGGGTTTATAATAAGATTTACATTAATATTAAGTTTCTACGCATTAAGGACCTGTACATGTGCATGAAATACTTGTACCTTGGTATTTTATAAAAATCATGTACATATTAATTAGGGTTTGTGATTTTTATTTACATAAAATCATAGAGTTGTAAATTAGGGCTTGTAACAGGAAATAAGGTAAAGTTAGGTTTCCGAGCTTTAAAGACTTGTACATTAGCTTTGGAGTTTTGTACATTAGGGTTTATGATTTAGTTACGTAAAATCATAGTTATAGTAAATTAGGGTTTAGTGAAAACTCTAATAGATAGTCTACATTTAATTTGAACGTTTAATAATCATACGTTAACGAATTAACGTTAAGTGGTAAATAAAAGTTAAAAACTTTTATATTTGATATATAAAGATTGTTTATTTGCAATGAACTTAAGACATGTTGGTGTCGGTCCGCGTGTGAGCACATTTATTGAGGATGTGAGTTACGTCATGTTAGTGGGTTGTCGTGATCAGATAAACTGATTACGTTTAATCTTTAAAAAAAATTATGCGTAGAAAGTGGATAAGTATTCTTTATTTAAAAAAATTATATTAACTTAGTACAAGGTGAAATTTACCAGTGGGTACAGTATCCCTCCGTTGAATGGAATCTCGTCCCGAGATTCAGTCCGTGTTAGATGTTGAAATGATGTTGACGAATAGTCGATGTGTATAGTTAAAGTAATTTTGCCAAATCTTATATATCTAGGTTTCTTATCTAATAGAGACATGAATCCTGTAGGGCAAAGCTAAGTTTTACCGAAATTGAATAATATGGTAGAATACTAATTGTCTAGGGAAAGCGTACCCATTATGCGTGAGCTGCATCCGAATGACCCAAATAGAATGCTCGACCACGAGGCGGACTGTTATGTATTTTAGGGTTTGGGTTATTTCCTTAAATTACTAAAGCTAGATTACCCTGTATTTGTCTAGGTGCCCTATTCAACCTAGGACACACATTCCGGAGGTGATCCGGGCTGTTACACTCATAGCATGTCTTTTGGTTATTCTTCATGTTGCCTGCATTCACTGGTGCTCTACACCGATTTGCAAAATGACCCAACTGATTGCATTTTGTACACACACGGCAGGGCACAGACCCTTGATGATGATAAGCACATTTAGCACGCTTAGGATATGGACCCACATACCCTCTCTGACCAGAACTAGTGGCCGCAAAGATCCTTGACTTCTTGTTGTCAACCATTGTGCCCGTTTGCTTGTTCGACTCATTCGCTCCCTTCCTTTTATCAAAATTTCATTCCTAACCATCTCATTTGTTAGAGTCCCTGATTTAAATATTGCACTCTGAATTGTAGAAGGCTCAGTTGCTTTCACAGTTCCACGAATTTCAGGGACAAGACCATAGATGTACCTCTCGATCCTCTTTGATTCAGGGGTAACCAGATGAGGAACTAGTTTGGCCAACTCATGAAATCGGTCTGTGTAGGCTGCATGACCATCCCCTACCATAGTGTGATGCCAAAGTTCACCTTCCAGCTTTTGCATCTTATTGTCCGGACAGTATTCCTCTTTGAGTAGTGCCTTAAAGTTGACCCATGTCATACCTACAGTTGCTTCCCTACCCCTAGCTTGAATATGCGTGTTCCACCATGTCAATGCCTTTCCTGACATCAAGCATGCAACATACTTCACCTTCCAATGTGTTGCACATCTACTAATGTCGATCACTGACTCCATCTTTTCAACCCATCGTGTATACTCCAACGCACCTCCCTTACCATCAAACTCTATTGGCTTGCATGCCGTAAATTCCTTATATGTGCATCCAGTTCTATAGTTGTTGTTGTTATTACCATTCCCACCTACATCATTGGTGTCATCATTTCTGCTTCCGTGGTTTCCCGAGTTATTGATATGATTGCCAACCTGAGTGACAATGGTGGGAAGCAAGTTTTGAAGCTGTTGAGCGATGATGGCGGCAAAATCAGGATTTCCACCATCGTTGTTATCATTGTTACCAAAGCCGCGACCACCTCCTTTACCTCCACGTTCAGTAGTCCTTCCACCCCTTAGTGCCACACCTCCTCGGCTAGTGCTGCGAGTTGTCCTCCTTGATGCTATGTTTTCTACCAGGAATGACATTTAGTGAACGTCAAAGATGAGGGAAAATCGTTGACTATCCAATCTATACTTAACGTTCTCACATAATACCACGTCACAAGTTATTTCCTAAAGGGTGCCAATGCCGATCAACGTAAGCATAGTCACATATGTCCACATGGTTCTTGATGCATTTATAATTATGTTGGCGACCATAATTATAATTGCCTCCTTTCACACGTGTACATATCACCAAGCACACATATCTTGGCGATTGATGTTACCTAATAGATAGACATTCCATCATCCAATCCTAAATGGTGGAGGAGTAGTATGGGTATCTAGGGAGTTTCTCACTTGGTACATAGGGATCTCTCCTAGGTGCTTAAGTCACGGAGAGTTTAGTTTATAATAATTTCTCAAAAGTATTCTCAAGAGAATTCCCATCCTCGAGCAAATCATCAAATTTCTACAACTAAATAATAACCTTTATTTAACTCAATCTCATGTCTCATCAAACAAGAACTGTCACTATATCAAGTTAAATAACCAGTTATTACTGAGCTCCACATTTTTTATGACTCGACTAAATTTTGAGATTTCCCTATCATTAAAAAAACCATAACATCCAACAGTGTGGATATAGGCGAAAAAGTTTTAAGTATGCAAGGCGATAGGGAGGAGAGTCTCACCGTATATAGTAGTTATAGTCTAAGTACTAAATGCAACCTAGTTCTCTATAAGCAAGGCTCTGATACCAATCTGTAACACCCCTAAAATATCGCAGCGAAACGATAGTGTCACTGGGGTGCTACTTCATAGCACAAAGTACAAGTTATAGAAAACGACCTCTAAATGAGACGTTTTGAAATTTACCATTCAAATTATTTAAATCAGAGTTATTACAAGAGGTCCCAAAGTATATGATTACATAAATGTTCTCAAAATGTATCGAATGGTAAAGGATAAAAGCATAAGCATCCAAAGCATGCAAATGACTCTATGATCCATGCATCCGCTATCGCCTTACTAACCTGAGATAAACATGCTAAAAAGTGTCAACACAAAGGTTAGTGAGTTCATAGAGTTTAGTTAAATTGTAAAGCCTTCAAATAAAGTTCCCACAACAAAGGTATTGTATATCCATTCAGTTCCAAGTTCCGCCCTTACAAAACTTGCAACCTATGTGTTCACAACCCGCTGCTAAAATATAGTATGAGTAGGACATATGTGTATACGATATATGTGAGTACTTAATGTAATGAATAACAGCCAACTGAACCTCATGACAAGTTTACGTAAGTTTCCACAAGAATACTGGATTATATTCACCAAGGCCATGAATCTGGGACCAAGGGCGGAGGTGTCAGCCCGATAGTACTATCAATACCTCTCCAATGGCTCTATCCAGGAGTTAAACAGTTGCTAAAGAATAAAGCGTATAAGAATAAGTTTAACACATTAAGGAACATATCGCAACTACACTTCATGTCCAAAAGTATAAAAAGTATAGCGTAGCATGAGAGTAAAAAAGTTTTGAGTACTTGTGGAAGTTAAAGCAAGTTTTTGAGCATTTATCTCCCCCAAAGAGTTTATAAAGTAATTAAACGAGTACAAGTGGGGCTATGGCTCACCTCGGTGATACAATAGTCTGAATAAGTCAAGTAGTGTAAATAAACGGCTCCGACACGCGACCTAATTTAATATGTCAAGTTTTAGTATGTTTGTTTATGTTCCAAACTTTATTAATGTGTAATATTTATAATAGTTGTATGATGGTGTATTGTCGATAATTATATGTAAACTTTTAGGCGTATTTAGTATAACACGTATGGTTAAACGAGAAAAGTACAAATGATAATTTTTGTAATTTTGAAGTCTCTTCAAAAGTTAATGGATGATAAGAATTTTTTCATATCTCATTTTTAGGTTTCGATCAATCGTTAACGAAATAGAAATATCTCGTATATAAATTTTTATAAAAAACCGAGTCTATATGTGTTAAAAGTATATTTCCATGATTGTATAAAATGTTACACTTTATACCCATATAGTTTCAAGTATTGACAATTTATACCCCTGAACTTTCATAAAATGACAATTTATACACTCAAAACATTTATCCTATTTCATATTAAGTCCAAGTTATATAGTTTTAGAGTTTTGGCAAAAACAATCCTCAAAGCATTTATCTGATTGGAAAAAAGTGTCCTTATTTCATAACGATTGCGTTTTAAATTTTGAAAAGGGTATGGCATGTTATGGCTTATCATAATAAGTTGTTTTAAGTTGGAATAAGCTTTTAAGAGCTTATTGGCTTATGAAATTGGCTTATGGGCCATAAGGCCCAATAATAGGTGCGTTTGGTTTTGTACTCGCGACCAAAAGGAAAAGAAAAATAAGGCGAGGCCTTGGGAGGTTTTGAAAATGCTTTTGTTATTTTGTAAACTTTGTTTGGTGCTTATTAAAGTAGCTTAATCGTTTTATTTATAGGTGTTACCATACGGTTTAAACAATTCAATGAAAAGGGTGGTTTGGATGGTTTTGCGACGAGGAGAAAAAGAAGCAAATTAATCCGAAACTTGTTTAAAAACTCATGGCCTTGTTTTTGTGACTTATTGACATGTTTACTAGCCTATTTAAATGACTTAATCATGTAGCTTAATTGTCAAACCTTAAAACTTAAAAATCGACTTATAAAGGTGTGCTTTGGTTCTCGGTAATAAAAGAAAAAGATAGAAAAAATCATTTTGATTTTTGTTTTAACTTGGTACTAGATTCTAATCTCATGTAAATGATGCTAGTAAATTAAAAAATCATTTTAATTTTTGTTTTAACTTGGTACTAGATTCTAATCTCATGTAAATGATGCTAGTAAATATAAAAAGGGATTGAAAAGGGTTTTAGTAACTTACAAAACCTTATGGCATTAGGTTAGGATCGGCTAAGATGAAAAATGACCAAATCGACTTCAACTTGTGAACCAAAGCTTTCCAATGCAAACTTTTAGAGTACAATCTTCCTTTTACTCTTGTTAGAACTTGAGTTTAGTAGGTAAAGGGTGTGTGTGTAGGTTTTGAGTTTGCAAAAGAGGTGTGAAGTAAAAGAATGAGAATGTGTCGATATTTATAAGAAAAAAATCTAGGGCTTGCTTTAAAGGTATTTCGCCACTTGTTGGATGTTGTCATGAGCTTAAGGGACATGGTGAGGTGTTCTTAAATTTTGCAAGGTTAGAATACATGGTGTATACTTGTTCCATTTCTAGCCTTTTTGTTAGGAATATAAATATTCATGTGAAAGACTCGGTCACCCCGAGTATCTATTAGCATTAAATAGCTCGTAGGATTATTAGTATTAGTTTAGTTATCGTAGTATTCGTGGAGTTGGGTCGAGTCTTTTCTCACTGTCAGCTCACTCCACAGCCCGCATGGGGCGTTTATGTTTGTTGTATAAATACCCTCTCCCACCAAAGGAGAGGGTTAGCCTTCTCATTCTCTTAATCTAACATCTTCTCATTCTCTCTCTAAAAGGTTCCATCTTCTCTCTTTTCTCTCTCTAGCTTCGGCCAAAACCACAAGAACCATACATGTTATGATTTCGTGTTACTTACAATTGGTATCAAGAGCCATGGTTAGATCATTTACAATGTGGATGCTCGGATTTTAGATTGGTTTTTGTGAGTTTATTGTGGTTCGAATAGAATAGGTATAAAACATCATAATTTGAGCTATGTTTGTGGTTTCTAGTGTTATAAGCTTGAACTTTCATGTTTAGAATAGTTATTGTAGCTTACTTTGGTCACTAGATTGCTTATTTCATAAGTGTTGTGGATATTTAGGGTTGTTCGAGATTTGTTTGTGGTTTGTTCTTTGTTGCGATTTGACTCTCGGTAAAAATTTCCAGGTTGCGATTTGTGTTTTGTTGGGTAGTTGCTTGTTGCGATTTGGTAGGTTTCTGGTCTGCGATTTGGTCTTTAACTAAAAGGGGAAAGAAGACAAAACTGCAAGAAAGGGACACTTTTGTCTGCTTGTGAGTTGAGATTTGAGGTTGCGATTTGAACTTGCGATTTGAGGTTGCGATTTGAATCTGCGATTTGGGATTGCGATTTGGTGCTGCGATTTGAGTTTCTGCGATTTGAGCTTGCGATTTGAATCAGTTGCGATTTGAGTCTCTGCGATTTGAAGCGTCTGCAATTTGCTCAAGTCTTGCGATTTGAAGAATTGCGTTTTGGAGTCTGCGATTTGAGGTGTTGCGATTTGCCTCCTGCGATTTGCTTGTTGCGTTTTGACTTGTTGCGGTTTGACCAAAGTTGACTTTTTACGTCAAAACTTCAAACGGCCATAACTTTTGAACCGTAACTCTGTTTTCGGCGAAATACCTGTCAAAACGACCGGAACAGCCTGAATATTGTGATCCGTAACTTTGTTTCGAGGCCCAAATCCCCTCCGGATTGAAGTTATTTAGGTTTTAAGTTTTCAGACCAAAATTTCACCCTAACAACTTGCATTAACCAAACCAAATCTCAACTAAACAACATATCACCTAATCTATCAAACGATCATCATGTTTAACACACAATCTCTAATCATTGTACCGATCCAACAGTTATCATAACAATATCAACTATCATTTCACGGTTTATTCTTGATTTTTGTAAAATCCCGCGAAAGAATCTATTTCTTGGTTTAAATCATAGAATTGTAAAATCCCGTGCACGTTTACATCATGTCTACTACTTCAGATTCTGCTATATCTGAGGTACTCAGATTGTACAATATGATTGACAAACAAAATATTCCCAAAGATGTACAACAGATAAACGTGTTTGAGTATGTTAGTGCCAATAGGGACTTTGTGTGCTCGAATTCTCAAGAGAAAGAGCTTCATCAGCCACAGACAAATGTTGTTGAGTCAGATACTGCTATGAACAACGTGCAACACGTGAAACACAACGATGCATCTATTGAACCTAGTGGGGTATCTTCTGTTATTAATGATGATAATGTGTTGCATGAACAAAAGATTCCCGACAAAGTTCAACAAACAAATGTTGTTGAGTCAGATACTGCTAATATGGGAAATAGCGATGTTATCCCATATCAACAATATGTGAAACACAACGAAGCGTCTGTTGTACCTAGTTGTGCATCTTCTGTTATAAATGATGATTATGAGTTGCATGAGTACACTGCGATTATCCCTGATGACACCTTGACCACTAGACTTAACATCTATAAAGATCAGGTGGCTATATATGAACAACGTGCAAAATTTGAGCTAACTGAACGTGAGCAGAAAATGGACAGTCAAATGCGTACATTCATAATAGAACGTAATTTAAGGGATGAAACATTGAAAAAGGAGTTATATTCTTTACGAAAATGATGAAGCGAAAAGTGTACCGCTTTTAGGGGGTCATTTAAGCCCTAAATCGTATTTATTTGATCAAATATTGCCCTAAATCGTTCCTTTTGTCATTTTAGGTACTTTGGAGAAGAAATCTGGAAAAGGAAGCATTTTGGACGTTTTTGGAGCATAAAAGTGAAGAAAACGACAAAGTCTCAAAATCTGCTGGAAAAGTACCTGTGACGGCGTCAAGAAGGCCGTCAAGAAACCCTAAACGCGGCGAGGTGACGGCGTCAGATCTATAACGTGACGCCGTCAGATCTGATTTTCTATATATATTCTCATAATTTTTAGTCATTAGTGTGCAACTTTGTGAGGAGAAACCCTAAGACGATTTTTCTGCCATTTTTAAGGGTTTTATACCCTTGGATCTCCCATGTTCAATTGAAGATAAGTAATCAATTAATCATTCAATATGTCTATGTGTTGTTTGATTATATCTTGTTCTTGTCTTTTATTTAACATGCTAGGCTAGATTTATCTTGTGTTTGCTTAGATCTAATGAAACCTAACTATTGATTATTGGTTGTTGGTGTGTTATTAATTGTATTGGATGATTGTTTATCGATGTTAGGCTTAAGAAAACTGGCTAACCTCATATACGGTAACTTGCTTGAACGTCTTAAGAAACATGAACCAATGCGTACTAAGGTTATTATGGTTGTATTTAATGCATGAGCAAATTCTAGTGATCCCATGTTAGGAGCTTCTTAGCCGGCTCGACATAGGAGTGAAGTAGGAGCTTATAGAGTTGGGGAAGTACGTACGCCACCCCACGATTGGTATTAAGGAATACACCCGTCATCCACGCAATTAATACACACTAATCAACCGGTAAAAGATAGTTAGGGAGTAAGGAAATCTAAGTAAACACATTTCTCTCCATATAAGTTCCACAACCTTTTTATTTTCAGTTATTTTATTTTATTTGCATTTGTAGTTATTTGGGTTAGTTGACTAGCAACTAATTTCGCCCACTCCTTCAAACCCGAGATTTTACTTGCTTTCAAAAAAAAATATAAAAATACAAAAAGAATCTTCCCTCACCCTTAGACCTATTAGAGTAGTTTTTCAATCCTAACGACACTATTCCCCTAGAGAACGATCAATCCCCCGGTACTTACCACTATACTATACTACATCGGTCAGGTACACTGCCTGGTGGGGATTGCAAGCCTCTTGAGATCCCTCGAGAGGTAAAACCTGTTGTAAGGTCGCAAAACCACGCATCAAGTTTTTGGCGCCGCTGCCGGGGAATAGTTATTGTATAGGTTGAATTTTTATTTTATTAGGTCTACTCACTAGATTCCTTTCTAGTGAGATTTTTATTTTATTTTTCTAGGTTTTCTTTAGTCTATCTTATTTCTTTGTACTTTTGTTTGTGACACCTTCCACCTACCTCATGAGTAATAGTGATCGCTTGATCCCTGTTATTCTTATTTTCCGCCGTGCAAACTTCCAACTACCCGTTCCCGCCCCCATCGTAGAAAACAACAACCTTTCACCCGACCACCACTTTGGTAACAATTCTGAGATGGAGGAGTCTGACCATGAGAATGACTATGCAGTTAGTCCATTTTACGACTCAGACTCCGATGAGGATGCTGGTAATGGAGAAGTAGTTAACGAGGAATGGAGAAAAGAGGAAATTGATCCCTTTAAGTATGTTGACCCTAGGACTAAGATCGAAAAGGATAGCCTCTTTAACATGCAATTTCCATGTAAGATTGGTTATCATAGTTTTCATGCTTATCTTAACTCATCTTTGCCTATGAACATTATCTCTCGCGCTAATTATAATAAAATCATGGTAGATGAGCTAGAATATCAAGGAGATAACATTGTTGCTAGGATTGAGCCACTACACGTATTCGTAGGAAGTTTTGTGTATTTGGTGGATTTTATGGTTATGGAGAACTTAGGAGAATTTATTGATAACAAATTAACCCAAGTCATTTTTGGAGAACCCTTCAAAAGGTTGACCAACCTTGACGAAAAACTTGTGGACGGGTTAATTACATTCTCGGATGGGGATGATGATGGTGCTGCGCGTGTCCTCTGTATCTTGGATCGTATCTGGTGATATCTTGATAAAGATGCGCCGTATGTAATGAATGAGATGCGGCGCATCTGGAGCAGATTAGTCTTGATCTTCTTCATTTTAGTAGACTCTTAACTTCTTGCATGTTTTGCTCCATAATCAGTCCAAAATCGCTAAGTTTCACCAAATGCTTGTTTTTACCTGAGAATTACAAAAGTAAACGATTAAGTATCAATCCTCATACATAATATAGTAAAACAAGTCAAATTAATAGGATAAATGATAGTAATAAAATGTACTTATTTGAGTTCATCAAATATCCCCCCACTTGAACTTTAATTGTCCCCAAGTAAACCTTAGAATTTCTCTTATGAAAATGTATCCTAAAAGATGTTAGGATTTATTTTTTATATTTAAGCATGTATTCGTTTAATCCATAATCACACAACTAAACACTTTAACGAATTAGAAGTATAATAAAATAATTTGATAAAAGCAAATCTAATCGTTTAACTGTCCAGTCGCGACGAATATTCTATCATAAGCTTGACAAGTATACACATCTCCACCACTAAAGCCAAGGAATAACAAGTCTAAAGCGGTAAAAAGGGTTTTTAGGCTTAAGGGTTAATTATTCTCTTTTCACTATCGATCTCAAATTCCAGAAAAGGCGACAAAATCACAAATACATGATCGAATCCACGAACACGATACTTGCAATTGCTCAAATCCTTAACTCGAATAGGCTAAAGATAGGTCCAAACTTCACCAATAATAATATATCAAAAAGGGCAACAAAATCATAAATACATAGCCGAATCCACGACTACGATACTTAAGATTGCTCAAATCCCTAATCTCAATAAATCAAAGGTTTGGTAGGATAAAGAATAATAAAGGGTATGGATAACATTTGGGATATAAATTGGTGTAAACTGAAAAATAAACAAAACAAATAAATTAAAATCCTAAGTGTGGTTAATCACTATCCCAACCATCCCATGAATAAGACTCATATCATTGAATAACTCACGCTTTAACACTTGAAACACACGCTTTAGGTAGACACGAATTATACTCAACAAGATCTTAATCAAAGAATAAACCTTAATTGGCGTTCCATAACTGCCAATTCCCATTCAATCCATAGATATAGTACAACAAATAGTGGCCATATGAACCACTTACATAACTTTACATCGTTGGTTTAAAAACAAACATCCAACTTTTCTCTTTCTTTCTTTTTCTTTTCTTATTTTTTCAATTTTTTTTTTTTTTTTTTTTTTTTTTTTTTTTTTTTTTTTTTTTTTTTTGAACATAGACATAGATGTGTAAAATTTCACCACATCACTATAATGATAATTCTGGATAATTTTTCCATACTTTTCATGACTTCAGAAATAACGGTAATAGTGAAAGTAGTAAACACACGAAAAATAAACTCAAAAATATACAATATTTACTTTCACTCCAATTGCATTGTGCAATTTCCCGACCTAACCAAAGATAATGAATTACGCACGCGAACACAGGTAATGTAAGGAAACACACTTTGCCTATAGCAATTAACCAACCACGGATTCTAATCTACAGGGTAGGCTAAGGTGTAAGGGTGTAACGAAACATTTTAAAAATAGGTGTAAGAAACGAAAGGAATGGCTCTGAGTGTTTTTCTAGGGGTATCTTACTCTAAAAATGAGAGTAACAAAAGGGTTTATACGGGGTTTAACTAACCAGTGTAGTTAGTTAATAACACATAACATATAATAGGCTATTTGGGTGTAATCCTAGAATTTTACCAATTTAGACAAGTCATTCCAATTATATAAATAATACTCATTATGGTGGTCTCGAATAGTATACAAGCCAAGTTCTAAAGTTTACAAGTCACCGGCACACTCATAGATTTGTGAATTTTGAAAAATCACAATTTTTGAAAATAACGTCTTGTGTGCAGCTATGCAACTTAGATCTTAAACAAAAACATGCTAAAAATTTTTAAGTTTGATATATTAAGCACATTTTAAGCATAATTTTTGAAAAAGTTTAGGACAAGTAATTGTTAAGTGTTCTAATTCTCCAATCCCCCCACTTAAGTTAAACAACGTCCTCGTTGTTTGTATAAAAGGTTAAAAACTGGAAAATAAAAGAATTAGAACAGGAAAACTCCCCTGAGATTTGCTCGGTATGATCCTCCATTTGTATTAGAGCAAAAATCAACTTCTTGTGGATTAGAACGTTAAAGCTTCATACTTGATGTATCCACAGGAAATCCAGGAAACTATAATACCACCAACACTTCAAAACACACCTAAGATAAGAAAGGTTCAAGCTTGCATAATACATTAGTCATTAGATAAAAATAAAACATAAAAATTAAAACTGAAAATCATCAGGTCAGTCGATGCGCCGTATCTTATTGAAGAAGATACGCCGTATCGAGCCTGGAATAAATACGGATCAGAATAAAGATGCGCCGCATCCTTAACCAGGGATGCGCCGCATTAAAATAAACTGATAAATAGTTTTAAAGTCGAAAATAAAAATGCAGAAAAATAAAATAAGATATGACCATTGCAGGAGATGCGTCGCATCTCAGAATTGAGATGCGCCGTATCTTCATGCGGGCCTGACTGACTCGACACAGAAAACAGAATAATAAAAATTCTCCGGGTTGTCTCCCGGTAAGCACTTGTCTTTATTCCAGAGTCTTCAAGTTAGACTCACGTTCAGCTCTTCATTTAGTTCTTGTCACGATCCATCCTTCTTCCTTCATCCGAAAGATTTTCCCGTATATCTCTGCGACGTTTTCTTCTGTGGCAAAACCTGTTATCATAGGTAAAATCGTCAGTAGCATCTGTTCGCTAGAAGATAAATTAATGAATTTAGAAACGAATATAAAGAATAAAAATGGCTGATATCTGCGGACGATGCGCCGTATCCAGAAAGTTGGATACGCCGTATCTTATTACGTTAAAATGTAATCAGACTTTATCCAGAAAATAGATACGCCGCTTAGAATTTACGAATGCGCCGTATCGAATTAATTAATCAAAAATCGATATTTATTTAAAATTAAATACGTCGTATTAACGAAAGTTAATGCGCCGTATTTTCGTTACGTTTAAAAATACAAGATTTTTGATTCAGAAGATACGCCGTATCGATAGAGATCGATACGTCGTATCTGTTTAATAATTCGCAAACTGTTTTTAATTAAAATAATAGATACGCCGTATCTGCTAAAGCAGATGCGTCGTATTACTTTATCGCTTAGAAAAAATTTCTTATTAAAAACAGATACGCCGTATCTTGGGGAAAAGATGCGTCGTATCGAATTAATTAAACGCGTTGTATTTAAAAAAATTAAACGCAATACGCCGTATCTGAGAGATCAGATGCGCCGTATCGTTTGATTTAGCACAGTACAACGATAGCAGAACAGAAAAAAAAAATACAAAAAATAAAAACAAAAAACACACAACGAAAATAAAACACAAAAACAAAAATAAAAGCAAACAAATAACACACAAAACAACAAATATGCAAAATAATACAATGATGCAATTAATCTAATAAAAAGAAAAACCTAATTAAAATACTAATCAAATTAACAGATAATAACAATTCACTCCCCGGCAGCGGCGCCAAAAACTTGATGCGCGTGATGTGTCGTTAAGTTTCAACAAATGCTTGTTTTTACCTGAGAATTACAAAAGTAAACGATTAAGTATCAATCCTCATACATAATATAGTAAAACAAGTCAAATTAATAGGATAAATGATAGTAATAAAATGTACTTATTTGAGTTCATCAGATGAAGATTTTGTTTACCAAATGCCCCGATCACATCCTAGGTTTAAGAACTTCTCCATTGAATCTTGCAATAGACTTGTGCCTATTGACTTGTTAAGTGAGAATGATAAGAAAAAGGGGCTCAAATATCCACATGAGAAAAATAAGAGATATTATCATGGATGTCTGGAGCTGAATGATGAATACAAGAAAGATGAGGCAACAATTAGATGGCTCACACTCGGATACATGAGCATAAGCGACACTAGATAAGCCTGACTTTGAGTCTAGCTACAAGACTCGTTAATAAAGAAAAGCGCTTCTTGGGAGGCAACCCAAGCTTTATTTGCTTTGTGTGTTTATTTATTTGTTTGTTTGATTTTATTTGCTTCCGTATGTATGTTTAATTTTTATTATTATTGATTCATGTTCGAAACTAAATTGTGAAAATGCTTTATCTTGTTTTTAACTTCGTCTTAACTACATATAAAGGTATTTTGCAAAAAGATAAGTGTAAGGGAAATCCAAATCGGTTTATTAGAACAAATGAACATGAATCATAACAATATTAAATTAACATACATATTAGTAATTGTTTGAGTCAAATGCTTGTATCGAGTCATAATGATATTTTGCAGGATTTCCAGGAAATAAGGATTGAGTTTTTCCAGAAATTTTCCGGAAACTTAACATGAGAATTCTGTCAGATCATTTCTGACGGCGTCAGGCCTTACAACCTGACGGCGTCAGGCCTTACAACCTGACGGCGTCAGGTTTTAATTTTCTGAAATTTTTGAAAGTTTTGTTTTTCTACCGGAATCATAAAAAGTTTTTATTAAATCTCTAACTTATAAACTCCAGGAATCTGCAAAATAATCATTCCACAAGCATTATATCCTTATACAGATTTATCCCGCCGATGTTATGCAGGTTTTCGTGTTTGTTTTCTCAGGTTTAACAGGTTATTTTGGACAAGGAGATGTATGTGGAATCTAGCTTTTAGCGCTGCTTTAATCTTGAAGCTTCAACATTACCTTGGAAGAAGATCTAACCATGTTACCCCTTTATCCACCGAGCGAATCAGGGGAGTATTTGATTTCATTCTTTTACCTTATTTACTTTTACATCTTGTTATTTGAACATTGGGGACAATGTTCATCTTAAGTGTAAGGGGGGTAAAGTACGATACTTTAGAGAATGCTATTACGCTTGATTTTTCGTTTGTTTAATGGTAGATGTGTAATAAAACTGAGAGAAATACCTGTTAAGGCAATTTTAGTGCCAAATTTAAAATTTTTTACAACATATAGGAGTGAAACTTTGGTCTTAATGAGCGTCTCACGGATAGGAGTTATATGACTAGCACAAAACCGTACCACTAAAAAAAATTTCCACCCCCAAATATGTGAGGTTCGCCCCTAGAATTGGTAGGAAAAGCATTTATGCTATGATGTGTGTACCGGTAGCACTTAGATTCTAGAACTTGCGTTAGGACCATTCCAAGGCCACAAGTGAGACTACATTCGTGTAGTTAGATTTACTACATGATAAGAGGCATTAGGATTAACCCATTGTTTTACACCTGTGTTTTTGTTATAATTACATTGGCTACATTGGTCAAGTAATTCTCCCACACCCTTTGCGTTGTACTCATTTTTAGTACACGATACCCCTAGTACACCCCTCAGAGCCTATCTTTTCGTTTCTAACTTTAAGCATTTTACTTAAAGGAAGAATTTGTTACACCCCACTTAAATGTACACCCAAATCGCCTTAGCCTACCTTGTATGCACTCATTTTTAGTGCATTATTGTGACAACATTTGTTTAAACCCCAAGTTAATTATCTAATTGATTACATGGTTGCTAAGTCGAGTCATAACCTTGTACATATTGTTTTGGGACGATTGGGACTCGTGGGTAAAGTACTAGTGTAATGGAGTAATGGGGAAGAACAACATTATTACCCCCATATGTGCTAAATATTTTAAAAGTACTCCAAGTGTTTCGATTATCTTAATTCGAGTCATTAGAATAGTTAATTGTAAAGTTATGTAAAAGTTCAAGTGTAAGGGGGATACAACCCCCCTACGATGTATTATTTTGGATGGTAGGGCAAGAGTGTATGAAAAAAAAAAAAAAAAAAAAAAAAAAAAAAAAAAAAAAAAAAACATACGGACTACCATCCCGTTTCATTTTATGTTTATTTTATCTTTTTGTTATTTCTTTCATTAGCTTAAGTCGAGTCTAGTCTTGGCTTAGCAACGCCATATTGTACATGTAATTAATCAAGATCTTTAACTCGCCACCAGTAAAATATCCTTTATCCAACAAAACCGTGTTTATCATATCCCTACACCTAACGTTATAACCCGTTTAAAAGCCCTCTTTGATAGTTTATCTTAGGTGCTTACGCCTAGTGGAGGAGGTTTTTGATCCTTTCCCAAGCCTATGGTAATCTATTTGCTATGACAGGTAGTGAGAGATATTATTCATTTTCATTTATGAGATATACTTTTATGACACCTGAGAGATGTGAGTATCTAAACACTACTTGTGAGGTGCGAGTTTGTAATCTCCGTGCTTATTATGATTAAAGTGGAACGACTATTTGTTGTAATTACTTTTATATTAGCGTTAAATGACCCCTAACTTGTATTTTGATTAGAATAAAAGCGCATTTGCTTGAGGACAAGCAAATCTCAAGTGTAAGGGTATTTGATGAAGCGAAAAGTGTACCGCTTTTAGGGGGTCATTTAAGCCCTAAATCGTATTTATTTGATCAAATATTGCCCTAAATCGTTCCTTTTGTCATTTTAGGTACTTTGGAGAAGAAATCTGGAAAAGGAAGCATTTTGGACGTTTTTGGAGCATAAAAGTGAAGAAAACGACAAAGTCTCAAAATCTGCTGGAAAAGTACCTGTGACGGCGTCAAGCCCCATTGTGACGCCGTCAACCCTTGACGCGCCAGAGAGGATTTTGGAAGATTAAAGGGGGACGGCGTCAAGAAGGCCATCAAGAAACCCTAACCGCGGCGAGGTGACGGCGTCAGCTCTATAACGTGACGCTGTCAGATCTGATTTTCTATATATATTCTCATAATTTTTAGTCATTAGTGTGCAACTTTGTGAGGAGAAACCCTAAGACGATTTTTCTGCCATTTTTAAGGGTTTTATACCCTTGGATCTCCCATGTTCAATTGAAGATAAGTAATCAATTAATCATTCAATATGTCTATGTGTTGTTTGATTATATCTTGTTCTTGTCTTTTATTTAACATGCTAGGCTAGATTTATCTTGTGTTTGCTTAGATCTAATGAAACCTAACTATTGATTATTGGTTGTTGGTGTGTTATTAATTGTATTGGATGATTGTTTATCGATGTTAGGCTTAAGAAAACTGGCTAACCTCCTATACGGTAACTTGCTTGAACGTCTTAAGAAACATGAACCAATGCGTACTAAGGTTATTATGGTTGTATTTAATGCATGAGCGAATTCTAGTGATCTCATGTTAGGAGCTTCTTAGCCGGCTCGACATAGGAGTGAAGTAGGAGCTTATAGAGTTGGGGAAGTACGTACGCCACCCCACGATTGGTATTAAGGAATACACCCGTCATCCACGCAATTAATACATACTAATCAACCGGTAAAAGATAGTTAGGGAGTAAGGAAATCTAAGTAAACACATTTCTCTCCATATAAGTTCCACAACCTTTTTATTTTCAGTTATTTTATTTTATTTGCATTTGTAGTTATTTGGGTTAGTTGACTAGCAACTAATTTCGCCCACTCCTTCAAACCCGAGATTTTACTTGCTTTCAAAAAAAATATAAATATACAAAAAGAATCTTCCCTCACCCTTAGACCTATTAGAGTAGTTTTTCAATCCTAACGACACTATTCCCCTAGAGAACGATCAATCCCCCGGTACTTGCCACTATACTATACTACATCGGTCAGGTACACTGCCTGGTGGGGATTGCAAGCCTCTTGAGATCCCTCGAGAGGTAAAACCTGTTGTAAGGTCGCAAAACCACGCATCAGAAAACAACTTGATCAAACTGTTAAACAAAAACAGGAGATCCAAGAAAGTGTAACTACACTAAAACATGATTTCAAAGAAAAAGAAACAAAACTCTTAAATGATTTTTCCAGACTTAAAACGTTAAAGAACAAGATTGAAAACAAGTTGTACACACAAGACCAGACCAGACAAACTGATCAAATGAATCAAAAGCATAAAAGGTTGTGTGATGAACATTGTAGAAACCGTAGAGGGGGGTGAATACGTTTCCATTTAAAATTTAACACTTTTGTATCAAACTCTCGATCAAGTGTGATGTGATATGAAAAGTGTCAACTATAATCATATAGCATCAAGAGATGAATATAGTAAACTACAACATATGCACAATCAAACCATGACACATAGATAATCAACGTAACATAAGCAACTAGCCACACAAGCAAAAACGCAATGCAAATATAAAGCGATAAAGAATGAAATGAAAGTAAAGAGATAAGTAAGAAGGCGCAAACCGGACACGGTGATTTATAGTGGTTCGGTCACGAAGCTCCTCTTCGCCCTACTCCACTCCCCGAGTACCCAACTCGAGAGTTACTTCACTAATCAACAAACTCCCTTCAGGCGGAGAAAACCGTACACGTCGCTTAACTTGTTTTCCGACACTAAGCTAGATGTCGAGTGCTAATCTTAGCTAGCACCAATCTACCACGATCTACCCGATCTACACCGTACACGTCGCTTATCCTATTTCCGACACTAAGCTAGATGTCGAGTGCTAATCTTAGCTAGCACTAATCTACCACGATCTACTCGATCTACCCTTGATCCACTTGATCAATACACACAAGCCCAATAGCTTCAAGAGATCTCCAAGATCTCGACAAGATCACAATGATCTTCCCTCACAAACTCTCAAAAGAAAAATGATCTTGATGTATGCTATGATACAATCAAGAGTGTAACAAATGTTACAAGACCTAACAACTACAACTCTTGTATCTTCTTGGATACTTTGAGTTCTTCTCTTGCAAATGAAGAGGAATGATAACACTTTGTATCTACTTGGATACTTTGTGTTCTTCTCTTGGTAATCAAGAGGGATGACAACACTTTGTATCTACTTGGATGCTTTGAGTTCTTCTCTTGCTAATCAACAGGGATGACAACACCTTGTATCTACTTGGATACTTTGTGTTCTTCTCTTGCTAATCAAGAGGAATGAAGAGGATCACTTGAATGGAGGATTGGATCACTCTTAAACAAACTAAGACTCTCCAAATGATCAAAGAAAGTCATCTAAGTGAGGAGGGATTAGACCAGAGAAAGGTGACTGGAAAAATCAAGTTGGAAGTGTGAAATGGTCCACTATTTATAGGCAAGAAAAATCTGAACGTTACAGAAAATTTTGTACGGACGGCTCCACTAAATGTCCCACGGCTCCACTAAATGTCTCACGGCTCCACCAAATTTAGTGGAACCGTGGAGCCGTCCGAGACAACGACGCTCGGAATTTTGTCTTTTCTGGTGAAAACTTATTTGGGGAAGGTTGGAGCTGATTTTGGGAGGAAAAATAGCTGTTGGGATTTTTAAACTTATTTTTCAAAATAAAACATTTCTTTTTAATTCAAAAATAATTTGTAAAATATATTTTTGAAAAAATGTTTTGTCACATTAAAAATGTGAAGTTTAGAAAAATATAATCCTTTGATCATTTGTCAAGTAGTAGATTTGTTTGTCCATACCTTGAGTGATTTATGTCGGGATGGAAATCTACGACTTCGTTGAAGCATACTTGAGACGTCGGGAGGTGTTGATGTAAGTATGCATTGATGATTTGTGTTTACAAGTAACTTGCACATTGTACGTTATGTATTATAAGTTACATGTTTGTCATCATTAAAACCGAAGAAATCGTTTAGTTTAAATATCGTAATATTTGCACTAACAATCTCCCCCTTTTTGATGATGACAAATATGTAAACCGTAACACATAGTAAAATGTAAAAGTTACCTGTTTACACACTCCCCTTCTCCCCCTTTTGTCGAATCAAAAAGGTAGTTGCCTCGAGCGCTCCCTTGGATTTACTTCCTACTCCCCCTTACTACTATCCTTTCTCCCCATAAAGGCGAGTTTGCATCATCTTAGTGAAGTCTTCTATCACCACTTGTGAAGACGACTCCATGCTATGTATTCAAATACTCCCGAGCTCCCCCTAGCTCAATGCTCCCCTATGGTGACTTAATCCCCTTGTTTATTTACCTTAGTATCTAGCTGATCCATGGATTAAATTCTTACAAAGGCTTTTCCTACATCAAGGGTTAGCTTCGTGCAGCATAATATATAACAGTATAGGAGTAACATTATAGGGATAGAATACACATAGCAAGACATGCATGGGTTAAACTATGTTAACACGTAAGTGTCACAACCCGACCAAAAACCTAAGGTGTAATTGTTCACTCAATCATACTAATCAAGAACGAGATTCGTTCATTGACTGACGCACTAAATGACTTATTCCAAGCTGTCATTGGGAAGGAAAGTTCTAACAAACCTTTTGAATAACATAATCATCTACCTAAGATGATTGATGTTAAGGATAGTTTGTTGATAAGACATACTCTAAATGATTACTATTATGACAAGTCGTGCCATAAAGTGGACTCGATAGGGGTTATACCTAAATGATTCCATAAGGTGGGAGAGTGTTGGTTGTGGTGATAACAAGGACAACTTGAGTTATGTGGTTGTAGGGGATAAATAATGGGATGACCCATTAGTGGTTGTGGTGATGGTGATAGTGATAAGGATGATGTGTTAGTGTCAAGTTCAAAAGGTGATGTAGGTGACAAGGTTAGTGTGAGAGCTAAAGGTTGTGGTGATGGTGATGGTGATGGTGATAAGGATGATGTGTTGGTGCCAAGTCCAAAGAGGTTTGATGGTGATAGGGTTAGTGTGATAGCTAAAGGTTGTGGTGGACTTGGTGGAGGTAAGGGTGTAGGAATCCTAAAAGTGGAGGATGATGATGATGTGGTTGGAGATGTTGGTTTTGCCCTTTGAGGAAAGGTGGGAAAGGATGGTTTAGGTTAATATATCGTTTGCACTGACAATGAGATGCATAATATATTTCAAAAGGGAAAAGGAAAGGTGCATGTGATCCTAACAGGATTGTTGGTGGATATCTCTAACGGGGTTAAGTTAACGAAGTTCTAGGTTTCTAGGTTGGATGATCCTAGTTGTGTGTTAGAGATAATTTGGTGCATGAAGGGTTTCATGTATTTGTGAGGATTGAAGGTTGTTGAACTAACTATCACTTATCCAAAGTGAGGAGTAGTTGTAAGGTTTGAGTATGATGAGTTGAAGGTTATAAGGTTTGAGTGTGATGATTTATGGGTTGAAGGTTCTTAGACTAACTATCACTGTCAAGAGTGAAGTGTAGCTAAAAGGTTTGAGTGTGATGATGAAAGATGTTAATGTGAGGTTTGAAGATGAGATGCAAGATAAGCTTGCAGTAGTGAGGCCTTATATAGGCAAGGGTTGTGGGATTCAAACTAAAGTTTGTGATGATGTCCTATGGTGTAGTGAGGAAATCTTAGGGTGTGTGTGAGTTTGCAAAATTTTGCAGGTTTGAGGTTAGGGATGCAGGGATCAGGAGGGAACAGTGTAAATTCGTCAAACATATGCACGGTACCACTAAATACCACACTGTACCGTTAAATTTAATGGTACCGTGGCCTATTTAACGGTACCGTGACCTGGAAGTCACGAATTTTCCTGTGCAGCCTAGTTCTGGGCAGCTAAAGGGTAGTTTCCTAGGGAATAAGAACCACATTTGTGTGTTCTTGAGAGTGTTTGGTGAAAGACAGTATGAGTGTGTTTTCGCTCCCCTTAATCTATTACCATCCGGACAAGATGTAGAAGATAAAGAGGAAAACGAACGATGACGGAAGCGATAAGCTTAGTAACGTCATGACAGGTGGTGGATAGCATACAATAAACTTCACCTTTGAAGTCACATAGCTCTTCTCAATCATTGTGAATATTCATAGAATATTATGATGAGGCAAGTGATCACGTGGAGATATCCTAGGGGTTAAGAAGATAAAATCTTCAAGGTTGTGAGGTTAGTGATAAGGTTCTAGTGGGTTATCTATGTTGATGAGGAAGGGTTATCTCAACGTATCCTAGCGATTCTTCGTTTGAAGTGTGTGGAAGATGAGTGGGATGCGGAAGCATTGGTAGTGTTTAATACCATGCGGAAGTGAAAGGGAAAAGGCTAAGGAATCAGATGATAGATATAATCTATTCTGATAGGAGACGGTTTTGGTTCAAGACTACATCGAGTGGGTTTTGATGGTGTTGGTGAGAATTGAAAGGAAGATTTTTGACAAAGAAATTTCACATATGTTGTGACTTTTCTGGACTTTGGATTAAAAGAATTTATACCAAATAAATTCCTTTATGAATGAACCCAACGGGATTCGGTGAATGTTAATAGAGAACGAGAAATGACATTTAATTTCATTTAGTAAATTAAATATACTTTAAATATTTCGGATGAAATATTTAAGTAGTCATCGGAGTTTAAGATGATTTTCCGAATAAATCTCGCTGATTTAGTGAGACTTTTCGACACGAGGCGAGAATTTATACCTAATAAATTATTCAAACGGTACTAGACGAGAAGATATGACTTTTATATTTCCAAGGAAATACATAGGTAGTCATTAGAGCGATGTAAAGGATGACTTAATATTTCCAGTGAAATATTTAAATAGTCATAAGATTTATGGAATATGTTCCATCATTCCTAGACCTAGACAGAGATGGTTAAGGGATTCTCAGTTGAGAGGTTTGGTTGATTTACGGATTTTGATGTGATTCGCACGTGAGTGTTTAACGGGGTTTTGAAAGATGTAAAGCTAGGCCCATGGTGCTAGTTCGCAGAAGGGTTTGGGATCTTAAGACGTGTATAATCACACGAGGATGAAATGAACTACTAATCACTTATATAGTAACTTGTGAGTCCTTTGTCATCCGAGGGTTGATGTTAGCTTTTAGCTTTTGGATGAGCGTTTTAACATATGTTGTTAAAAGGCTTGAGTATGATGTTTCGGATATGACATTTAACATTGCGATCGCAAGTTAAACTTACTTGAATATTTCGGATGAAATATTTAAGTTGTCAACCCTACTCCGAGTTCTACTAGGTTTGTTCCTAACCTTCCCATGACAAAAGGGTGTATTACTTGAAAGAAGGCGAAGTGATGACTGGGGAATTAGGGTAACTTCGCGACTACTTTGACTTATGGGTTTTGACACTAGTGTATGGCTCTATGACTTCTAAGGGTTCATAGTGATGGGCATACCTAATTCCTAATGTGTCAAAAGGACATAGTGTGGGTGCAAACTTTACAAGTAAATCATGTAAAATGCACATAAGGAATAAATGCAAGCATCATGTAAAACATGATAATCATTTAGCATTTAAGATCATGAAGACATTTAACCATATCTTACGAGAACATGTTATCATTTTGAAACACGTATGTGGGATGCAAGCAATCTAGGTTTGCTAAGGCAGATCCTAATTACTACTTGTTCAAGATGACATCCTAATGGGAGATAAAGTTCACCGATGTAAACTATCTCTAGTCAAATGTAGGAATGAAAAATTTTCAAGTTAGAGAATGAGTATGAGACTATCACTAGTGGTGCTCAATTAAGGCTAAACACGACCATTTTTACGGGTTATACACGAACCCAACTTCTCTCCTGGAAGCAATCCAACCGTTAGGTCAAATTGAATTTCTAGTGCGATAGGTTCTCCAGTAGTCATTCTCATGTTAGAAGAATTCAAATTCCTATATTTGCCTATCGAAGTATAGCAAAGATGATGTTATCTTGTTTTGCTTATACATGGCCTAATATGACTCAATTAACCATACTTTGAAAGTTGGTTAAGAAAATGACATGTCTTACACAACTCCTAACAAAGGCAAGCGAAATGTTTTAATTTCGTGCTTGAGATTTAAAGGTTGTTTGATGGAGATGGTGTATTTTATGATCTCTTGGACAACATCTTTGTTTGTTGAATTGTTACATGTTATTTTAACATGATTTGGTTTCCTAGAACCAAGAGACACTCTAATGTGATACAATGTAGAATCTACTACATCGTGTGTGTTTCAAGAATGCTCCTTTACATATCTTGAGTGAGAATCTAGTAAAGGTTACTTACCTCAATAGATCTTGTGAGCATTTTATTTGAAATGAGACATACTGTTTATTTCAACAAGTATGCTTTTCTAAGAGGAAACTTATCACTCTTAAGAGTGCTTTGTGAAACAAGTATTTTAGTGTATGACCAATTTTACTTGTTTAGGCAATGACACATGTCGTATTAGGTTATTATTCAACTTTATTATCCTACATTTGTTAACAGGATGCAATGTATTCTCTTGTAACATAACCATTCATGTCACAAAGAAAATAAGATGCATATGATATAAGTTATCCGTTGTCAATCTTTTGATAAGAGAAATACATGTGATATTCTCAAAGATTGATGACTTACATAATAGTTAATAACATATTATGTATGACACTTTTACTAGACATGTGACTTTGAGTGTTGAGTTGTTCATGAGCAAAGTTTGCATATGTTGTTTGTTTGCTCGTGTTTGGTTTTTCAGAAATGACACATTTACTAATTGCATTGCAATGTAAATTACTTGTATATTTCGGATGAAACATCCAAGTTGTCAATCCTACTTGGTTGTGTATTTTATGCATCTTTTAAACATATTAGTTTAATGTTTGGAACACAACCATTGGACAAGAAGACTCAATATGGCATCTTCAACACAAGTGTGAGTTATGATCCGATGCATATTATTTTCTTCTTGACAGGACGTCATTATTTTTATAATAATCGAGTGTGATTGAGTATGTAGATTCAAGATAATATGTTTCATCATGTTTTGATGTTATCTTGAAGCTAAACAAATAATGACACCAATTTCATGTCCACACTCGAAAACTTGTCAATTAGATTCGATGATGATATCAATCATAATTTGAATAATGAATTGATATGTACTCGAAATCTTTCTTGACCCTCATGATCACTCCTTTTTTAAAAATAAAATAAAAATTTAAGGAGTGTGTTCCATTTATTCTAACACCAGTTGTATGTGTGAGGTTAATGACATATTAAGTTACTACTTTGATATTGTCATTTATTTTTATTTGAGAAAAACTATTTTTATTATTAAGTATAATATTTTTAGTTTTTCGACACCTCATTGGTATAAAAATAATTATCTTAACTATTTTTATACAACATACGTAAAATACTAAATGTTTAAAACATTTTGTATGTGTGTTAAATCAATGCAAGTTTAATACATTTTCTTTTACTTAAATACTAATGTATTAAAATGATCTTTTATCTTGTTTAGACAACCCATGGTCAAATCAAGACAAAATGATGTAATGTTTTAAAGATCATGTTATGGATTTTATGAAAGTGTTAAGCATTTTGGGGTGATATACTTTTTACACTTAAACCTTTGGAAAAATAATTGTGTAAGACAATATCTTTCAACGCACATGATCTACCAACTTAGTTTCTATTCCTAAGAAAGTTACTAAACCATTTTAAAAACTTGCAACAAATGCAAGAAAAATGGCCTATGCCTATATGCAATGCAAAATCAATTACGCAACTTAGTACAAGAAGTCTAGCCTAAGTCCTATTGACACATAAGCCGAAAAGCTAATATTCGACACATAGCAACAAGGCATGAAAGACACTTATGCTTATAGATAAAATTAGCTCAACTAAAAATAACAATAAGCATAAAAAAGTATTAACTAACAATACTAAGACACAAAGAAAAGCAAATAGTCATTTAGCATAACACACAAAGATACTTATCGTCATTTTGTGTATTAAGTATAACAATGTACACTTAGCTTGACTTTATTTGAAAATGAGTTATTTTCCACCCCATTTAAAAATTTGATCAACACCTTGAAATCATGAATGCATCAACGTGTGATGTTCACTTTGTGATTTGACAAAAAAATTGTGCAATCGGCATGACCGAAAAAGACTCTCTGTTACGAATTAAAGACTCTCGTAAATTTTACTTTACAATCACTTTCTAAAATTATTTTTAAGTGAAAGTAGACTCAATTACGTTTAAAACGATAGGTGGCACGACTCCTACGGACTTACGGTTGATTTTATACGAATTTTTGAAAATTACCGAATTCTAAAAAACATACGACGGTACCGTTAAATTTAGTGGTAGCGTCCAAATTTAGTGGAACCGTACGTTATATTTAACGGTGCCGTACCTTTTATTTCAGTTTTGAACATAACCAACTTTTATTAATTTAAGAAAACCTTCAAGCTAGTATGAAAATGTATACTTAACAACAAAACTTGTAAGTATTAAGCAACTAAATACTTTTCATATTTTTATCACCTTCATAGGTAATTTGATACATGGATTGTACTCAATTTTGAAAACCATTTTTTTTAAAATTTTGAGCGACGTGGCTCTGATACCAATTGTGGAAACCGTAGAGGGGGGGTGAATACGTTTCCATTTAATATTTAAAACTTTTGTATCAAACTCTTGATCAAGTGTGATGTGATATGAAAAGTGTCAACTATAATCATATAGCATCAAGAGATGAATATAGTAAACTACAACATATGCACAATCAAACCACGACACATAGATAATCAACGTAACATAAGCTACTAGCCACACAAGCAAAAACGCAATGCAAATATAAATCGATAAAGAATGAAATGAAAGTAAAGAGATAAGTAAGAAGGCGCAAACCGGACACGGTGATTTATAGTGGTTCGGTCACGAAGCTCCTCTTCGCCCTACTCCACTCCCCGAGTACCCAACTCGAGAGTTACTTCACTAATCAACAAACTCCCTTCAGGCGGAGAAAACCGTACACGTCGCTTAACTTATTTTCCGACACTAAGCTAGATGTCGAGTGCTAATCTTAGCTAGCACCAATCTACCACGATCTACACTGTACACGTCGCTTATCCTATTTCCGACACTAAGCTAGATGTCGAGTGCTAATCTTAGCTAGCACCAATCTACCACGATCTACCCGATCTACCCTTGATCCACTTGATCAATACACACAAGCCCAATGGCTTCAAGAGATCTCCAAGATCTCGACAAGATCACAATGATCTTCCCTCACAAACTCTCAAAAGAAAAATGATCTTGATGTATGCTATGATACAATCAAGAGTGTAACAAATGTTACAAGACCTAACAACTACAACTCTTGTATCTTCTTGGATACTTTGAGTTCTTCTCTTGCAAATGAAGAGGAATGATAACACTTTGTATCTACTTGGATACTTTGTGTTCTTCTCTTGCTAATCAAGAGAGATGGCAACACTTTGTATCTACTTGGATACTTTGTGTTCTTCTCTTGCTAATCAAGAGGGATGACAACACCTTGTATCTACTTGGATACTTTGTGTTCTTCTCTTGCTAATCAAGAGGAATGAAGAGGATCACTTGAATGGAGGATTGGATCACTCTTAAACAAACTAAGACTCTCCAAATGATCAAAGAAAGTCATCTAAGTGAGGAGGGATTAGACCAGAGAAAAGTGACTGGAAAAATCAAGTTGAAAGTGTGAAATGGTCCACTATTTATAGGCAAGAAAAATCTGAACGTTACAGAAAATTTTGTACGGACGGCTCCACTAAATTTAGTGGAACCGTGGAGCCGTCCCAGACAAGGACGCTCCGAATTTAGTCTTCTCTGGTGAAAACTTATTTGGGGAAGGTTGGAGCTGATTTTGGGGGGGAAAATAGTTGTTGGGATTTTTAAACTTATTTTTCAAAATAAAACATTTCTTTTTAATTCAAAAATAATTTGTAAAATATATTTTTGAAAAAATGTTTTGTTACATTAAAAATGTGAAGTTTAGAAAAATATAATCCTTTGATCATTTGTCAAGTAGTAGATTTGTTTGTCCATACCTTGAGTCACTATCAAGACATCATCAATAAATTACAACATAAAAATGATTGTTTTCAAGCTGAAAATTCAAAAATCAAACAACATTTCAAAGAGTTATATGACTCGATTAAAGTCACACGTAACAGTCACAATGAAAAGATAACTTCTTTGCTAAACGAGATTGAGAATCTAAAGACTCAGGTGAAAGGGAAAATGCCAATCATCACTAGTGAAAATGTTGTTCCAAAGGTTTTTGCTTGTAGAAAATAGGGATAATTGTTTCTAAATGTATCGAACTTGCCACCATTTACTATGTTGTGTAGTCACCTTTTTTTTTTTACTATTGTGTGTATCCAAGTGACTAATCCATCCTATGTAGTGGGCAATTAAAATTTACCCCGTTTTTTGCTAACATGGCACTTTGACTTTCGTTGACTCCGTTTTAATAACACCGTTACCGTTATTTTATCCCGTTTATCTCTCTATAACCCTAACACCCTCATTATTTTCCCTCCAAAAAAAAACGCACAACCTTTTTTCCCCCCAATTTATTCTCTCTCTCTCTCAAACCCTAATTTTTACTTACTAGTTTCAATCAAACCATCTTAACACCATTTTTTTTGTTTTGAATGCGATTCAAGGTATGTTTTGCTCTTATATATCTTAATTGTTCTTTAATTAGATTTTAGAATTAGACCTAATATTCAATTTCGTATTTTGTAGAATGGTTATACCTGGACCTGATGGTATTGATTTGGACGTGTGGAATGATGGGATTTTTCGGCATGAACCTTTAAGATATGATGATGGTGTGATTTTAAAGATGCATGTGGCCAGGCTGTCTTATGAGGAGCTTAGAAAGTTGATCAAGAAATCACTTATGGCTATGCATATGTTTGGTATGTATTATAGACTTCCTCAGTGTGATTTAGATCATGGACTAGTCAAAGTAGAAAATGACACTGATTTGATTCACATGTATGACCTGTCCAAATTGCATGGTGGAATAGAAATGTACATTGACCATTGTGACATTGACCTGTCCAAATATTTAGCACAGCCTGACCCTAGTACATTAAGTGATGGAACCTCTGCTAAAAGACCAACCCCTAGGAAGAGGTATTGCAATTCCTTTACAGAAGAAGAAATGATAAATTGGTATGAATTGGAGGCTGAAGCAGAGCATGTGGTTGATAATGGCAAGGGTATTGGTGATAGTCAAAATGAGAATGATAAGGATAAGGGTAAAGGGAAAGAGATATTGGCAGATAGTAGTGAGAGTGATGGGATTCTTTCTAGTGATTCTGATGATTCTGATGACAGTTACTATTCTAACAAGTCATTTGATTATCTAAGTCCTGGTGAAGAAGAGCTTATTCAACTTAGAAGGAGGAAAGCCAATAGAACTAAGGAAAGATCAATACCTATACCAGACATGACTGCTAATCCTAGTAGGACTAGACCAAACCTGGCAAACAAAAGTGAAGTTTTAGTTGAGCATGATGATTTCTTGACTGAATTGGTAAGAAAATTGAAGGGAGAAGATTCTGATGAAAACTTGCAAGACCCTTTTGTTGGTGTTGAATCAACTCAAGATAAGTATCCTATTCATGATCAAACAACTCATTGGAAATTGAAGGAGCCAAAGGTAATTATTTATAACTCTATATACAATGTAATACAATGAGTTCAATTATGTATGCATTGAGTATGTTAGCACTGATTTTTTATAATTTGTTAATGTGACAGCTCAAAGAAAAGTATGAGAGTGTTGCACAGTTGAAAGAATGCATCACATACTATGCATTAGCCAATGGCTATTCAATATGGTATGAAAGGACTTCAAAAGACGCGATCATTGCAGTTTGTGGACAAAGAAAACCAAAACTCAAAGATCCTGAGCTAGGTAAACAAAGGAAGCAAGTCAGGTACCCTAGTGTGTGTAGTGAAGATACTCCTAAGTGTAGTTACAGGTTGTATGCTAGATGGATGCATGATGAGGAAACCTTCCAAATTATATCTTTAAAACCTGAACACACTTGTGTTAGAAATTTTGAGTTTGGGTCATTAGTGGATTATAAGTGGATTGCTAAATGGTCTGGGTGGGTCTGGTTCAGGTTTAAGGAGGTCTCCAAATGGTCTGGGTGGGTCTGGTTCAGGTTTAAGGGGGTCTGCAAGTGGTGAGGGTGGGTCTGGTAGTGGTGAGGTTGGGTCTGGTCCACTAAAGGGGCATCATATTCCTGGGTTAAGCTTTTCACCTCCAAATAAAAGGGCATTCAACAGATATGGTGGTGTTAGATTTGCAACAGGTCTATCAACAGTAAGAAGGGTTAATCAAAAGGTCTAAAGGGGGTGGCATGCTTGGTTTGGTGATGATGCTAATTATGGAAGTCAAGATCTTGCTAATGAAGTTGCTGCAAGTCAAACAGAATTGCAGATGCCAACTCAAGATGAAATCCCAAGTCAAGCTACAAATGAGCATGTGCAGATACCCCAAGAAGTTCAACCAAGAAATGTGCAATTCCAGATGCCAAGAAGGTTACCCAGTCAAAGAGTCTTGCAAAAAAAATTGTCAAAAACTGTTCATGGTGAAAGAAGCTCAGCAAAGAATGCAATGAACTTAGATTAGGCTATGCAGTTAGATTAAGTAGTTAAGTAACTTTATATTGCCATATTTTGTGTATTATTTTTGGCAATGAAAAACTTGCAAATATGCAGTTAACTATCTTGGGCAGCTATGTAACTTTAGATTGCCATGTTTTGTTTATTATTTTGGGCAATCAAACACTAGTAACTGATATGTATGTTATTTGACTTTATAAAGTTAACTGTCAACTTTAATGCATTAAAATGCTTTTGTATTAGGCATATTATGTCCATACATTGAGAATCTTTAAATTTACTGTTTTTTTCTCATCCTGCACAATGACTGTTTCTTTCTTTCTCATTACTATTTTTTTCTCATGCCTGAAACTCTTGCAGCATTGAACCATCAAACATTGAAACACCAAACATTGACTACTTTTTACAAATTGAAATAATGTCTTCCAACAAGAAAAAAGGTTTGTCTTGTTCATGTGCATACTTATATCTGCAAACACCCCATGAGTTACAACATTGACTTCTTTTTTTTCTTTTTTTTTTTTTTTTTTTTTTTTTTGCAGAGATCATCAGCATTTCAAGCAGTGAATCAAGTGATGGAAGTGCAGAATGGGTTCAGTAACTTAACTTGATAATAGTCGGTTTTTTGATATCCATGCTTTACAAAAGTTTGACTTTATGGAGTCAAAGTCCATTACATCAGCCTACTTAATCCATTACAACTACTAACTACTAAAACTTCTAGTCATAAGGAACCTAAATCAACTTCCTATTTTCATTCCAAATACAACACAAAAGACAATCAAAATTCCAATTAAAATCATAAACAGTTTATCATACAATTGTAGCTTTGACTTGGTGCAAGTCAATTCATCAGCCAACAACTTCTTTTCCATAGTTAGGACATGAATTTGTTCTTGCATCTCATTCCTTTGAATCCCTCTCTTCCCCTTCTAGTGCTCTTCCCAAAGCAATTCCCTATAATAATCACTAGGTAAGTCTTCATCAAAAAACTCATAATACCCACACTTAGGGCTTACATATTTGGGACAAGCAATGAATCGTTTCCCTGGATTCTCCCTAGTCCATTCCGTTTTCACTGTCATTGCAAGACCACATCCACAGTACGGTTTAACATACTTCCCAATCACTCTTGGTGTGCCAGGAGCATACTGAGCCATGATTTTAGGTTTAATTTTATTTTTGATGGATGAATTTTGAGTGTTTTATGTGTTTTTATTTTTAGGGTTCATAAATTGGGGGTGGGAGGAATTCTGGGTTTTTTATGGTTGTAAAAATGCTGTTAGTTAACGTTATACAAAGTGACAAAAAAAGGTCACGTGTTGGTCACGTGTGTAAGCAAAAATGGGTTACTACTTAATTACCCCGTATAGTGACTACATAGGATGGATTAGTCACTTGGATACACACAATAGTAAAAAAAAAAAAAAAAAAAAAGGTGACTACACAACATAGTAAATGGTGGCAAGTTCAATACATTTAGAAACAATTATCCCTAGAAAATATGCAATTGATGTTGTGACTATTCCGCTTCCTCTTAGAAACAATAGGTCAGCTCATCATGTGTATCTCACTCACCTTAGGATAGCCTTGATACCCTTCGTGAGATCGTAGAAGAGGATAGGATAGATAAACCACTTGATAGTGCAGTTGTAGATGCCTGCTTCCTCACTAAACGATCTCAGGAACTCTTAGAATACGTCATTGGCACATGTCCTAAGATTGATAACAAGCGAGATAGGTTTATTGCATCATCCTCAATGACTAAGAACAAGCATGTAACCTTTGAGGTACCCTTGGAAACTTCAGATCCCAACACATCAAAACATGTTCAACAACCGGAAGTGAAAAAGACTAAGATTCCCATCAGTCATTTTACAAGAGTTAACAGTGACACTAAAGCTAGCGAGTCAAAACCTAGGAGAAATATAAAGAATTATAGGACTTCACCAGCTAAAAGTGTTCCTAAGAAGAAACTAGAAGACCACATAAGGAACAATAAGTCAGATTTGAACAAAAGGAATCATAATTCAAATCCTAATTCACTTTGCAAAACATGTAATGATTGTTTAATTTCGGGTAATCATGATAAATGTGTTGAGAAATTTTTGAAGTCATCCAACAAACCCCCAGTTAAGAAAGTTTAGAGAGCTGGACAAATTAAGCAATCTTGGAAACCTACAGGGAAAATGTTTACCAATGTTTCAGTGGAAGCCCACGGGCCGAATATTCACACTAGGTGAACATTGCCCTTTAACGAGGATTACCATGCCTAGAGTAGTGCCTATTAAGGAATGGAAGCCAACTGGTAGAGTTATCCCTTTAGATACACAATGCCCTTTAACTAGGTCCATTGCATCTACTAGTGTTGCCCCCATTGTTAAAACCAAGGCACCTATGGTTTCAGCTGCTTCAGAGATTGTTTGCACTAACCAACTGGAACCTAACTTAAATTGGGGATCCGGCACTCCAAACTCTCTTCTTTCGTCTGTTTTGAAATGCAGGTCGTACAGATCGTCCTTCGACATTTGGACTCAGGCTGCTCACAACATATGAGGGGAAACGACAAATGACGTATGTTCACATCAGTTCAGGCCTCGATCTTCAACGACAAATGACGTTTGAACACATCAGTTCAAGCCTCGTTCTTCATCGACAATGACGTTTGAACACATCAGTTCAAGCCTCGTTCTTCAACGACAAATGACGTTTCAACACATCAGTTCAAGCCTCGTTATTCAACGACAAATGACGTTTGAACACATCAGTTCAAGCCTCGTTCTTCTGCGAAATATGACGTTTGAACACTGCAGTTCAAGCCTCGAGCCTCAATATCAACATAATGGCGTCTGCAGACAACACTTCAGGCCCTGTTCCTCAAAGAAAAGAAAGGTGTACGCTTAACTGCGCTTTATCTTCGGAAGAAGAGAAATCTTCTTGTTTATGACCATTCTCATCAACAGGCTTCATGATCTTCCCATGCTCATTCAGTCATCAAGTGGATCAACGTACATTGGAGTATACTCTTATTCACTTGTTCTATCAAAAATGGCAACCTCATATGCAATTTTTGAGGGGGAGAAGTGTGAATAAACTAAATGTCAGTTGATGAACTCAAATAAGTACATTTTATTATCATCATTTATCCTATTTATTTGACTTGTTTTATTATATTATCTATGAGAATCGATACATTAATGTTTACTTTAGTAATTCTCAGGTAAAAACAAGCATTGTGTGAAACTTGGCGATTTTGGATTAATTATGGAGCAAAACAAGCGAGATGTCAAAAGCCTACTGAAATCCAGAAGATCAAGCTCGTTCTACTCCAGATACGCCGCAATATACTTCTAACATACGGCGTATCAATATCAAGATTTCACAAGTTACAATCCAAGACAGCTAAAGTACATGCGCCGCATACAGAGATCAAGTTACGCCGCATCTGAAGACGGTGTACGAATATTCTAGAATATATTAATCTTGGAACCCACGCGAAGTTAAGTCAATGCGCCGCATCTATTCACTCAATGCGCCGCATCTATCCCTGAGACAGAAACTATAAATACCCCAAGGTCAGACGAATTTAGTGTGTGAAGAAATAACCCTAGAGCCGAATTCAGACGACCAAGCAGCACAAGACACACCTTAAACAAAGATACAAGAGCTGTAAGAAGGTCCTGCATGTATTCAATTCATTAAGTAGTTTTGTTTTATTGTATTAGTACACTTTAATTCATCAGGATTGATGGGCTTGTGTCATGTGACTACGGAAGATCATGCACTCCCCTTAA
This sequence comes from Artemisia tridentata subsp. tridentata, assembly GCA_021014915.2. Classification (NCBI taxonomy): domain Eukaryota; kingdom Viridiplantae; phylum Streptophyta; class Magnoliopsida; order Asterales; family Asteraceae; genus Artemisia; species Artemisia tridentata. The sequence goes on along the minus strand of CP139504.1, from coordinate 213,190,565 downwards.
TATTGCTTTCCCATTAATTAAAGTTTATATGTTGATGTCTTTGGTGACTTTTATTAGTGCATTTATAACCTCTGTGTCTAGCTGAGTCTTGCTTGGGTCGCCATGCCCCTTCCTCGCCTATTTATTAGAGACGCTTAAATAAATAGGATAAACATAAGTAATCATTAAGTGTTTACTCGCCGATAAGATTAGAGCCAACGAGAAAGGTTTAATTATATACACTTCATATAAAACTAGCAATAAAACAAGTGACAAGCTACTTAATTATCAGGACAGGTCTTCTTATTGTCTCGAGTATCTATCTATGTGCGTGTGTGCTAATCGTTGATTCGTGCTCATTAGTTTAGTTTTCTACTTAATTATAACCAAACCATGCCAGTCTCTCAGGCTGAACCCCCTTGCGTTAGATTAGGTTGTATAGCTAACTTAGGATATTAAAATACTGATTAGAATAATTAGATAATACGTTTCACTCTTAGTGATCGACACTCTACTTACCATTATATTCATACTGACCAGGTACACTGCTCGTTAAGTGTGTGTGTTATTGATAAGTCGGCTAAATATAAATTTAAAACTTGAGTAGGCATTAATACTGCTAAACCGCAACGACACGCACGCGCATCAAGTTTTTTTGGCGCCGCTGCCGGGGAGTGAATTGTTATTATCTGTTAATTTGATTTAGTATTTTTAATTAGGTTTTTCTTTTTAGTTTATTTTTAGATTCTAACCACTAACCCTGTTATATATTAGATAGATTGCATTCATTGTATAATTTGCATATTTTCTGTTTTTGTGTATTTTTGTTTTCTGTAATTTTTGTTTCTTTTTGTTTGTTCTTATTTTAGTTTTTTTTTTTTTTTTTTTTTCTTTTTTTTCTGCATTCTGCTGTCGTTGTGTTGTGCTGATATAAACGATACGGCGCATCTGTTTTAATAGATACGGCGTATTGCGTTTAATTTTTATAAAATACAACGCGTTTAATAAATTCGAGTACGACGCATCTTTTCCCGAGATACGGCGTATTCTGTTTTTAATAAGAAATTTTTCTAAACCCTAACGCCATACGACGCATCTGTTTTAACAGATACGGCGTATTTTCTATTTAAATTAAAAACAGTTTTTTCGAATTATTAAACAGAAGCGACGCATCGATCTTTATCGATACGGCGCATCTACTAAATCAAAAATCTTGTATTTTGAAACGTAACGAAAATACGGCACATTAGCTTTTGTTAATACGACGCATTTAATTTTAATAAATATAATCGATTTTTGATAATTTAAAATTGATACGGCGCATTCTAATTCATAAGCGGTGTATCTGTTTTCTGAATAAAAGTCTGATTAAATTTTAATGAAATAAGATACAGCGTATCCAACTTTCTGGATACGGCGCATCGTTTGCAGAGATCAACAACTTTTATTTTTCGTATTCCGTTTTCGTTGTTAATTTTCTGATATCATACTTTCTTGAACATACCCTACTGATGCTTTTGTGATGATTTCAGGAAGTGCATGACCAGGAGTTCAACTAAGAACTTGATTAAACCTTTCGAAGATCCTGAACGAGCCTTACATTCGCTTAAAAGGCTTTTCAACACAAAAGCTTTGAAATTTCAAGTTCGTTCGAGCTTGATTACTTTTCTGAAGAGAAGGAGACAGAAGAAACAGAAACAATGGCGGAAAACACTACTATGGAGGAATACATGAACAAAACCCGTGCTGATTACAGTTCAGGAGTTGCTAAACCGAAGTTTGATGAAAAGTCAAAGTTTGAGTTGAAGGGTCAGTTTCTCAAGGAGCTAAGAGAAAATGCTTTCAGTGGAACAGAACATGAAGATGCTAATGAACATGTTGAAAAAGTCCTCGAGATTGCAGATTTGTTTACTACAGAAGGAGTCTCTGACGATCAACTTATGCTAAGAATCTTTCCAATTTCGCTTAAAGGAGCTGCTAATAAGTGGCTAAGGAATGAACCTGCTAGTTCAATCACAACATGGGAAGATTTGAAGAGCAAATTCCTGAAAAGATATTGTCCACCTGCTAAAACTGCTAAAAAGATGGAGGCTATCAACAATTTCAAGCAAGAGCCTGATGAAACTCTTTATCAAGCTTGGGAACGATTTAAAGACTTATTGATGAAATGCCCTCAACATTATCTAAGTCCAATGCAGGAGATAATATTGTTCTATCAAGGATTGGACGTGCCTACTAGACAAATCTTGGATGCTAAGGGAGTTGTGCCTCAAATGAGTGCAGCCGATGCTAGAAAAGCTATCCAAGAAGCTGCTAATCACTCTCAAAAATGGCACGACGGAACCTCTACTAGATCTAAGAGCAGCACTAATTTTGACGGGTTTGCTGCAATTCAAGCTCAATTGGATAAAATTAGTAGAGAGATGAAGAAGCGTGATGAGAAAGTTTATGCTGCCCAAGTTGGATGTGAAAAATGCGAAGGACCTCACTACACTAAAGATTGCCCTAATAAGAATGAAAGTGAGACTTTTAGAGAAGCATACTACACACAATTTGGACAACCATTCCGACCTTCAGGAAGATTTAGGGAAGCTGCTCCGGGATACTATCAAAAGAACAACTATAATCCCACTTATCAAGAAAGGAGGCAGACTTTGGATGACACTCTAAAGCAAATTATGGCCGATGCTGCTAAAAGACATGAAGAGAACACCGCTATGATCAAAGAAATCCGAGCCTCAACGGATACTATAACAAGAAATCAAGGAGCTTCGATCAAAGCATTGGAACAACAAATCGGACAAATGAGCAAGGTTCTTCAAGAAAGGGGATACGGAAGTTTACCTAGCTCAACTGAAACTAACCCAAGAGATCATGTCAAGGCCATATGCACTACTGAAGAAGTCACGCCTAACATACCTTTTCCTAGAAGATTGATGAATGGTAATGATGTTGCAAAGCCCGAATTTTTCTTTAATTCTTCAATCAGTTTAAGGAGGTTACTCAAAGAGAAGGCAAAGATTGAAGAGGAGATCAAGGCTACAATGAAAGAAGAGAGCTCTGCAACCGACTTACGTGCCTTGCCTCATAAAGAAAAGGACCCAAGAAGTTTTACTTTACCTTGTTCAATTAATGACTTATCTTTCAATAATGCATTAGCTGACTTAGGAGCTAGCGTTAGTGTTATGCCCCTTAAGACATTCACTACCCTAGGACTAGGAAAATTAGCACCAACTAAGCTGCTTATTGAATTGGCTGATAAAACGGTAAAACGACCTGAAGGGGTTGCTGAAAATGTGCTAGTTAAGTTGAGAAGTTTGTTTTCCCCTTAGACTTTGTTATATTAGATATGCCCGAGGATGTTAAGATTCCTTTAATCCTTGGAAGACCTTTCTTGTCTACCGCCCATGCTAAGATTAATGTGTTTAAAAGAAAAATCTCATTAAAGGTAGGGAATAATAAACTAGTCTATAAGTGCCAAAATCCTGCTAAAAGCATAATTAGAGGCGTCTATGTGCTAGGATTAAGAGAACGTATGGACCTCGATCTAGAAGTTAGGCTTATGGGAGAAACATTGATTCAAAACAACTCAACTAATCCTAATCATGAGAACCTCGAGGAATTTATTGACCTTAATGTACCTGCCGAATTTAGGCGCGATATTGTTACTGATTCTGACGATGAGTGGTATGATTGCGAAGTAATTAACAAATGTAGGAGAATAGTTGAGAATACATATTTGAAAAATGATAAGTTTATTGAACTACCACCCCACCTTGCATATTTATGCCTATATAATAATAAGAATTTCCCGTCTATCATTTTGTCATCTCTGCCCGAAAGGGACAGAACTTTGTTTATACAGATATTAAAGAAGAATGGCGTGGATATTAAGGACGAGCAAGGAGTGTTCAATATTACTAGACTGGCGATGAGGGAGCGCGATGCTTCCGACTCTTTCAGTGATCGGTATTAAGGAGCTGAACGTGAGTCTAACTTGAAGACTCTCGAATAAAGACAAGTGCTGACCGGAAGACAACCCGAAGAAAATTTTTTACTTTTCTGTTCTGTGTCGAGTCTGTCAGACCTGCAGAAGATGCGGCGCATCTCCATCATAAGATGCGACGCATCACCTGCATTGGTCATATCTTATTTCATTTTCTGCATTTTTATTTTTGACTTTAAAACTTTCTGTCAGTTTATTTAATGCGGCGCATCCCTGGTTAAGGATGCGACGCATCTTTTATTCTGATTCGTATTTATTCCAGGCTCGATACGGCGTATCTTCTTCCATAAAATACGGTGTATCGACTGACCTGATGATTTACAGTTTAATTTTTTAGGTTTTATTTTTACTAACTACTAATGTATTATGCAAGTTTGAACCTTCTTAACTCAGGTGTGTTAAAGTCTAAATGGTATTATAGATTCCTGCAATTTTTTTGTGGATACATCATCTATGAAGCTTAAACGTTCTCATCCACAAGAAAGTTGATTTTTGCTCTTATACGAATAATGGAGGATCATACCGAGCAAATCTCAGGGGAGTTTTTCTGTTCTAATTATTTTATTTTCTAGTTTTTAATCTTTGACACAAACAACGAGGACGTTGTTTAACTTAAGTGGGGGTATGGAGAATTAGAACACTTACTTGTCCTAAACTTTTAAAAAATATGCTTAAAATGCGCTTAATATATCAAAATTAAATTTTTTTTTAGCATGTTTTTGTTTAAAGTCTAAATTACATAACCGCACACATAACTCTATTCTTTCAAAAATATTAAAACTTTAGTGTGCCGGTGACTTGTAAACTTTAGAACTTGGCTTGTATACTATTCGAGACCACCATAATGAGTATTATCTATATAATTGGAGTGACCTGTCTAAATTGGTAAATTTCTAGGATTACACCCAAATAGCCTTTATATGTTATGTGATATTAACTAACTACACTGGTTAGTTAACCCCCGTATAAACCCTTTGTTACTCTCACTTTTAGAGTAAGATACCCCTAGAAAAACCCTCAGAGCCATTCCTTTCGTTTCTTACACCTTTGTTACAATGTTTCGATACACCCTTACACCTTAGCCTACCCTGTAGATTAAAATCCGTGGTTAATTGCTTTAGGCAAAGTGTGTTTCCTTACATTACCTGTGTTCGCGTGCGTAATTCATTATCTTTGGCTAGGTCGGGAAATTGCACAATGCATTTGGTATGAAAGTAAATATTGTATAACTTTTAGTTTATTTTTCGTGTGTTTGCTACTTTCACTATTACAGTTATTTCTGAAAGTATGAAGAGTATGGAAAAATTATCCGGAAAAATAGTGATAGAAAAGTTGTGAAATTTTACACATATATGTTGATGTCAAAAAAAAAAATCAAAAAAATAGAAAAGAAAAAGAAAAAGGAAAAGTTGGAAGTTTGTTTTAACCAACTTATGTAAAGTTTTGTATTAAGTGGGAGATATCACCACTATTTGTTGTTGTATATTATATTCATGGATTGAATGGGAGTTGGCCGTTATGGGAACGCCAACTAAGGTTATTCTTTGATTAAGATTTTGTTGAGTATAATTCGTGTCTACCTAAAGCGTGTGTTTCAAGTGTTAAAGCGTGAGTTATTCAATGATATGAGTCTTATTCATGGGATGGTTGAGAAAGTGATTAACCACACTTAGGATTTTAATTTATCTGTTTTGTTTATTTTTCATTTTACACCAATTTGTATCCCAAATATTATCCATACCCTATATCATTCTTCATCCAAACCTTTGATTTATTGAGATTAGGGATTTGAGCAATCTTAAGTATCGTAGTCGTGGATTCGGCTAGGTATTTATGATTTTGTCGCCCTTTTTGATATAATATTATTGGTGAAGATTACTTGGTCCTATCTTTAGCCTATTCGAGTTAAGGATTTGAGCAATTGCAAGTATCGTGGTCGTGGATTCGATCATGTATTTGTAGTTTTGTCGCTTTTTCTGGAATATAAGATCGATAGAGATTAAAAAGGATGATCAACCCTTAACCAACAAACCCTTTTTACCGCTTTAGACTTGTTATTCCTTGGCTTTAGTGGGGGAGATGCGTATACTTGCCAAGCTTATGATAGAATATTCGTCACGACTAAGCAACTAAACGATTTAAAATTGTTTTACATTAAAAATTATTTTGGTTTCTACTTCGTTAAGTGTTTGGTTGTGTGATTATGACAAAACGAATACGTGCTTAAATATAAAAATAAATCCTAATATCTTTTAGGATACATTTTCATATGATTAATTCTAAGGTTTACTTGGGGACAAGTAAAGTTCAAGTGGGGGGATATTTGATGAACTCAAATAAGTACATTTTATTATCATCATTTATCCTATTTATTTGACTTGTTTTATTATATTATCTATGAGAATCGATACATTAATGTTTACTTTAGTAATTCTCAGGTAAAAACAAGCATTATGTGAAACTTGGCGATTTTGGATTAATTATGGAGCAAAACAAGCGAGATGTCAAAAGCCTACTGAAATCCAGAAGATCAAGCTCGTTCTACTCCAGATACGCCGCAATATACTTCTAACATACGGCGTATCACTATCAAGATTTCACCAGTTACAATCCAAGACAGCTAAAGTACATGCGCCGCATACAAAGATCAAGTTACGCCGCATCTGAAGACGGTGTACGAATATTCCAGAATATATTAATCTTGGACCCCACGCGAAGTTAAGTCAATGCGCCGCATCTATTCACTCAATGCGCCGCATCTATCCCTGAGACAGAAACTATAAATACCCCAAGGTCAGACGAATTTAGTGTGTGAAGAAATAACCCTAGAGCCGAATTCAGACGACCAAGCAGCACAAGACACACCTTAAACAAAGATACAAGAGCTGTAAGAAGGTCCTGCATGTATTCAATTCATTAAGTAGTTTTGTTTTATTGTATTAGTACACTTTAATTCATCAGGATTGATGGGCTTGTGTCATGTGACTACGGAAGATCATGCACTCCCCTTAATATTGCTTTCCCATTAATTAAAGTTTATATGTTGATGTCTTTGGTGACTTTTATTAGTGCATTGATAACCTCTGTGTCTAGCTGAGTCTTGCTTGGGTCGCCATGCCCCTTCCTCGCCTATTTATTAGAGACGCTTAAATAAATAGGATAGACATAAGTAATCATTAAGGGTTTACTCGAGTATCTATCTGTGTACGTGTGTGCTAATCGCTGATTCGTGCTCATTAGTTTAGTTTTCTATTTAATTATAACCAAACCGTGCCAGTCTCTCAGGCTGAACCCCCTTGCGTTAGATTAGGTTGTATAGCTAACTTAGGATATTAAAATACTGATTAGAATAACTAGATAATACGTTCCACTCTTAGTGATCGACACTCTACTTACCATTATATTCATACTGACCGGGTACACTGCTCGTTAAGTGTGTGTGTTATTGATAAGTCGGCTAAATATAAATTTAAAACTTGAGTAGGCATTAATACTGCTAAACCGCAATGACACGCACGCGCATCATCAGTCATCAAGTGGATCTACTTACCGTTGATTGTATTCTTATTCACTCGTTCAATCAAAAATGGCAGTTGGCAGTCATATGCAATTTTTGAGGGGGAGAAGTGTGAATAAACTACATGTTGATTGATGTTTGAGAAATGGTCATACGGCTCCTGTGCACAACAAGTGCCTCCTCCAACACCAAATGTTCCACTAACAACGGATGACTGGGATTTGTTGGTTCAACCGATGTTTGATGAATACTTCCAACCTCCAACGAATGTTGATCAACTAGTTCCTGAAGCTCCTGCTCCGGTTCCCGCTGACTCAACTGGTTCACCTTCTTCAATCTCCATTGAACAAGATGCACCATCTAGAAGTACAACTCAGACTACTCAAGAAACCCAATATCCAGTTATTCCTCAAGGTGTTGATAATGACTCTCAAGATATTGAAGTTGCACACATGAATAATGATTCGTTCTTTGGCATTCCTTTCCCAGAACCAGGTTCTGAAGAATCTCCTTTATCACGGATTGTTGTTCCTTCCAATGTGCACTTTGTAAATCAACCACAAGAACGTAAAGGAAAATGTCGGCTAAAACTTCAAAACGGCTAAGAATTTGGACATGGAATGTCAAGTGATCACGAAGTTTATTTGGCATCCCTTATTTGAGATTGAAGTGGGTTTCACGAAGGCTTCTACTTATTTCATCATCGAGACTTCATCTATCAATTAATGACTTGCTTGAACTTATAAAGTTTATGATTGGGACTTGGATTATCTAGTTATACCCGATGTAAGGAGTTACATTGTAGTACTCACGGGTTATAGCTATCACTTCAAGGAGTTACATTGTAGTGCTCAGTGTCACACGCAGATGCATATGTGGATAGTCTCAAGATGTGTTGTACTTGTTTTGGCTCTTAGTTGAGTGTATAAGGGTACTTAGAGGTTTTTCTTCTGCATCGTTCTTCAATCAACAACAGTGCAAGCTTAAGTAACAAATTTGGGAAATTCTACTTCATTTTCAAGTTTGGTATATCGGGTTTACTTCACCAAGTGGTCACAACAATAGCCGACAGAACATAAGGGTTGGTAAAGATAGTCAGAGAGAGTTTCTGTAGCAGTTGATTCTCACAGGATACATTTGAGCCAATTGTGTTCTTCTCACAAGATTTCAAGTATATGTGCGTAAAATGTGTTGTTGATTCTGAGGTATCAAAACCAACAAGGGGGAAGGAGACATACATCAGAACGCACAACGAGTACACATGATGAACTTTATACTTCTTTTTAGTTGAAGTTATTCCGGGAAGACAAATGTCATCACCGCAGAGAAAATCAGTGTTTTAACTCGTGGCTTTTGGTGTATTATTCCAACTACGTGGGGGAAGAGATGTAAGAAACAGTTTCTGATGATAAAAGAGGTACACAATTGTATGATGATTCCTCTAGTTAGTCTGTATCCTACTGAAGGAAATGTGTTCATCCGGGACTTACTTGATTTTTAGGGTACTGTTTTGGTGTTATCATTTCGACTACATCCGGTACTTAGTTGCTTTTGTGGTATTGTTTTGGTGTTATCATTTCGACTACAGTAGGAAATGTGTTCATCCGGGACTTACTTGATTTTTACGGTATTGTTTTGGTGTTATCATTTCGACTACATCCGGTACTTAGTTGCTTTTGTGGTACTGTCTTGGTGTTATCATTTTGACTACATATGGGATAAATTGCTTACACTCGGGACTTAGTTGACTTTGGTGTAGCAATTCTCATCTGCAATTTCCTGAAGGGAGAAAAGTGCATTTCCGGGTCTTAATTGATTTTGATGTTACGTTTTCGACTTCATTAATGGGATTAAGTGTGTACTTCGGGTTGTTTTTTGAGCTTCATACAATGAGACTGATTGCATCACTTCAACTACTTGGGGGAAGTGGTCTCCTGATACCTTTGGTATGCATTTCTTCAGCCTTAGTGGGAAGAAATATGAGAAGAATTACTCAAGCGTGAGATGATACGTTGCTGATCTATTTGATGATCCCCCGAATGGATAATCACGCTGATTATTCTTAAAAGGAGCAGCAATATTTGATGTGAACTTAACTAATGTAAGCTTGAAGAGAGAGCTTTGAAACTGCTCAAAAAGAAGATTGTCGGTTTGGGGGGAAGCTATCAAAGCTTCACATTGAGAAGGCTCAAGTTCAGACGATTATTCAGGAGCCTCGAAAGCTTTGGTGGTGAAAGTTTAAGAGATGTTGACTACAGACTTCTACAACGTACAGAACGATATCCTTATTTCGGTATTCATGTCAACATCTTCTTAAATTGAATAATATATTTTGTACATATCTTAAAACCAAAATGTAAATACAAAAATATAAAACCAATAAAAACCATAAAAATCAGAAAAATATAAAATACCAAAAATAGTTTTTTCAAGGCATGTCTTCTGGTATCGATAACATTTACGGTCCTAGAAATGTCATTCAATAATGACACGGGTCTTTAAATGAAGTTCGAACAGAAGTTCAAAAAGGTTTTCAAAACATGCCTAAATGGTTTGCAGTTACTTCAGACTGTAACCCGTTCTTCATTATGGGGAAAATACGTCGCCAAAAAGACGGCTGTTCCTCCCACTGGTGAAGTTCACCCGGGCATGGATTACTTTATATCCATGTTTCTTCGATTTAGTGTACGCTTCAGTGCATTATTTCCTGATTCAGAAGAGAAGTCTTCTTTTACCAAAACAAAATTTTTCCCATCTATGATTCTTCAGGAAAATAATTTGTATCTAAAATGGTGGTTTAAAACAGTATTTGAAAATCAATCGAACCTAAATTTTTCCATAAAATTTGCCACTCAATCTATGACAAAAGGTTTAATTTTTCATAAAATTTTAAATTGATAACGGGTCATAGATTGAGGGAGAGAGTGATTTCAAATTTTATTTTGGATCATCAACTGGTATCTTTGTATGGTTCAAGTAATGCATAAACATGTGTTATATGTCAGAAGATGAATCTTTTCATGAGTTTCTCGCTAAACTCCAAATCATTTATAAACTCATCATTTCTGACACTAACATTCTCCCTCATTGATTGAGGGGGAGCATAGTAATGTTCCATTATCAGTATATATTGAATCAGACCACATTTTCTCCCATAATTTCTAAACTTATTTAAATCAATTGGGATCACAAATCTCAAAAGGTTTGAAATTTTTGATCGGGGGAGAGAATGTGATTTAAATATAGAAAACGGATAAAATGTGATCTTTTGAACTCAATTGTAGGCTCTCTCATATGTGCTAAACTCTTTCGTATATCGATGCACATATTGAGGGGGAGCAAATGATTTGTGGTGACAAAAAGGATATGGCATCTCATGTGAGCGCGACTCAGACTTCACAAATGAATTGACAAAACAAAAACTGTCATTAATCGAAAGGACTTGTCATGGACGGGTAATAATTTCAAGCTGGTCTAACCAATGATGTAAGCGTGTCTCAAAGAGGACTTGTCTGAGTAGAGTGTACCGTTTCGAGAAACTTTCTGTGGACTTGACCAGGCCGGGTAATAATTTCAAGCTAGTCTAACTAGTGATGTAAGCATGTCTCGAATCGGTCATGTTCACTGAAAGTGGATCAATTCAAAAAGTGCAAGCTCTACCCAACATGTGCAAATTTATAATAAAAACATCTGAGCACATGTTAAGGGGGAGCATTTGAAAAGTTCAAAACTCTCAAAGTGTTAGCAAAATGTGTTTCTTAATTATAAACACTTTGAGAGATTTTTCAAATAAATGGTTTACGGCAACATAGGATAGTCATGGTGTTATAAGGTGGCTAAGGTTAGGAAAACCGTCCTATAATCCGCCAGAGCCGGAGGGATCTTCCCAAGGACAATACCGAATAGTTAGTATTAGAAAGTCCTTAGGTATGATTATGAAAAAAGAAGTAATATGAGAAAGGAGAAAGAAGGGGTTGAATAATTAAAAAGAAATGTAATGAGAAAGGGTGAAAAGAAATAGCCCTCCAATTATTCAACCTTAGGGCAGAAACCGGGTTCAATTCATATGCTACAGGTGGTTACTAAGGTAGCACCAGTATTGAAGAAAAGACTTCATGGACCCAGTGACGCACTGTACTAACCCTTCTAGCCACTCAAGTTCTCTTAAAATAACTTGTTTCATTCTCACGGGGAACCCTACATAATCTATCGACCGCTCATTACGAGTCATGTTGATATTGAAACAGGAGACACCGCTCTAGTCTCCGACTACCAAAAATGCACTTATCGAGTCTAGAGCCACGAGATGCATCATAAGATCTCATAGGAACACATGTTACTTCTACACTGGTTGTTCAACATTAAGGACACCAGTTGTAAGCTTATGAGTCCTACGCAAATCTTAGCAATCTGCCAGAACATTTATGAGGGAAATTATAAATGTAATTATCTGTTATTGAATGGAAATTCCTGCCAGGGTCAACGTCAAACAGCCCTGAAAGCAGGTCACTTCGGTAATTCCTTGTGGATTACGCTTAGTGGTCGCGGCGGTTTCAAACGGTCTACAGTCGTGGAGTGAACTCCAGCGACTCACCTAATCGTTGATGTACTTCGGTAGATCTTGTAAGCCCTCTCGGGGGTATCCGATTTAGGAACGGCCTTGGCAAGGATTAGAGAAAGTTTTCACACTATGCTGTTAACAATCTCGAAATCCAAACCTATAAGTGCTGGACGTTTTATTGCTAACTGTTCTATGCAGGAATCCCTGGCGGTTGCAGCTGATTGCCGAAAAGATGCGATCCATCACCCATGCTCGACACTTCACCCCATAAACAAAGAAATCATGATAATTGAAAGGCCTTCAACACTGCTTTTGCAACTCTGATGTTGAAAATCATGATCCAGAAAAGTGTGAGCATGTCGGTCCAAAGATCACAATATCACATGGAGACGATACTGCAAAAGGATGACTTGAAGACGTAAGTTGGATGATGACCTCAAAGAATCCTCAAAGATCATCCAAGACAAATGAACAGTCATTAAAAGTTCACTGTTGAAAGTACAAAGATTAAAGACTTAGAAGAATCAAAGACTACGAGCTAGGAACTCAAATCTATGTAACGGAATGCTAGAATTCCAAGTGTAATTTCCGGGGTGACCTCCCTTAGGGGGAGATTGTTAGGAATATAAATATTCATGTGAAAGACTCGGTCACCCCGAGTATCTATTAGCATTAAGTAGCTCGTAGGATTATTAGTATTAGTTTAGTTATCGTAGTATTCGTGGAGTTGGGTCGGGTCTTTACCCACTGTCAGCTCACTCCACAGCCCATATGGGGCGTTTATGTTTGTTGTATAAATACCCTCTCCCACCAAAGGAGAGGGTTGGACCTTCTCATTCTCTTAATCTAACATCTTCTCATTCTCTCTCTAAAAGGTTCCATCTTCTCTCTTTTCTCTCTCTAGATTCGGCCAAAACCACAAGAACCATACATGTGTATACTTGTTCGATTTTCTAGTCGCATGGGTGGAAGATCTAGGAGACAAGATGATGTGTTTGCAAGGTTTCCATGAACTTGTTAGCTAGATCGAATGGATTACATGATGTATACTTGTTTAATTTATAGCCTTTTGATTCGAATGGTTTTAAAAGAAACACATAGAGAGCTTGAAATATTTAACCATGGTGTTGAAGGTAAAAAGTGACATGATGATGTGGTTAAATTTGTGCCTTGCTAGAGTTTAGTTGGCTTAAGGATTAGTTAGAAACTAGTTAGGGTTTATTTGGTTTAGTTTTGGTTCGATTTGGACTAGGAAGGACAAGGGGTCACGAATTGGCTTAAGGTACTTGTACCTTGGGCTAGTTGATGTTGTACATAAGTGTAAGATGATAGGAAACTTGGTTTAAATCATTAGTTAAGTTTCTTAGTCTTTAGTTAAATTTAAGTTTGGTTTAGAATTATAAAAGTATAGTTTTTAATTCCATGCATTAAACACTTGTACCACAAGCTTTAGAGAGTTGTACTTTAGACTTATACATTATAAGAAAATCAAATTGAAAGCTTGTGCATTAAGGTCTTGTATTATGTGCTTTAAAGTAGGTAAACTAAGGTTTATAATAAGATTTACATTAATATAATGTTTCTATGCATTAAGGACTTGTACATGTGCATGAAATACTTGTACCTTGGTATTTTATAAAAATCATGTACATATTAATTAGGGTTTGTGATTTTTATTTACATAAAATCATAGAGTTGTAAATTAGGGCTTGTAACAGGAAATAAGGTAAAGTTAGGTTTTCGTGCTTTAAAGACTTGTACATTAGCTTTGGAGTGTTGTACATTAGGGTTTATGATTTAGTTACGTAAAATTATAGTTATAGTAAATTAAGGTTTAGTGAAAACTCTAATAGATAGTATACATTTAATTTGAACGTTTAATAATCGTACGTTAACGAATTAACCTAAAGTGGTAAATAAAAGTTGAAAACTTTTATATTTGACATATAAAGATTGTTTATTTGCAATGAACTTAAGACATATTGGCACCCTTAATGAAAGTGGTGCATATAACTATGTCATGTGAATGTCTTTATGTACGTGCAATGGTGATTAAAGCACTAATATAGATGCAAAGCCCGCAAGAAACTTTTGCTCAAGTACAAGATTTCGTATATGAATAAGCACAATGTAATTTATTTGTTCTCATACTTTTCATTGTTGTTTTTACCTACAATATGTGAACATTTTTTCCCAACCTTTTGGTTTAAGATATTCGCCCTTAATTCATTAATTATTTACGTCTGGTCTGATTTTGTCAAGTAATATCATTAAGCGAACCCGCCCATCGGGCAGGTTATGAAGCTAGTTAATGAATATATGAGGTTAAAAACTATAAGTTATAAATATTTAGCACATTATTAATTTTATCCTAAGCAAATAAATGACGCACACTACCCTTACACGTTTTCTTTGATAAGGTGATAAGAACACAATTAAAACAAATTAATGCACTACTAGAATTAGAAGATTTGGTGTTCCCTATTACCTGAATATATTATACGCCCCTCTCGTTAATTCCCTCACAAAATCTCGGTATCTTTTCCCTCCTCCCTCAAAAGAAAACACCGAACCTCATAAACCCTAAACACAAATATTCGGCCTCTTATTTTTCTCCCAAAAACCGGACTAAACAAAAACCATAATCCATAGTCATTTGCTCTCAAGATCAAGAAGAAGAAGAAGAAAACTATAGAGTGGCGTCTTGTGGCTGGTTTCGTAGCTTCTTTCACCTTGTTTCTTCCTTGATTCGACTAAGTGAGGTGCTCATGATTTCCTTTGGTTTCTTCTTATAGTCGACACATATACATATAGATAGCACATAAAAATCAGAATTTAATCTTAAATAACATGCTTGTTTAAATCTTGTGTTGTGATTATTTGTTAGTTAATTGATTAGTAGGTTTACTTGTCACATGAAATTGATAAATTGGTCTACTAGTGAATCAGATTCTTGTATGTGTTCTCTATTCGAATTAGCCCTAAAAACATGTCATTAAAACCCTAATATAAATCAGATAATATGTCTTTAATGTGATCTAAAATCTGGAAACCCTAGGTGGTATATTAACGTGCGGGTTAAAGGGGTTTAGGGCTTGGGAATTCTATGATTTTATGTGCTTGGTTGTGATTATGATTCTTGATGATTATGTGTGTATTGTAATGTCTTGTTAAGCTTAAAACCTAGATGATAACATGCGTGATAACCGGAATAAAAATGGATTTAGAATTATGGTTTTAAGTATGGGAATTAGTTGTGATTTTGTATTAGTATGCTGTCCAGAATTTGTGTTGTTTTGCAAGAGGTATAAATTAATGATACCAACATGTTTTTGCTTAATTATTGAGTCTAAAACTAAGTTATGATGTGTACCTTCTGTATATCAAGTTTTGTGGGCATTGGAAGTCGGGAAAGTAGTCTTTTGATTTTTGGGAGATTAAGTGTCAAATCTGGGAAATTGAGTCTGAAAATCAGTTGGTGTTTTTGATTTTTAGTTTTCAAAACATAAGGATTTAAGAGCTATAATTTTACAAGATTGATGTTTAAGTTATGTGTGACTTCCTATAATTTTTGTAGATTTTTTCTGAAGGGTCTAAATAGGTTAAATAAATACAAACTTTTGGGGTATACCTGTAGTGCACTTTCTGAACAGGTTTGGGAAATCGATTTTTGAAATGATACTTGCACTTTGAAATAAAGTCTGCAAAAATTAGGGTATGTGCTTAACATATGTGTGAACCCCAGATAAAAGGAGAGCTTGTGGAGCTCATTTGATGGGTCTAAAAATTCATGAGAAACTGGACCAGAATTACAATATAAAGCCTAAAATGAGTTATAAGTATAACTATAAGTATAAATCATCAAAAACCAAATATGACTTATAAAATAAGCTTGTAAATGATATGTGAACCCTAATTCGTGTAGATTTGTTGAAGAAGACGTGACGTTGTTTCCTTGTGTTCATTCATTCGTTTGCTTTCCTTTCATTGCGTTAACGTACATATATTCTACCCTTTCTCAGTAAGGGTGTTTCTCTCATGACTCTCATTATGATCCTTGACTTCGTTTATGATTCCCTTTGATATGATTCCTTTTGATATGATCCATTTGATATGATTTCGTTTGCTATCCCATCTATTATGATACTCATTGATAACATCAAATAGTCCTGATATTTTAGTGTCAATTTTCCCCTAATATGCTCATAATTTGTATCATTTTACTTGAATATACACTCTTATTTGTTAATATTTCGTTTTCAGGTTATTAATGAGCATAGGAACAAAAAGACATGAAATTAAAAGGTTATTAAAGCAAATATATAAAAGTATGTTGGCCATAACACTAGTCATGACTACAAACATTCTATGCCTTCAATCCTTCAGCTCACACTTTGATTTATACTATACCATAACACTTTCACCCACAATGCGTCCTTCCCATTTTGTAATAAAAAATGCTACACCACAACACTTACACAATAAGAAAAGAGGAGAGTTATTTTACATATCAAACTTATCTTACATACCAATGGACTCATCCCTACCATCCATTTAAAATGAAATCAATTGTTGAGATTAAAAACATTTTAATATTTCCCATATTTTTTATAATTTAAATATCTCTTAAACCGTTAATCGTTAAGCGAAAATAATTGCACCATCGCGACGAGCATTTAATTATCTTTTGATATACTTTTGGCAAAGGTTTTTTTTTTCCCATTTTTTTACCTCCTTTTTTTTTTTTTTTTTTTTTTTTTTTTTTTTTTTTATTATTGAAATTTGCATGAAAAATCACATGTAGATGTATATGATATAATATCAGTGTATTAGTGTTAAATCACATATGATATATAATATCACATGTGATATTAGTGTTAAATCACATATGATATTTTCATGCATATTTCAGTAACGAAAAAAGCGTAAAAATAACGTGAAAAACAAAAAAATAAAAAAAAATAATATTAATAATTTTTTCGAAAGTATATCGAAGTGCCTATCTATAGAAAGATAATTAAATGCTCGTCGTAACGGTATATTTTTTTTCGCTTAACGATTAACGGTTTGAAAGATATTAATATTTGAAAAAAAGGATGAAAGTGAGTTTTTTTAAATTGTTGTGATTAATCTCATCCATTAGATCAAATAAAGATGAAAGGTGGAGATTAATCCCTTGGTATGTAAAAAAAATTTGGTCCTTGAATGATCTTATATCATAAGAAAAAAACCAAGCGTAACAATACACGGATCAATCCTCATATCGCCATGGGCTTGTTTTCTTTCTTGCACCAGTTTGTTTTGATATTCCTCCAAACTCAGCAACTGCCTTTTTAGTCATGTTGAACCTAACTAACAATGTTTCACCTCGAAATACAAGTATGGAAGCATGGAATCGCCCAGGAAGCATGCATTTCGCCCAAGGGATAGCCTAGCATTAATACTCGCTTGCCTAGAGCCCCAGACCTTGCTCGCCCAGGTTTAACTTGAACTTGGTAGCACTCGCCCCCCCTTCACGCCCAGAGTATAACCCACTTGCTCCTCACCCAACCTTGCTCGCCCAACCCTCGCCCCAACCCAAGACTCGTTTGTACACACGTGTATGGTTAAAAACTAATCTACTATTCAATCGAACGGATCATATTTAAAAGTTCATTTTGGTAAAAACCTTATGCGAGGACTTGTCTAGCAAGTAGGTACCTATTATGGTCCGCTTAAAAAAATTTCTCTTATTTTTTTGCTTGATTTGTTTCTCACCACATATCTTATGGTGGGCCCTTTATTCCACAGTCTTTTAAAATTTTAAATAATAACAAATTTATCCTAATTCTTACTACAACTTCTAAATCAAACATTTTTTTTTTTTTTACTTTCACGACATCTTAAATGAAATTCTAAACCAAATTCAAATGCAAACCCACAAACAAACCAAATGGACCCTAAAAACAAGCTACATGTACATGGGGGTTGATGTAATAGCAACCGTTCATAATTTACTTTGCATAAGATTTCACCATGATAGTTCACTTAGGAGTAGAGACAAGTCGAGCCGCTCGTGAAAAGCTTGAGATCAGATCGGTAAAAAGCTCATTCGAGCCGAATCTAAACGAGCCTTGAGCCAGAGTTGTGGATCATTTATTAATCGAGCTCGAACCCGAGCTTTATATACAAAGCTCGATTAGGCTCGCGAGCCTAAATGAGCCTTAACGAGCACTATGATATTTTGAATATTTACATATATAACACGTGTTATGTATTTTTATTTTCATTGACGCGACGTAAAACCTAGTCGATCCCGAACCGAGCTTGAGCTTATATAATATACCAAGAGCTGTGCTCGAGCTTGTATAATATACAACGAGCCAATCTCGAGCCTAATAAACAAGACTCGAACCAAACTCGAGCTTTATAAAATTTAAACGAGCCGAGCTCGAGCTCTGGCTTGGATCATTTCCACCCGTACTTTATAGCCTTACATTGTGTTCTCGAGTATCATTTAAGGAATGAAAGTAAAGAAAATGAAGTGAAACAAAAAATGTTGTGTTATTGAGTTTCCCTTATTAAAAAATAAAAAAATAAAAAAATAATAAAAAAATAAAAAAAATGGTTAATTTAGAAAAAAAAAAAAAAAAAACATTTCCTGCCAAATTAAACTGAAAATATTTACTTCAAATGGGTTATGTTATACAAACCCTCCCTATATTGTCACATCAGAGGGGTTTGGTCAAACCATACAACCCATGATGCACACCGTATAAACCAACGATGCATGCAATGATTGGAAGTACAAATAACTTGCCCCACTTCAAATTAGAGAGCTTAGAGTGGAGGGAGTGGGAGTCGGTTAGGACTCGGCAAAACTCGGCACCGATCGGTAACACCGCCGCAACCGATCGGCAAACTTCGGCAAAGTCGAAATTCGGTAACTATTACCGATTGATAAAGTGGGTGTTGGTTGGAATGTAACGGTCGAATTTTTTAAAAATAAGGCCGTTGGCCGCTTATTTTAAATAAAAAAATGTTTTTTTCCTTTTTTTTTCTACATTTCCACTATATATTCAACATTCCAACAACATATATACCTTCAAATATCACCATTTTTTTCCTAAAAATCAAAAAAACTCTAACACCCTTTTACCAAAAAATGTCTTCCGATTCCTCCGAATCCGAATCCGAATACGTTTTCCCGACTTCGTCCCACGAAACTCATGGTATCTCGCTTCAATTTATGTTATCCGCCGTTGAACATCTTCAAGACACGGCGAGCTCTAGTTTTCGGCCCCGTAAATCTGTAGATCGTCGTCGGGACGTTGGTCTTGAAACTCTTCTTAATGATTGGTTTGTTGAGGAACCAAAGTATGGCGAGGTTTATTTTCGAAAAAAATTTCGAATGAATAAAAGCATCTTCTTAAAAATAGTATCCGACATTGAAGAGAGATACCCGTATTTTCAAGAAGGTTATGATGCACGGGGGAAAAAAAGTTTCACGGCTATACAAAAATGTGTTTCGGCCGTTAGGCAACTCGCAACCGGCATTCCCCCTGACGAGTATTTGTGTATGGCGGCAATAACATCACGTGAAAGTCTTGATCATTTTTGTGACGCCATCATTCAGTTGTACGGTCGAGAGTATCTACGTAGGCCGACGGCACACGACATAGCATGCATTTTCCAGGCTTATGAGGGTCGACATCACATACCCGGGATGCTTGGTAGCATCGATTGTACGCACGTTGAATGGTTAAATTGTCCAAGACATTTGAGAGGGCAATACACGAGAGGTGACCATGGTATTCCGACTATTATGCTTGACGTCACCGCTTCACAAGATTTATGGATTTTGCATACTTTTTTCGGTCCACTGGGGTCGAACAACGACATCAACGTGTTGAATCAGTCTGATTTGTATCTTACCGAGCGAAATGGAACGGCGGCGAATAGCTCATTTTATATTGGTGAACGCTTTTACAAACGTGGATACTATCTTACGGATGTAATTTATCCTAAGTGGTCAACGTTAGTTAAAGCTTACCCGTATCCGACCGACCCAAAGGAAAAGAAGTTCAAGAAGTTACAAGAGGGGGCAAGAAAGGATGTCGAGCGAGCCTTTGGTGTTCTCAAAGCAAAATGGAAAATTGTCAAGCGACCTCTCCGGCCTATGACCAAAGAAAAAATAGGGAAATTTGTTCACGCTTGCATTATTTTGCATAATATGATCATAAAAGGCGACTGGAGAGCAATCTCACCGGTTCATATAATGGATGAGCCGGTACAGCCAGTGTTTGATAATAATGTCCTAGGCGAGTTACTAGACGAAGACGTCCATCATCGTCTTCGGTATGATCTCACGGAGTACGTGGCCGCTCAAGACTAGCCATACCTCAATGACGATTAGTTTTTTTTTTTTTAAGTATTATGTAATGGTTTGTTTATTTTTAAGTATTATGTATTTTTTTTTGTTATTAATAAAATGTTATGTTTTTAATTTTATATAATTTTTGTGGGATTTTATGTATTAAAAAAAAAAAAAAAGTGATGTGGCAAATCGGTAACACCGCCGCAACCAAATTGATGAAAATTGGGGTGAATTGGTGAAGTGTGAGTTGGAAGGTTTTTATTAGGTATTGATGATGTGAAAATTTGGCAAAGTTTGGTGTTGGTAAAACCACCCCCTCCAGCGTTAAAAGGGAAATTTCAAATCCCAACGAAACCAATCTCCATCGTTCAAATCCAACGGCCAATATTCACGATCCGCGTGACTCAAAACCAACCAATCACAAAACACCTCCACCCACCTATATAACCAATCCCACAATCTCATTGCTCACACACACTTCAAAAACAAACACACACACACACACACACACACATCTTTTCAATTTTCATCAATGGCACCAAAGGCAGCAGAGAAGAAACCCGCAGCGGAGAAGAAGCCAGCAGCAGAGAAGGCACCAAAGCCCAAAGCTGAAAAGAAGCTCCCAGCAAAGGACACGTCAGGAGACAAGAAGAAGAAGAGACACAAGAAGTCGGTTGAAACATACAAGATCTATATTTTTAAGGTTTTGAAACAAGTGCATCCTGATATTGGGATATCGAGCAAGGCTATGGGGATTATGAATTCTTTTATTAATGATATCTTTGAGAAATTGGCTGCTGAGAGTTCTAAGCTTGTTAGGTATAATAAGAAGAATACTCTTTCGAGTAGGGAGATTCAGACTGCTGTGAGGTTGGTCTTGCCTGGTGAGCTGGCTAAGCACGCTGTTTCTGAAGGTACCAAGGCTGTCACCAAGTTTACCAGCGGTTAAGGAATTGTTTAGGAGTGTTTGGATGTTGGGTTTTATTTTGTAGATCTGGAATATCGATGTCTTATCGGTGGTTATGAATTGTATTTCGTTTTAGTTTATGTGAAATGAATGTCTTATCTTTAAGAACCTAACCTAATGGGTTTAGGTTTAATTGTTTTTGTGGGTAGTGGAAGGTGAAATTGATGTAAATTGAAAATTGGTGGTTGTTTTTAATGAATGAATGAAATGCTGTGTTTTTAGGGTTATTTTGTTGATTAAGTTGTTTTCCTCATTTGATGATATGTGTAACACGTGCTCGATGAGATGTCTAACTATCATGATTCAGTTAACTACACAAACTTGCCCAAAATAACAGGGTAGCAAATTGCACGCAATAGATACTGATAGGATTCAAACAGCAACATGGATTGAAAGTTGATCCAGCTACTGATAACAACATGTAGTTGCTGATTTAAGATCTTGAGTTTACATGGCAATATAAGGATAAGAGGATGGTAAATTCATGATTTGAGCATGCCTTGTAATTGTTGACTCTTGGGTGCCTTGAAATTGTGTTACGATTTGTACTTGTGTATGTTTGTATATAGATTAAAAGTCGACTCATGATTCATTTTAGTTCTCGAATGGAAACTGATAATTGCGTATAAACTTTTTGGAATAAATGTTTTGCTCAATTCAGTTTGCCGTATTTGCCATATCCCACTATTATAACTTATTCAATTTTGGTTGTTTGTGTGCGTTACGTCTGTGCTCTTTGTAAGCCGTACAATGCTTCAATTTGTGTCTCTTTCAGTTTCGTAGCTGAGAACACTGGCATATGTTTTCCAAGTTGTGTTGTTATTCTGGCATCCAGCTTACCATTCAGTCTGTAGATTAGAGATAAATGATTTATAATACACAAATTTATATTTCATTATGTTATAGGTAAAACCGTTTCAGATGTATATCCCACTTGGAATATAGATCTACTGCATTAACAAGACTCCATCATCACAGATCTTCAAACATACAACCCTTCACATATGCTGCATTATCAGGACCCATTTTACGGGGTTCAACCTCTTTTGATTACTGAAATGAAGTAAGCATTGGTCAGCTAACCTGTTATACCATATACACCATCCGTCTTTGTAGACATAACACACCTCCGATCCTCTAACCTGCTTTTTACTATCAGGGCATCAGCAAAACCAAAGTCTTAGATGTCGATCAACGCCTCAACATTTGTCTCCCTTATATTATTATCATCTCGATCATTCTCAACACATCCTTAGCCTCTAAGGAGAATCAATTACTTTATCCACACACGCCACAGCTTTCTTGGAGTCGCATACTATTACTAATTCGATGAAAACAAGTCTTTTTTCTTTCTGTTTTTCTGTTTTACTTCATAAATTGCTTCCAGTTCAGCTAAAAGAGCAGTCTTACCTTCATTATTTTTCTAAAACACCATCATTTCCTTTATACACTTTATCATTCCAAGCCACACATATTGACCACCACTGGAAGAATCACTAAAATCCACTGTTTTTTTAGCCTTATCCCCAACAACTTTAGCCATAGCAGAAACAGATCATCAATTAATCCCGAACTTACCCAAATGAACGACCCAGATCCTACCATCTCACACCAAATTCTCCATGCCTCAACACAATGAACGGAAATTTGATCCACTGTTTTTGAACCAGCTCCACATCCGTGGGCAGTTAGTATCATCTGACGTAAAACACACTTCAGTCTAATAGCAGCATTTTAACCATATGCCAACACTGTATGACTTTGTGAGGAGCCCAGTAACAATAAATCAAGGTGGCTTGTCGTACCTCCAAACAGCTATGTGAAACTCCTTGTGAACGTATGTACCATTCTTTTCTAAATACCCTGTCACTTTGTCTTCCATTTCATGGATGACTACTAGCTCGACATGAATTGGCAAAAGATGTTCATATCTGCACAATAAATTATGTGACATCAAAAAAGTATTAATCACCACACAATCCACCTTAAAACCAAATTTCACCCCAACTCACCAAAAAACCTCACCCCGTCACAAACACACCCCGCGTCACACAGCCCCCTCAACAAAGTATTAATCACCACACAATCCACCTTAAAACCAAATTTCAGCAACTTGCCATAAACCACAAAACCAAAGTCCACCCTACCCATATGACACAAACAATTTATCACAATACTAAAAGTATACAAATTAGGCCTAGGCTTAGGCTTATCCAAACACAACATATGATGAGCTATTACTAATGACATTGCATTTTGGTACTCTTTCATTTTAGCTAGCTTAATTAGTATGTTATTAAGTTTACGAATAGGCGCACGCGGTACGCGTTGGATAAGGCGATTAAATGTAAGGTTTAGATTTATTAGGTCATAATTAGTTTGGTTTTTTTGGGTTAGTAACATTGGAATGAAGATATTTAGTGATTAAGGTATAAGATGATGTGATTAATGAACGTACCAGATGATGTTTGTGATGACTTAATGAAGAGGGAAACATGGGTTTATCGTAACATTGTAAGAAAAATAAGAGCAAAATTATTGGGCTAGACATACAGCAGAGCCCAAGTTTTTGTCAATATTCAGAAATAGACATTGATCTCGCGTAACAAATGGTCCGGGGTTACGTGTGATTGCGTGTCCTTATTTTAGTGGTTGGAATAAAAAAAAATTAAAAAAATGTAAAATTGCATCTTGCGTATAAATTTACATGAGATTACGTGGGATTAGAAAATAAACGTATAAATTATTAAAAAACTCATCTCGCGTACGAATTTACATGCGATTACGCTTGATGGTGACATATTGAGTGTTAAGAATTTTTAAAATTAAAAAACTTACAAAAATCACCCTTTAACTTTTTAATAATTACAACTTTTTTATATAACAAACTTTATTCATCAAATATTTAGTAAATATCCATCGAATTCTTTAATGAAAAAAATATCGTTGCGAAGAGCTCTAAATTACGAACAAAACAAGCCCAATATTAACATGCTTTTGACGTACGTACGATTTTTAAAAAATGTTGAAGTTTGATATAAATATATATACAAAATTTTTTTTTTTTTTAAAAAAAAACTTTCAAAACACACACTTAAACCACAGGGGCACATACAAAATTCTATAAAATAGAAATATCTTTTAAAAATAAAAACGTAAAAATTTAAAACTAAAAACGGTATCCTTTTAATCATAAAACAAAAATTGGCAACTTTTTTTTATATAAACCAAAAAATTTTATTCATAAATTTTATTTCGTACATTTACGTTTTATATTTTCTATGTAATATTTTAATTTATGAATAAAAATTTTAATTTTATATAAAAAAATGTTAGTGTTTTTAGTTTTATGATTAAAAAGATACTGTTTTTAGTTTTTAGTTTAAACTTTTACATTTTTATTTTTAAAAGATATTTCCGTTTTATAGAATTTTGTACGTCTTTGGCCCCTGTGGTTTAAGAGTGTGTTTTGGTTTTTTTTTTTTTTTTTTTTTTTTTTTTTTTTTTTTTTTTTTTTTTTTAATAAGTGTATATATATTTATATCAAACTTCAACATTTTTTATAAAATCGTACGTACGTCAAAAGCATGTTAATATTGGGCTTGTTTTGTTCGTAATTTAGAGCTCTTCGCAACGATATTTTTTTCATTAAAGAATTCGATAGATATTTACTAAATATTTGACGAATAAAGTTTTTTATATAAAAAAATTGTAATTATTAAAAATTTAAAGGGTGGTTTTTGTAAGTTTTTTAATTTTAAAAATTCTTAACATTCAATATGTC
This sequence comes from Artemisia tridentata subsp. tridentata, assembly GCA_021014915.2. NCBI lineage: Eukaryota > Viridiplantae > Streptophyta > Magnoliopsida > Asterales > Asteraceae > Artemisia > Artemisia tridentata. Next base: position 213,165,395 of record CP139504.1, on the reverse strand, counting down.
ACTATCACGCGTAACCCCTTGTAAATTCGAACGCGAGATGAGTTTTTTAATAATTTATACGTTTATTTTCTAATCACACGTAATCCCATGTAAATTCATACGCGAGATGCAATTTTACATTTTTTTTATTTTATTCCAACCACTAAAATAAGGACATGCAATCACGCGTAAACCCGGACCATTAGTTACGTGAGATCAATGTCTATTTCTGAATATTGACAAAAACTTGGGCACTGCTAAACATATACGAGTGTATATGTCTAGCACAGTAATTTTCGCGAAAAATAATTGTGGATTCGGCAGACAGGAAAACCCTGTTCTTAAACCCTATGGGTTGTGCTCGAATGGGGAATTAACTAAAGGGGTGTTTGGGATTGGGTTTTAGGGGTTGATTCATTTAAGGCTTTTTTGTAAATATAGTTCAAAAAAAAAAAAAAAAAAAAAATTGTAAATAAGAATTATTACAATTTAGAAACAGAATTAATTATGTACTGCCGTGTCTATCTCTACCCAAAATTGTAAATATAGTCAGGAAAAAGCATACATTTAAACAATTGTGTTCATGAAAAGTAAGTAGCATGTATCTCCCCCATGGGTTTATAAACAATTTAAAAATAAAGTGGGGCTATGAATCACACCTTAGTAATAGATAAACAAGATATCACAATAAGATCAGATGGTACAACACGGCAAGTGAACTTCAGCACAACCTAATAAGTGAATAGTATGACTCAGCAATAAACCTCAAAGCGATTTATAAAGCAATACTCAATCAATTGTCATTCAAACATTTGACCAATATTTCCAACAATCCCCCACATGAATGAAATTGATAAAAGAAAACAAATTTCAATGACTCGATGTTGTAATAGAGTTTTGCAGTTGATATTTGCATAAGATAGGTAGGTGTTCCCTTTAAACCTTCCCCCATGAAATATATTTAGCCTCCTAGCAGCTAGTAGAACTCGATGTCTTTGAATTGTCCGCTGTTTGTGGAGACGACAATATATATTCACACAAATATCTTCTTGACACATTTTGGTTCTCATAGTTATGTTCGTTATGGTCATGAACATTAGTCTGGTTCTGCAAGAGCTTTTAAGAATTGCGCCCCTATAATTCCTTTCGAAGCGACCCCACTTCTCTCTCACTTAGGTGATTCTCCATCAATCAATAAAAGCCATATGCTTAACCTCATATTGTCACTGTTATAGGAATAGACTAGGAAGTTTACTGACTCCCTTAAATTGAATGTGGAGTTTATTACTCCACCACAGTGATCTCAGTATATACAAGTAGGTTGTCCTATTGAACCCAGATCTTAGGATCTCCAGTCAGTTGGGTTAGGTTTTCCTTTATATAAACTTTTAAAGGCTTTAGTCACATTCCTCTTCACGACTTTCTAACTAACTCTCTCTGTAACAAATGGTAATTTTCCATTTGTATAATTATGATTAATTATCAGAAAATGCTTATTAATTATTTATTGGCAACTATTGATGAGAGGTTATCCCATTTAATTACGTTATCACACTTCGATAACACGAAAACATTAATACGTAATACAATACATTGGAACGAGCTCACACGCGGACCACGAAAACTAATATTTCTATTAAACAAACCAAACAGATCCCTTATATCTATTAATGGGCTAATATAAGCTTGCTACTATTCATTTGGCCCAACACTAATTTCTTTCTTTTCTTTCATACTCGACTCAAACGCCAATCACTTGGCTCATTTATTTTGGAAATACGACACATAACGTATGAAGATTTTTACATGTCTCAATTCTCACCACTATGAACAATCAAGATCAACAATTCTCAAGTCATAACTCGAACATTTGAGCACCAAACGAAGGACAAAGTAAAGTGAACTCGAGACATACACAAATGTAACCAATATTTTCACAACTTAACAAAACTCAACAAAACAAGTTCTAATCTATGTCATAATTTTTTATTAGTCAAATAACAATCCAAAGAACTTTTCTTAACCATCTATAACTAATTGGTCATGTTGGAATTTAATTTGGACACATAAACATGTCATGCGACATATATATATATATATATATATATATATTATATATATATATATATATATATATATATATATATATATATATATATATATATATATATATATATATATGGGCAAATGGCACAAAAAGGCATCAAAGTTAGGGTCCATTTCCAATCAAGGTATCCAACTTTTTTTCTTGCATAAAAAGGTTCCCAACTTTTTTTTTTGGCGGATTTGGGTTTTTTCTTAACACCCGTTAACTACTAACCCCAAGTTTTTGTTAAATAAAATTTGATACATTTGTAAATTTTGAAGGACCAAAAATGAACAATTTTAATTTCTTTTATATAACCACTGATACTTCATTTTTCCCTCAGATTTCCCCCCAAATTGGTTTCCACACATAAACCCTAAAAAAGGTTAAGAGTGCGATTCACAAAATTGAACCCTTTTTTGTGTTCTTAAAGGTAATTAATACTTATTGTTTTTTTTAATTATGTTAATAACGGCTAAGTTAAGCACACGTTGACCTTTTTTGTTAATTTTTTTTGTTTAGCAGGATGGCTTCTTCATCCAAAGGAGGTACATTAGCCTTGGATCTTTATTATAACGGGTATTTCAGTCTGAAACCTTTAACCTATCATAATGCTGATATGCTCTCAACCACTCTTGATGTGACCCCTTTAACCTATAGTGAGTTGAAATTTTTGTTCAAAACAACATAGGTTCAGTAGTGTGTGGCTTGTATTACTTTAGTAATGGGTTAAAATGTATTAAGTTTGATGATGATCTTAGGTTGTTTGTCGAAAAGTGGCATAGTATAGATGAAGGTATCATAGCATTATATGTTACTCATAAGAATGAATCTTTAGTAGAATACAGTGGTGATTATGTTCTTGTAATTTTAAACCCTGCTACTTATTACAAAGACTCAGATGATGAAAGTGATGTTGCATCACTTGATCATTTATCTGAGGGTGAAGAAGAGTTGAGGCAGGTTAGGATAAAGGAAAGGCAAATCTTAGATGAAAAGAAAAAAACAAATGAAGTTGTTGTATTTGATGAAAGTCAGTTAGTGTTGGAAAATGAAAGTGATGAGAATGAGGATGAAGTAGATCCTTTATTTTCAGACCTAGGTGATGAATCTCAAAAAGAGAAACCTCATGTTGAACCAGAAGTTAACTTAGATGAGGATATGGCCATGAGTGATGAGGATGAGATTGTGTTTGACCCTAATAAAAGAGGTTACCCTATCCATGACCCAAACACACACTGGAAGTTAAAGGAAACCTAGATTAGGTGAATTGTATGCAGATTAGATCAAGTTAAAGACTGTCTTACTTTTTATTCTGTTGCCAATGGATACCAACTTTGGTATGAAAAAAGTGATAGTCAAAAGTTGTTGGTTAGGTGTGGGTTTGATGAAAAAAAAAAGAGAAAGAAAAAACTTCCTAGAGATCCCAATAAGCCTTGTTGTCCTTTTAGGTTAAGAGCTATAAAGATGCATGATGGCAATTCTTGTGCAATTATAAGAAACTCTGAGATTAAATTGAGTTTGCACAACTTGGCAGGTAGACAGTGTAATCTTGGTTGTTTAGTGACTTCAAAATGGATTGCAAGACAATTTGTAGACAAAATCAGAATGTATCCTGATATGAAAGTGGTTGACTTGCAAGAAATGGTGATGAAAAAATATAGGGTTAAAACATCACACAATCAGTGTAGTAGAGCAAGAAGGATTGCAATATATAGTCTTAAGCAGAATGTTGGAGATCAGTATGACAGATTGATTATTATGCTGGTCAACTTAGAGAAACCAACCCTGGTACCACAGTGCAGTTACGCATTGATCCTTTAATGGATGGTACACACATGTTCAACAGTTTCTATATTTGTTTTCATAATTTGAAACAGGGTTGGAAAGCAGGATGTAGAAAGGTTATAGGTATGGATGGGTGTTTTTTGAAAGGGGTGTGCCAAGGTCAACTGTTGGCAGCTATTGGGAGGGATGGAAACAATCAAATATACCCAATTGCATGGGCTGTTGTACAAGTTGAGAATACAGACACTTGGGAATGGTTTATTAAGTTGTTATCAAAAGACCTTGAATTAGGAGATGGGAAAGGGGTCACATTTATATCTGATGGACACAAAGGACTTTACCATGTTGTTAAGAGAGTAGTCCCATTAGTAGAACATAGGTTATGTGCTAGGCACATTTATGCCAATTTTGCAAAGGTCTACCCTGGTGTTCTATTTAGACAACTCTTTTGGCAAGCATCAAAGTGTGCTAATCATCAAATATTTTTAAATACAATGGACGAAATCAAGAATGCAAGTGAAGCAGCTTATCAGTATTTGATGGATAAAGATCCATGGACATGGTCAAGATCATACTTCAAAGAAGGTATATTCTTTATATTTGTTGTATCTTATTTCAATAATTACCTTACCTGAACTAACTTAATTTTTTTAATGTGTTTGATAGGAATGGATTGTGATGCTGTTGAAAATGGTCTGAGTGAATCTTTCAATTCTCATATAAAGAATGCAAGGAGAAAACCAATAATTGGAATGCTTGAAGACATCAGATCCTATGTGATGACTAGGAATTACACTCTTATGAAGGAATGTCAAGACTGGACAAGTGATATTTGCCCTAATATCATAAAGGTTTTGGAGTTGCATAAGAATATTCAAAGGTAAATACTTATGAATTTGTAGCCTGATATATGAAAACCTTTAGGCTGACTTGTATTATACTAACAGGAAATGGAGTTTGAATCCAATTGGATGGCATCAGTTTGAAGTAAGGCAAGGAAATCTTGAAGCCTATGGTGTGGACTTACAAAAGAGGGAGTGCACTTGTAGGCAATGGCAGTTAACTGGCATACCATGCCCTCATGCAATCACAGCCATTTACTTCATTGGCAAGCAGCCAGAGGAGTATGTGAGCAACTCATTCAAGGTAAGCACATACAGAAGTATCTATGAGTTTAATATTTTGCCAGTTGGTGGTATAGATATGTGGAAAAAAAGAAAACATGTGCCCATGAAACCCCCTTTAGAAAGAAAGATGCCAGGTAGACCCACATTGAATAGGACAAAAGATAAGTCAGAAATGAAAAATAACAAACATGTAACTAGGCCTCCTAGAACAATGACTTGTCAAAACTGTGGTGAAATGGGTCATAACAAAAAAGGGTGTACTAAACCAATGGAAACAGGTGAACCATCAACACAAACACCTGCTCCACAAGGTGAACCATCAACACAAACACCTATTCCACAAACACCTAATCCACAAGGGCAACCATCAACACAGACACCTAATCCACCCAAAAAGAAGGGCAGACCTAGGGTTAATGACCCAGTCAATTCTAGAACCCCAAGTTGTAGTAGAAAGAAAAAAGTTGTGACTGCTAGAGGTGGTATATGGATGGGAGGAACAAGTGCAAGGGGTAGCAGTGGAAGGGGAAGTTCTAGTGGATCAAATAGTGGAAGGGGTAGGGGAAGTGGAATTGGTACTGGATCAAACAGGGGAAGAGGAAGTGGTAGTGGATCAAACAGGGGAAGGGGAAGAGGAAGTGCTAGTGGATCAAACAGGGGAAGAGAAAGTGCTAGTGTTTCAAACAGGGTAAGTTTAATGTTAATTTTAAATTTTTTTGTTTCTATGTTTTTTTTTTGTGATGTATATTCTAATTAACACACCCATTTTACAGAATGTTCTACACATGCTATTTGATGATGATGACTTGGTTGATATACAACTTGAGCAAGCAAATACATCAGATATGATTGTTGATGCAGTTAAACAAAGTGATGCCATTAAAGACACAGCTGCACATGCCAATGAGGAAACAACTGCACAAGTCAATGAGGATACAACTGCTCCAGTCAATGAGGAAACAATAGCACAAGTCAATGAGGATACAACTGCTCCAGTCAATGAGGAAACAACAGCACAAGTCAATGAGGATACAAATGCAAATGATGTTCCTGCAAATGAGGATGAAGCAAGTCTAAAAAGGAGGTATGATGACTTCTGGCAAGCTCAATATAATGCAGGATACAGACCCCCTAGAAGGACTTCTCAAAGATTATTAATGAAAAATTATAATAGGAAGATCATCCAGGATTATGAAGGTCAAGGACTCACACCAGATGATGCATTTGATGTAGAATAAGTAGTCAAAAGTTTGTAATGTCAATTTTATTTGTAACAACTTATTACCTAAGTACTTGTAAGAACATATTAAATATCAATCTATCAAATATTACTGACATTGCGCAGTTAAATGTTAAACCTGGTTTCTTGTTTTTGCTCATTTTCTCACTTGTTTGTTTTCTTCAAAATGTGAGTTGCTAATGAAGCCTATATTATGCCTTTATATAATGTGTGGACTCATGTGGCAGTCAATACACATGTTACTGCCTATAATAGTGTAAATCTGCAAATGTGTTTACTTTGGCAGTCACTGCCTATTTTCATGACTGCAAAAGTTGTTTAAACATGTCATGACTGCAACCTATCAATGTGTTTGCTTTTTACAGATATCAGCAAACTAAACACCTTTTCAAGTATACACATGTTACTGCACTTCAAATTAAAACATAAAACACACATTATATTCATTGATCAAAGTTAAACAAATACATTATAGTTCATCAAAAGGAAACCTTTTCAATACATTCATTGATCAAACTAAACTAAAAAGCTTTCATAATTAGAATGAAAAGCAACCCTAACAGTACAAAGATAACCCTAGATTGCATATTCATTGTAGTCTTCATTTCTTCAACACTGCCACTTCTTCTTCCAATCTCTTTTTTGTCAGCTCAAATTCCACAGCATCCTTCTTCATTTTTTTTCCACTTCTGCCAATTTACCTTTGTAATGCTCAGCTGGTAAATCTGGATCCCACCAGTGAAAGAATTCACAATGCTTTCTTGCCTATTTAACGAAAATAAAGTTAAAACATGTTTTTCACAAACATTTTAAACCAACAAATGTGTTTACCTTATAGTTAGGACATCCCAAAAACCTCCTGCCTGGGTTCTTTTCAGTCCAAGAAATCCACTTACCACTTTCATCACCACATTCACACAAGACACAAACACGATTCATCAAATTATCTTTTTCCCAACCTGCATTTCTTCGATTCCAGTACGCCCAGTTTGAAGTGTTTGATGAATTACATGAGTTTGTCATGTTTTAATTTTGGGGAAGAAATTATTTTGCCCTAATTTGGATTTTGCCCTAATTTTGAATTTGGGGATGAACGTTTAAAGGTGTATATAAAAGTTTTAAAGTTTCAAAAATGACCCTTCAGTTTTTATAAAAGATTTATAAAAGTTTTAAAAAAAATTAGTTTGTAGTTAACGGGTGTTAAGAAAAAACCCAAATCCGCCAAAAAAAAAAGTTGTGAACCTTTTTATGCAAGAAAAAAAGTTGGATACCTTGATTGGAAATGGACCCTAACTTTGATGCCTTTTTGTGCCATTTGCCCTATATATATATATATATATATATATATATATATATATATATATATATTTGTGTGTGTGTGTGTGTGTGTGTGTGTGTGTGTGTGTGTATGTGTGTGTGTGTGTGTGGTTTGATACTAACCGAACCAACAGGTAACCCTCCTTAGACCTTAGTGAAACTTGACTAAAAACCTTATCCCCTCTCCTAATATCCCAGAAAATCTAGGGGAAGATTATATTCTCACAACTTGTGTCAATTAAAAACAATATAACTATATATTTATGTATACATATACTCGTATAGGACACACACTCTTCTCCTACACTCTTAAACACTCTCAAAGAATTCTCTCTAGTTCATTTACACCCATTGCCGAGACACAAGAAGACCAGAAGTGAAGTCCTCAACCCATTCGAACCCATTTCAAACTATTCGAAACCTTCTATAATCGTATAACAAGTATAGAGTAGAAATCCCGAGTTCTTGATCATTTATACGTCTAACAAACCCTCTAAAGTGATTGTAAGTCTTTTCTAACTAGTTTCCTACTTATATATATCGAGTTCATCATATCATGCATTTTATTCCGTTCTTGTTCAATTGTATTTACTTTCATTTCTTTATATGCTTTCCTTTTATTATTTTTTGTACTAGATTAGTGACCTCCTATGATGGATGGCTAGATTTACGAGTTCTACTTTTATTTAACATTTACATGTTCATTTCAATTAGTTACGAACTTCATTTCTATTATACATTATGTCGCATATTAATTCTTATGTCATATTTACCTCTTTATAATGTCTCGACCTGCCTAAGAAACGACCCAATAAAATCAAACCTATACACGTAACGTGACTATATTATTGTACGTATTGTTTCTTTACATGGCCACCTAACAAATTCGTGTTTGGAGTTTCCGACGATAAGCTCTTAAAAGCCTTCTAAAAAGCTCAAACTAATCGCTATTCAAACAGTCCCTTATATATATATTTTTTGATTTGGGCTTTAATCCAGGAATAAGCCCAATAAGCAAACGCATATAAGCAATTTATAAGCAGTATGAAACATGTTTTTGTAATGTAAAAATAAGCCCAATCAAAAGCCCAACACCCTTTTTTACCCGACAAATCATGATTTGTTAATGGGCCTTAAAATGTCTCGTTAAAGGCCCATTAACCAGAAAAATAAGCTATTTTGAAAGTAGGCTGATCATTTTGACTTAAAAAAGCTATATAAGCTCATTGAAACTTTCAGAAATCAAATCCAACTCTTTTTGTGATTTTTGGACTAACTTTGCAAAATGTTTCAACCTTAGGGACTAAAACTGCCAACTTAGCAAACCTGGGTTCTAAACTGTCATTTCAGTAAACAAAGGCTGGAAATTGTTAAAAATAGTAAACCAAAGGGTAGAAATGTAATATCTGACCTTTATTGGAACAATTTCTTATATTCTAATATTTCTATTTATGTTTTGCATATTTCATTTGCATACATGCATTTATTATTCGTTTCAGTATATTTATATTCGTTACGGTTATATTTATTTAGCGTACTTTTTAACGAATAAACTTAACGTGTTATTCAACGACACTCGAGGAAACGATAATTGTGGAATCAAAAACATAAAAACAAGATAATATTATTTATAATATTATTTTTGAACTTTAAGCATTTTAAGCATATCAAACTCACACATTTAGAGTCAAATCATTATCCGTTACTTGTTTTCACACTCATTGTGCATAACTGAGCCAAAACTGTAAAAACTGAGACTTTATTATCAATTCAGGTAGTGTGTTGAATCCGTTCTCATAACTTTCTTAGTTACATATTTCACCTTACCAGTTATACTCAAGGTGAGTCATAGCCCCACTTTTACTATTATTACTTGCTTTACATTGGGGTGAGAAACATGCAAAACACTTTTTAAGGAACGACACTATACTCATGTTTTATCAAACTGTTACGCAAGGATAGCTTAAGCATTATATCCCCATCATGCCCAACTCATGAATCGTCAATTCCACTTGGGAAGCGTGAATGCTATAAATAGATCTATTGGGGTTGACACCCCCGTTCGATTTGGTCAGGTTGACCAAATGGGAGCGTATAACATGTCGAAACACGAGTGTCTCGGGATAGACACTTACAAGGGCCTTTATTTAATGTGCTTCTAGAGCATGCATATTGTCAAGCTTCGGTTGCATGAACTTAGTGCTAGCGTAATGGTCATTTATACGGATGTGTCATCATATTGGTTGTGATGGTCACATGCTGCACTTATGGTACAACTGTACTGCTTTATACAAACCTATGAACTCACCAACCTTTGTGTTGACACTTTTTAGCATGTTTTTCTCAGGTGATTAATTGTTGATATATGATGATGCAAGGCAGGGCGTGGCAGGGGCATAGGCACACTTTTGGAGTGTACACATAACACTCATGACCAGGGTTTTTGTACAATGGGACCACAAATAACAATCATGGGCCTTGTTTTCCGCATTTCAATTATGTAAAACTGATATTTTATTTAATAAAGCTTTTAAAACGAATTTGATAAATTCGTTCTCTATTACTTATGTTACGATCCAACTAAGTAGCACCCCAGATGTATTACCGTTGCGATCTGATTTTGGGGGTGTTACACTCTCATTTAGCATTTCACAAGCGGATCCGCATTGTTATTCTATGACTCCACATTGTCAATAGGGATAGCTTATGCTGAGAGTAGTTGTTATATCGACATAATATGTCTGTGCAAATTCGAGTTTTGTTCAACTCTTTAAATATATCATGCTTCATGTAATTCTTGAGTATTCCAACTAGACAAGAACTTCACCTTTGTTTGTGTCCTTTTGAACTCTAGTTAGGCCGGAATCCCCCACGTGGAATTTATCTCAAGAATTTTGTGGAGAAAGGTTCTCCCTTTCAATGTGTTAATCTTATTTATAAGATTTTTCTCACAAGGATATGACATCAAGACCATTAGTAATTTGTCGCTTCACAAGTTTCATACTAGTATATTTGAATGTTTTATGTTAATTATTTTTCGTATCATAATTAAAAAATTCCAAGTCTAACATGCTATAGACCAAGGAATCAATCATATGACAGAAGATGCATCATTCTGATAACTCATAGCTTCATCTTATAACATTCTTCTTTTAGACAAATCACCACCTTAAACCACACATGTTTTAGGATGATCCCACAAGGTATTTGTGTAAGTCCTACACTTACAACATGTTATTTCAATCAACTTATGATTATATATACAATCACATATAACTTCTTATCATTATATGATTATCATGACTTTTTATGCGATCATAATCATACAAAATCAATGTGTAATCATTTTACACAATCAAAATATGTCCGACTTAGGGATTGGACAATAACTCACTTTGGATGACAATCACACCATTCAAGTTAGTTGCATAAACTAACGTAATTTGTTGTCACCCATATGTGTGTTCTTTCTTGACATTTCACAATGTCCTACACGGTTATGTTAAACACAGTCATTTCTTACATAATGGCAAACCGTTAAATTATTAACAATATGAGTTATAACAAGTCTTGACAATTATTTGTCTTTCTAGAATAAGTGAATAACAAGTAGTTTGATTATTTGCAACAATATCCACAACATAATATTTGCAACATCCAAACTTCCAATACTCGGTACAAAATCGATCAACTTGTTTATTCTCATGTTACAAAATCAATTGTGTAGTGCTAAACAACACCGCACCAAACAAACTTAAATAGGCACTACTTGTCGGATTTTAAATATCTTGACATTCAAATAAATAAATAAACATCAAAGCACGTAATAGCGGAAGCAAGGATCTAATTTAACACATAATAGTATTACCGAATATTAAATAGTTACGTACCTTTAAGATCTTAGCTAAACAAAGATCAAACTTGAATTCTTCTTCTCTTGAACAAAGAATAGGATTAACGTGGAACCCTTACCGTTTTGTTCCACAATCCAAGATTAATTACTAATGTAAGTAATTAACGAGCTCTTGTACACACGTACTATAAGCGGCTAACGAATGGTGCTAGCAATTGGACACAAGAAAACCAAACTAACTTTGTTTACTTGAAAAAGGTTTGGATCGACACACTTATGAAGTGTACGATCGGTTATGGGCAAGAGGAGAGGAGAGAATAGTTTAGGGTGTAGTTACAATGCACTAGCTCACAAACCAAAGACCCTTTTGTTTATATAGGCAAACCCTAAACTTGGAGCAAAAGAAACCAACTAGGATTAGGAAATCTTGTAGAACAATTCGACTCAAATTAGGAAACCATGGCCATAGGGCCGATCGGATCTCCCTAATTCCTAAGGATTCTAGATCCTTCTTGTCCTACAATTTCACTAACAGTCCCTCCTTTATTCCCTAACGACCGTTAGTCAATTCGGCTAATACTTAACGTCCTTTATGTATCATTTCGTGTCCAAATAATTAAAATACATAACTATTATATATATTAATTATTTACGTTAGTCATTCATACGTAAAGTGTGCAATCCCTCGAACCCGTGTTCGAATCTAGTCATACACGATAATATTTTTCCATTTAAACTCTAACAGCTCCCACTTGGAAATCTATTAAAAGTGTAATGACATTGGTTAGCGTCTAGCAACACGCCAATGCCCCTAGACCAACTCGGGTGGTGGTTCTCCTGGAAAAAAAAACCATTCGATGATTCATCATCATACTTATCCTTTTGCTTCTAATACTACATTAATAAAGATATGGATCTAAGTCATTCTTTATTAATAATTATGTTTCTCGTTGTTTACGATTAAATAAGATTACCAAATCTTCTGAACCATTCAGGGGAGATCTTGGGTGTGGCCACACAAACATCTTACCAATCCTACGAGGGGCCCAGCAGTATTAAACTCCAAACAGTTTGAAGGAACAAATTCTATCTTGACTACGAGCATAACTCATGCACTTCGCAACGCTTCTGAAAACAATCCTTATAGCTACCAGTTACGTATAGCGGTAGATTGAATCACAGAAATGCACTACATGCATGACAGTTATCTGGCATCTCAAGTCTGAGGATAACTATATACTCATGATTTACTTGATGACAAGATCCATAAAGTAAACTCATGTCGGCGGGATTAAGTCCTATACTCAAACATTTTGAATATCATGTGAAATTGGTATGACAACGCATCAATATACTTTCAAGTATATTATACCAATACTCAGATTTACCTTAATTTAATGATATTCCTATATCATTAACTGGCAACGGACAATTTAGAATATATAAATATATTCAAGGATATAAACATGCAAATATAGGATATATTATTAAGAAAATGATAACAAAACATAACCATTATTTCATTCCATTAAAATTAATAACTGTTTTACAACATCCCAATATCCAAACACTAATCACAGATATGCATGAAACTATTAGCTAAACGAAGTCCTATGCCATCAGAAAGTTCTTTAAGCTTTCCTCCGCGTAGAGCCTTCGTTAATGGATTTGCTAAGTTGTTATCTGTGTGAACTTTGAGTAATTCGATCTCGCCAATATCCACTTGTTCCTTAACATAGTGATATCGAATTGGGAAATGTCTGGTGCCCTTCATGATTCCAGGTTCATTGGCAAATGTAATTGCGGCTGAATTGTCACAATACATTTTTATAGGTCTTTCGATTGAGGGCATAACTCCAAGCCCTGAAACGAACTTCCTAATCCAGACTGCTTCCATTGCAGCTTCTGAGGCAGCAATATACTCGCTTTCTGTAGCAGACATCGCAATAGTGCTCTGCTTCTTGCTCTTCCAATCCACAGCTCCTCCATTGATGACAAAGATGTAACCCGTCTGAGACTTTGTATCATCTTTATCACACTTCCAGGATGCATCGCAGTAACCTGTAACACACAGTTCTGCTTCTGGATTTCCCCCATACACTAAAAACATATCCTTCGTAGATCTCAAATACTTGAGAATATGTTTCACAGCCGTCCAGTGGAGTTCACCTGGATTCTGCTGATATCGACTGGTAATGTTCTGAGCAAACGCCACATCGGGCCTTGTACATCTCACCGCATACATAATAGATCCCACAGCCGAAGCATAAGGGACTCTTCTCATGCGTGCCTCCTCTTCAGGAGTTGAAGCACAAGCTTTGCTACTTAAGCCATGATCTACTTGCATTGGCAAAAATCCCTTCTTGGAATTTTGCATATTGAATCTCTTCAATATCTTGTCAATGTAAGCACTTTGACTTAAACCAATTAATCGCCTTGATCTATCTCTATAGATCTTGATTCCCAAAATGTATGCTGCTTCCCCTAGATCTTTCATGGAAAAACATTTCCCAAGATAGGCTTTTACCTTATTCAAACTTGGAATGTCTTTACCCATGATCAATATTTCATCGACATATAGAACTAGGAAAATAACACCACTCCCACTAGCTTTGTGATATATACATGGCTCATCAAGATTCTGAGTAAATCCAAACCTTTTGATTTCTTCGTCAAATCTTTTATTCCATTGACGTGATGCTTGCTTCAATCCATAAATGGATCTTTGAAGTTTGCATACACGGTTTGGATATTTTGGATTCACAAACCCCTCAGGCTGCGCCATATAGATGTCTTCATCTAGACGACCGTTCAAGAAGGCGGTTTTTACATCCATCTGCCAAATCTCATAATCATAGTATGCTGCTATGGCTATGAGAATCCTAATAGCCCTAATGTCAGCTACAGGAGAAAAGGTCTCCTCGTAGTCAACGCCATATGTTTGGGTAAAGCCTTTAGCTACCAAACGGGCCTTATAGGTGTGTACATTGCCATCCATGTCAGTCTTCTTCTTGAAGAGCCACTTACTCCCAACTACCTTGGCATTAGGAGGAAGGTCTACTTCAATCCAGACTTGATTGTATTTCATGGATTGCATTTCCCCATTCATAGCAATCTGCCATTTATCCTTTTCAGGATCATTCATGGCAGCTCTATAATTAGCAGGCTCTCCAAGGTCCCCTAATATAGTTTCCTCAACCTCTACGTTAAGACATAGACGTTCAGGTGCTTTCACAGTCCTTGCGGATTTGCGAATGGGAATCACATCAACTTCAGGTGGAGGACCCAGTTCCACATGAAGTTCACTAGTGTTTTCAGAAGGTAATGTATCCTCTTGATCATCTTCCAGACCAAAGAGCCTCCTACTGAATTCTTGAGATATTAGATCTTTTTCAAGAAAATCTGCATATCTGGCAACAATTACCTTTTGTTCAGGTGGAAAGTAAAAGTAGTAACCCATCGTTTCCTTTGGGTATCCTACAAAGATACATTTAATAGATCTTTGTTGGAGTTTATCAGCTGAGTCACGTTTAACAAACGCCTCGCAACCCCAGACCTTAAGATAAGACAAGTTAGGCGTTTTCCCAAACCATAACTCATAGGGTGTCTTATCCACCTTCTTGGTTGGAACCATGTTTAATATGCGAATCGCAGATTCCAAGGCATAATCCCAAAAGGATAACGGCAGAGTAGTAAGATTAAACATAGATCGCACCATATCTAATAATGTACGATTCCTTCTCTCAGATACACCATTTTGTTGTGGAGTATATGGAGATGTGAGATGCTGAACAATTCCATTCTCACTTAGATAATCTTTAAACTCCTGACTAAGGTATTCACCACCTCTATCGGATCGAAGAGCTTTAATCTTCTTTCCAAGTTGCAATTCTACTTCAGCTTTAAAAACCTTAAATGTTTCAAATACCTCATGTTTATGTTTAAGAAAATAAACATAACCATAACGGCTGAAATCATCCGTGAAGGTTAAGAAGTAGCTAGCACCTCTCTTTGACGTATGTCTAAGTGGTCCGCACACATCAGTATGTATTAAACCAAGTAGATCATCAGCCTTTTCAATACGGTTATTAAAAGGTTTCTTGGTCATCTTCCCAGATATACAAGATTCGCACTTATCAAATGATTCATCATTGATATCTTTCAAAAGCCCATCACGTTGCAGCTTTTGCATGCGAGTCTTGCCTATGTGGGCAAGTCGACAATGCCAAAGATAAGACAAATCCAAGACATTCTTGACTCTCTTATTGTTGATGCTATACATCGAATTATAATCACTATGTTCATTCATATTAATCTCAAACACACCATTTACAGAAATCGCATCAAAGTAAAAAACATTATTTAATGAAACAGAAATCTTATTGCCAGAAATAGTATGATGAAATCCCAAATTCAACAAACAAGCAAAAGAAATAACACCTCTAACAATAGATGGCGAATAATGACAATTATTTAAATTCAGTATCAAGCCCGAAGGCAAAACTAATTCAAAATTTTCTAGGGCTTCAACTGCTGCTTGTGCATCATTGCCCACTTGCAGAAATTGCTCCCCATAGGCGAGTCTCTTTTGCACTCTAAATCCCTGTAGCGTATTACAAATGTGAATACCGCATCCAGTATCATATACACAGGAATTTAATTTACGAGTTAGTGAAAATAATTCAATCATAAAGAAATTACCTGAAGTACTGGCTTGCCCAGTCTCACCCTTCAGCTTTTTCTGTCGCAACTCCTCGAGATAAAGAGGACAGTTCCTCTTCCAGTGTCCAGTCTCGTGGCAGTGATGACAACCTTGATCCTTCTTATTGGGATTAGGCTTGTTCTTCTTAGGGGCCTTCTTAGGTTCAGGCTGATAAGACATAACTTGTTTACCCTTATCAGCAGCTTTACATTTCCCCTTATTCTGCGGTTTTGGTTTCTGAACCCTGCCTCCTCGTACAGCTAATACCTCAGGAGTAGGAGCCTTAATTGGTAAACCCTTTTCATAGTCAACGAGCATTGCGAGCAATTCCGTTACTGTCTTCCCCGAGCAATGCATGTTGTAAGTTGAAACAAAACCCATGAAATCCTTGTTCAAGGATTGGATGATTAAGTTCACACATGTATCCTCAGGAACAACATAGTTGATCTGTGATAGCTGGTCCATGTAACTCTTCATGACCAACACATGATCAGCTACTGGTTTACCATCCCCTTGCCTACAGCAATACAATTTTCTGATCAAGTCCAAAATTGCTTCAGGGCCAGTCGATTTTTCTCCTTCAAAAATAACTTTGAAGGCAGAACTTTGTGCAGTGTTATTGGGTTGAGCCATTTCTACAGAAAAGTTCAAATATTAGTATTTTCGATAATACACTTTTCAAGAAAAGAAAACTACCCAGGAAATACAATATAACCATTTAATTCTCTTGAAAACTAGGATCCAACTTTTCATAGTTCCACTACATCAGTTGATCTGCTAGCAGTGGAAGTACAAAAGATGGTAACTTGTCGTACAATAATCGGCAAAACAATTTCCGACTCCTAGATAGTTATGGGAATTACATTTACCAAACAATTTGCAATGTAAGCATGTTTCTTCCCATCTCATGCTTTAAGTCTCAAGGTCTCACTTATAACTTAATTAAGTCGTCTAATTTAGAAACATGTAAATTCACATAATTTTATCACATCAGTTGATCTGCTAGCAATAAAAGTATGTAATTTACCTTGTCATTAATATCTGTGTCAAGGTCTCACTTACGCCAAATATTAACTTCAAGTGTCTCTTATAATTAGATAGCATGGACTTAAATTTTAAGGGTATTTATTTTGATGTGACAATCAAAATATGTACAAAGAAGCATGCACTCATCTTTGTATCATAAGTTTTCAAAACAATTTTAATTACCAATTCGCTAAGAGTTAAATCAACAAAGTTTTAATTGAGGCGTTGAGTAACTTACAACTTTGCCTTAAGATGCTTCGTACATTTAATGGTGTACTTGGTAAGTCTAATTTGACGCACAGGCGAGCGGAGAGACAGAATGGAGTCTCTTTAAGGCCACAATTTAATGCAAAACCAACCTTATACCCACTTTATAGTTTGTCAAATTAGGTCCGCCGCTTCGACCATTTGTACAGTTGCATCAATCAATTAAAAGTTTATGATTCTAAGTCTTATAAAATTATGTAGTAAATTATTAAATTGCTAGTCTCGCCTGGGAGCAAATTACTGTGCGAAGCGAACCACTGTCGGCACATAAGACTTGGCAATAAATAATTTACCACATTAAGGTTTCATAGTTATTAGGTCAATTTAATTTTTATACCAAAAATCACCCTCTTTTTGCTTACAATTCAAGAACAATTTAAACAAATAAGACAAGTAATTTTAACAAAAATTAAATAAACAAAAATAACGCATATAATCTTAACAATTAAATCATATAGCCACATGCAATCATTTTGATAAATCCTATTAATAATCTATATGTGTAATTATTATGTATATAATTAATAAAACTCCCATTGGTTTTCGAGTGCATTGTACCCAATGGACCACAAACGCCAACAATTGACCGCGTAAGTTTTACTTAACACATATAAAACAAACCCTAATCCATGATTTCTTTGCATGAAAAAATCATGGATCATCCAGGAACGTAACCCTTTATTCAAATAAACACATAAACATGTCCTAATTTAGGGTTACAAAACTAACTTTTTAATTAACAAGGGTCGAACCCCCCCTAAATTATGGTTCGAATTATTTTTTAGTTCTAGTAATAAAACCCTAAAAAAAAATTCGACTAACAAACATGTAAATCCAAATCAAGATTTGATTTTTATTATGTGTTTCGATAATAACAATTACATGTTAAACGGCTCGTGATGCCACTGTCGGATTTTAAATATCTTGACATTCAAATAAATAAATAAACATCAAAGCACGTAATAGCGGAAGTAAGGATGAAGCGAAAAGTGTACCGCTTTTAGGGGGTCATTTAAGCCCTAAATCGTATTTATTTGATCAAATATTGCCCTAAATCGTTCCTTTTGTCATTTTAGGTACTTTGGAGAAGAAATCTGGAAAAGGAAGCATTTTGGACGTTTTTGGAGCATAAAAGTGAAGAAAACGACAAAGTCTCAAAATCGGCTGGAAAAGTACCTGTGACGGCGTCAAGCACCATTGTGACGCCGTCAACCCCTGACGCGCCAGAGAGGATTTTAGATGATTAAAAGGGGACGACGTCAAGAAGGCCATCAAGAAACCCTAACCGCGGCGAGGTGACGGCGTCAGCTCTATAACGTGATGCCGTCAGATCTGATTTTCTATATATATTCTCATAATTTTTAGTCATTAATGTGCAACTTGGTGAGGAGAAACCCTAAGACGATTTTTCTGCTACTTTTAAGGGTTTTATACCCTTGGATCTCCCATGTTCAATTGAAGATAAGTAATCAATTAATCATTCAATATGTCTATGTGTTGTTTGATTATATCTTGTTCTTGTCTTTTATTTAACATGCTAGGCTAGATTTATCTTGTGTTTTCTTAGATCTAATGAAACCTAACTATTGATTATTGGTTGTTGGTGTGTTATTAATTGTATTGGATGATTGTTTATCGATGTTAGGCTTAAGAAAACTGGCTAACCTCCTATACGGTAACTTGCTTGAACGTCTTAAGAAACATGAACCAATGCGTACTAAGGTTTTTATGGTTGTATTTAATGCATGAGCGAATTCTAGTGATCCCATGTTAGGAGCTTCTTAGCCGGCTCGACATAGGAGTGAAGTAGAAGCTTATAGAGTTGGGGAAGTACGTACGCCACCCCACGATTGGTATTAAGGAATACACCCGTCATCCACGCAATTAATACACACTAATCAACCGGTAAAAGATAGTTAGGGAGTAAGGAAATCTAAGTAAACACATTTCTCTCCATATAAGTTCCACAACCTTTTTATTTTCAGTTATTTTATTTTATTTGCAATTGTAGTTATTTGGGTTAGTTGACTAGCAACTAATTCCGCCCACTCCTTCAAACCCGAGATTTTACTCGCTTTTATAAAAATATAAAAAATACAAAAAGAATCTTCCCTCACCCTTAGACCTATTAGAGTAGTTTTTCAATCCTAACGATACTATTCCCCTAGAGAACGATCAATCCCCCGGTACTTGCCACTACACTATACTACATCGGTCAGGTACACTGCCTGGTGGGGATTGCAAGCCTCTTGAGATCCCTCGAGAGGTAAAACCTGTTGTAAGGTCGCAAAACCACGCATCAAGTTTTTGGCGCCGCTGCCGGGGAATAGTTATTGTTTAGGTTGAATTTTTATTTTATTAGGTCTACTCACTAGATTCCTTTCTAGTGAGATTTTTATTTTATTTTTCTAGGTTTTCTTTAGTCTATCTTTTTTCTTCGTTTCTTTGTTCGTAACCATTACCATCCGACATCATGGAAGGTGGTAATATCCTCGATCCCAACAACCCACCACCACAACAACACCCACCTCCTAGAGCCCGTACCTTAGGAGACTACTCCCGTCCTAGCCACCATGGCTATCGAAACACCATTGAGCTCACTCAAGGAGCCAATGTCACTCCCTTGCGATCCGACACCATCCGGTTGGTGCAAAGCGGATGCGCATTCCATGGACTTCGTTCCGAAGATCCTAATCAACATCTCAAGGACTTTCTCAAAATTGTTGATTCCATAGACCTTGATATTGCCACTCGAGAGACGACCCGACTGCGTCTCTTTCAATTCTCTCTGCGGGACCAAGCTAGTCAATGGCTAGAGCGTCTACCCGCAGGATCCATCACCTCTTGGGATAATCTCACCACTCGTTTCCTTGCTCAATTTTTCCCACCAGGAAGAACTACCAAGCTAAGGAATGATATCTTGATGTTCCAACAACGTCAAGGCGAAACCCTCTACGAGGCATGGACTCGATTCAAGGACTTACTCCAAAAAGTCCCTCACCATGGCATAGAACTTTGGCTCCAAGTGCAAATCTTCTATGACCACATCAATCACTCCACGAGGCAAACCATTGACCAATCGGCCGGTGGTAAGCTACGTGATCTAAGTGCGGAACAATCATGGGCTCTCCTGGAAGATCTTGCTCTTTATGACAACGAAAGTTGAAATGATCCCCGTGATTTGAATAAAACGGTCAAGGCAATATCTTTACCTTCGAACAATTCAAGCACTTTCGACTGTAGGATCATAGAACTTGAAGACCAAGTCAAGTTTCTTATGAAATCCTACGAGGCTCCTAAACCTTCAAGCCAAGTGAACAAAATCACTTCTTCGTGTGAATTATGTAGTGGTCCCCACGACACTCGTGATTGCGTGAAACTCCCCGAACAAGCTTTTGCGGACTACGCATCCTCGCGTACCGACGGAGCGGGAAACAAGTGGTACACTTTCAAACCTGAGCCAAACCCCTACGGTGATTCATACAACCCCTCATGGAAAAATCACCCAAACCTTAGGTGGAAACAAAACCAAAACGCACAACAAACCAATTCTTCCAACCCACCTAATCGTTTTCAATCAAGCGGTTCATCCTCGAACCGTACTTTCAACAACAATCCTTCCAACTATGGTAGTACCAATAACTTTGAAGGGTTGATGTCCAACTTCGTGACATCTCAAGAAGCTCGTTTAGCAAAGTTTGAAGCCGATTTCAAACAAAAACAAAGCGAGATGACCAATAAGATTGACACTTTGTTGAAAGCCCTCAATGACCGAGAAATGGGAGCACTCCCTAGCAACACAGTCAAGAACCCAAAATTAAACGTCAACGCCATTTCATCGGTTTCGTCTCCTAGTTCTTGTCCACAATATTATTCGGTCAATTCCATGAGCTCATGTTTCAAACAAACCCAAGTCGTTCAAAATGACCAAGAAGTTATGATATCCAACACTAAATTGGTCAACAACATAGTTGAAACACCTCCCACTCAAAACCTTGACGAAGAATTCAAGGAGCTCCACCTTGAACGTCCGGTTATTGATGTATTAGTACGAGCCCCCTATTATAATGCCCTCTTAGAAAAATATGAGAAGAAGCTCGAGTTAGGTGACAAAGGGACCGCCTTCGTTCAAAACAAACTACCTAAGAAGTTAGATGATCCGGGCTTATTTGTTCTACCTTGCAAGATCGGTAATTCGGAGGCTTATGACACATTAGCCGATCTTGGATCAAGCCTTAACCTACTTCCGTTACCTCTCCACACCTCTCTAAAACTAGGGAAACTTGAAGAAACCGAGGTAATAATAGGCTTAGCGGATGGAAGTGTTGCTTACCCGGTTGGAGTAGTCAAGGACGTGTTAGTACACATAGGAAAACTAACCATTTTAGCCGATTTCCACGTCCTTGATATGGTTAGCGACCCTACATGCCCCTTGTTGATAGGTAGAGGATTTTTGGCGACCGCTAGTGCTATGATTGATTGTAAGGAATCTAAGATAGCGGTAGGAGAAGGTGATACTTGGTCAGTCTATGATGTGAAGAAACATGCCTATGATACTAGTGAGGAACCAACACCCCATTGGTTAGAATTAAATAGGAGACCATCTAGATATGGACCCTGGATCGATGGAGACTTCATAGGACCCCAACGCCCATTTTACCTAGAAGAGGACTTTGTGAGCCGAACACATACGGTAGAACAACTCTTGGCTAGGGACACCGAATTGGATCCATTTGAAGACCCTCTAGTTTTTAGGAAGATGATTGATTTCCTAGGAGTTTTGCCAATTAACCTAGGGATGAATAGGTGGACATGTGAAGACAATGATCATAAGTGGGATTGGGACAAACCACCCAAAGATGGAGATGGGTCATGGCATATTAAGATGACATTGTATGACCCTGATGGAGAGAGGTTTGAAAAGATATATCGTACTATGCGGACCAATAGAAAACTTCAATCCAAGCTTAACCCTAAAGATGTCCTCGATGATGATCTCACTTACATAGGTTAAAAGGACTTTGAGTCTAGCTACAAGACTCGTTAATAAAGAAAAGCGCTTCTTGAGAGGCAACCCAAGCTTTATTTGCTTTGTGTGTTTATTTATTTGTTTGTTTGATTTTATTTGCTTCCGTATGTATGTTTAATTTTTATTATTATTGATTCATGTTCGAAACTAAATTGTGAAAATGCTTTATCTTGTTTTTAACTTCGTCTTAACTACATATAAAGGTATTTTGCAAAAGATAAGTGTAAGGGAAATCCAAATCGGTTTATTAGAACAAATGAACATGAATCATAACAATATTAAATTAACATACATATTAGTAATTGTTTGAGTCAAATGCTTGTATCGAGTCATAATGATATTTTGCAGGATTTCCAGGAAATAAGGATTGAGTTTTTCCAGAAATTTTCCGAAAACTTAACATGAAAAATCTGTCAGATCACTTCTGACGGCGTCAGACCCCAGTCTGACGGCGTCAGGAACAGTTTTCTGGAATTTTTTTTTTGAAAGTTTTGTTTTTCTTCCGGAATCATAAAATGCTTTATTAAATCTCTAACTTATAACCTCCAGGAATCTGCAAAATAATCATTCCACAAGCATTATATCCTTATACAGATTTATCCCGCCGATGTTATGCAGGTTTTCGTGTTTGTTTTCTCAGGTTTAACAGGTTATTTTAGACAAGGAGATGTATGTGGAATCTAGCTTTTGGCGCTGCTTTAGTCTTGAAGCTTCAACATTACCTTGGAAGAAGATCTAACCATGTTACCTCTTTATCCACCGAGCGAATCAGGGGAGTATTTGATTTCATTCTTTTACCTTATTTACTTTTACATCTTGTTATTTGAACATTGGGGACAATGTTCATCTTAAGTGTAAGGGGAGGTAAAGTACGATACCTTAGAGAATGCTATTACTCTTGATTTTTCGTTTGTTTAATGGTAGATGTGTAATAAAACTGAGAGAAATACCTGTTAAGGCAATTTTAGTGCCAAATTTAAATTTTTTTAGAATATATAGGAGTGAAACTTTGGTCTTAATGAGCGTCTCACGGATAGGAGTTATATGACTAGCACAAAACTGTACCACTAAAAAATTTTCCACCCCCAAATATGTGAGGTTCGCCCCTAGAATTGGTAGGAAAAGCATTTATGCTATGATGTGTGTACCGGTAGCACTTAGATTCTAGAACTTGCGTTAGGACCATTCCGAGGCCACAAGTGAGACTACATTCGTGTAGTTAGATTTACTACATGATAAGAGGCATTAGGATTAACCCGTTGTTTTACACCTGTGTTTGTGTTGTAATTACATTGGCTACATTGGTCAAGTAATTCTCCCACACCCTTTGCGTTGTACTCATTTTTAGTACACGATACCCCTAGTACACCCCTCAGAGCCTATCTTTTCGTTTCTAACTTTAAGCATTTTACTTAAAGTAAGAATTTGTTTACACCCCACTTAAATGTACACCCAAATCGCCTTAGCCTACCTTGTATGCACTCATTTTTAGTGCATTATTGTGACAACATTTGTTTAAACCCCAAGTTAATTATCTAATTGATTACATGGTTGCTAATTCGAGTCATATCCTTGTACATATTATTTTGGGACGATTGGGACTCATGGGTAAAGTACTAGTGTAATGGAGTAATGGGGAAGAACAACATTATTACCCCCATATGTGCTAAATATTTTAAAAGTACTCCAAGTGTTTCGATTATCTTAATTCGAGTCATTAGAATAGTTAATTGTAAAGTTATGTAAAAGTTCAAGTGTAAGGGGGATACAACCCCCCTACGATGTATTATTTTGGATGGTAGGGCAAGAGTGTATGCAAAAAAAAAAAAAAAAAAAAAAAAAAAAAAAAATGTAGAAAAAACATACGGACTACCATCCCGTTTCATTTTATGTTTATTTTATCTTTTTGTTATTTTTTTCATTAGCTTAAGTCGAGTCTAGTCTTGGCTTAGCAACGCCATATTGTACATGTAATTAATCAAGATCTTTAACTCGCCACCAGTAAAATATCCTTTATCCAACAAAACCGTGTTTATCATATCCCTACACCTAACGTTATAACCCGTTTAAAAGCCCTCTTTGATAGTTTATCTTAGGTGCTTACGCCTAGTGGAGGAGGTTTTTGATCCTTTCCCAAGCCTATGGTAATCTATTTGCTATGACAGGTAGTGAGAGATATTATTCATTTTCATTTATGAGATATACTTTTATGACACCTGAGAGATGTGAGTATCTAAACACTACTTGTGAGGTGCTAGTTTGTAATCTCCGTGCTTATTATGATTAAAGTGGAACGACTATTTGTTGTAATTACTTTTATATTAGCGTTAAATGACCCCTAACTTGTATTTTGATTAGAATAAAAGCGCATTTGCTTGAGGACAAGCAAATCTCAAGTGTAAGGGTATTTGATGAAGCGAAAAGTGTACCGCTTTTAGGGGGTCATTTAAGCCCTAAATCGTATTTATTTGATCAAATATTGCCCTAAATCGTTCCTTTTGTCATTTTAGGTACTTTGGAGAAGAAATCTGGAAAAGGAAGCATTTTGGACGTTTTTGGAGCATAAAAGTGAAGAAAACGACAAAGTCTCAAAATCGGCTGGAAAAGTACCTGTGACGGCGTCAAGCACCATTGTGACGCCGTCAACCCCTGACACGCCAGAGAGGATTTTGGATGATTAAAAGGGGACGGCGTCAAGAAGGCCATCAAGAAACCCTAACCGCGGCGAGGTGACGGCGTCAACTCTATAACGTGACGCCGTCAGATCTGATTTTCTATATATATTCTCATAATTTTTAGTCATTAGTGTGCAACTTGGTGAGGAGAAACCCTAAGACGATTTTTCTGCCACTTTTAAGGGTTTTATACCCTTGGATCTCCCATGTTCAATTGAAGATAAGTAATCAATTAATCATTCAATATGTCTATGTGTTGTTTGATTATATCTTGTTCTTGTCTTTTATTTAACATGCTAGGCTAGATTTATCTTGTGTTTGCTTAGATCTAATGAAACCTAACTATTGATTATTGGTTGTTGGTGTGTTATTAATTGTATTGGATGATTGTTTATCGATGTTAGGCTTAAGAAAACTGGCTAACCTCCTATACGGTAACTTGCTTGAACGTCTTAAGAAACATGAACCAATGCGTACTAAGGTTTTTATGGTTGTATTTAATGCATGAGCGAATTCTAGTGATCCCATGTTAGGAGCTTCTTAGCCGGCTCGACATAGGAGTGAAGTAGGAGCTTATAGAGTTGGGAAAGTACGTACGCCACCCCACGATTGGTATTAAGGAATACACCCATCATTCACGCAATTAATACACACTAATCAACCGGTAAAAGATAGTTAGGGAGTAAGGAAATCTAAGTAAACACATTTCTCTCCATATAAGTTCCACAACCTTTTTATTTTCAGTTATTTTATTTTATTTGCAATTGTAGTTATTTGGGTTAGTTGACTAGCAACTAATTCCGCCCACTCCTTCAAACCCGAGATTTTACTTGCTTTTATAAAAATATAAAAAATACAAAAAGAATCTTCCCTCACCCTTAGACCTATTAGAGTAGTTTTTCAATCCTAACGAAACTATTCCCCTAGAGAACGATCAATCCCCCGGTACTTGCCACTACACTATACTACATCGGTCAGGTACACTGCCTGGTGGGGATTGTAAGCCTCTTGAGATCCCTCGAGAGGTAAAACCTGTTATAAGGTCGCAAAACCACGCATCAGGAAGCAAGGATCTAATTTAACACATAATAGTATTACCAAATATTAAATAGTTGCGTACCTTTAAGATCTTAGCTAAACAAAGATCAAACTTGAATTCTTCTTCTCTTGAACAAAGAATAGGATTAACGTGGAACCCCTTACCGTTTTGTTCCACAATCAAAGATTAATTACTAAAGTAAGTAACTAACGAGGTCTTGTACACACGTACTATAAGCGACTAACGAATGGTGCTAGCAATTGGACACAAGAAAACCAAACTAACTTTGTTTACTTGAAAAAGGTTTGGATCGACACACTTATGAAGTGTACGATCGGTTATGGGCAAGAGGAGAGGAGAGAATAGTTTAGGGTGTAGTTACAATGCACTAGCTCACAAACCAAAGACCCTTTTGTTTATATAGGTAAACCCTAAACTTGGAGCAAAAGAAACCAACTAGGATTGGGAAATCTTGTAGAACAATTCGACTCAAATTAGGAAACCATGGCCATAGGGCCGATCGGCTCTCCCTAATTCCTAAGGATTCTTGATCCTTGTTGTTCTTGTCCTACAATTTCACTAACAGTCCCTCCTTTATTCTCTAACGACCGTTAGTCAATTCGGTTAATTACTTAACGTCCGTTATGTATCATTTCATGTCCAAATAATTAAAATACATAACTATTATATATATATTAATTATTTACGTTAGTCATTCATACGCAAAGTGTGCAATCCCTCGAACCCGTGTTCGAATCTAGTCATACACGATAATATTTTTCCATTTAAACTCTAACACTACATTGTCACAATATTTTGCACCAAATAAAACAAACAATTTTGCGGCAAACATCGCACAAAACATCACATAAGTATGCATTAAAACTACCAGAAAATGTTTTACCAAACAACTCAAATGTATACATCCAAACAACACTATTTACTAATCACTGTAAGAAATTGGGTGCAAAACTCATTTGTATACTATACGAACAACACATTTTTCCACGACTATGCAGTTGTGACAGAAAGTATTTTAGAGTCCAAATAACAGGAAAAATCGCACTTTACAAGAACGAGTTTAATCACAATATTGGTGTCATGAAATGAATACTAGTTACACAAACTAGTACCACAACACAATTTCAAAAAACATGCTTAAAGCACTCTATTGTTCCATCATTACGTAATGATTCAGAAACTTTCAAAATAATAAGAAGTTAAAGATTTATCTTTAAATAAGATTCCATAAGACTACAGCTTATTTTTCCCTTAAAATTACCATAGTGACAAATTCAAAAAGGTTCGTAGTTAGTTTTGGACAGATTCACAAGAAAGAATTTGATTCCATTTATATAACCAAAGCAACCTTTTAAAATCACATTTCTTGCACAAAATTTAAGCAAACAAACAGACCTTTAAAGTAATTGTACTTCACAAAATTTCAGCAGACAAAACGCTTTATCATACGAATTGTGCATAACTCTCCGTATCGGGAAACACTAAGATCTCCACAAGATCTTAACCGAAAGGGGGTGTTTGGACATAAATTTTGAAGCACGTGAAGTTTAATTTTCATTTTGACACAAATCAAGGAAAACTTAATTACGTGACCACTTTTTAAATTGGAGATTTTCATCTATCGGAACTTTAATGATTTGTGCATCTTGTTAAACACTACAAACCTTTTATATTTCATCATCCAATAACTCACACCTAATTCAAAATTAATTCAAAGAGTATTTTGTATCTAATGACAACAGTTTTGATACAATTTTCTTTTTTCATTTTTTTTTTTCTTTTTTTACTTCAAACGCCAAAAAGTCCAAAACTTTCCATAGCAAAATACCTCATGTGTAAATGAAAATAATTGTAATCATAAGCAATACATTTTCATTCGACTAATGAAGTGAAGCAGTTTAGTCTCGGTATCAATCAAGATAAAGATATCAAACAGCTTTTCAAAATATATTTTGTTTAAAAATAGCTAAATACTCAAAGCAAAACACCTTTAGTTTTTCATTAACGAAACACTATTAATAAAGGGTCCCCTAAATAAACCCATTTATTTCACTAAACAAACACTAATTATTGCATCAATCATTAAATTTATTACTTTCATTAATTTTTTACTTAGCACTCTTTCTCTCTTCCAACCCATATTTTGTACAATGTTTCCCAAATTCATATTTATGAACAAACCCAATAAAGATGACCCTGACTATACAATCTTGTTAATGCATTAACACCAGCCACAAATAATAGTGCTGCAATATCCCACCTAGCAAAGTCTATCCTAATAAAAATTAAAGTTAATACGTTAACACTTTCCTATGAAGAGACATTGACAATGTGATCATGCGACTCATACAAAATTGTTAACGGTTTTACTTCGTTAGCCAAATACAGTTTGTGTTTCTTTTAAATTATTGCAATACGTAAATATG
Organism: Artemisia tridentata subsp. tridentata; assembly: GCA_021014915.2. NCBI lineage: Eukaryota > Viridiplantae > Streptophyta > Magnoliopsida > Asterales > Asteraceae > Artemisia > Artemisia tridentata. Next base: position 213,136,820 of record CP139504.1, on the reverse strand, counting down.
GGTGTTAACCAGTTAGTAAGGACCCGTTTATTTATATGAATGGTATAATTCCTATATTAAAAGAGAATGAAAAGTACGAGAGAGAGCAAATATTTTACTTTTTTCTATTTTCTTTTTCCTTTTTACAAAAGAAGCACACATTGGGAACACCCTGGTGAAACATGCTTACACTTTTACTTAATTTTGAAAATGATCATATTTTAGGACTTGATTCGTGAAATTTGGCTCGAAATTTTGGAGGGAGAAAGAATGTGAGAGTAAAATTTTTTTTTCTAATCATTTTTTTATATACTTTTAATAAAGTTATTTAATAATTAGTAGTTGACTATATTAAATGAGGGTTCAATTAGTGGAAATAGTAGGACCCTTAATAAAATAATCTCAAAAGTTAAGTTTCGTTCTAATGTTTTTAGCATGAACAATTGTCTTTAGTTAATAGCAACACAACGATCTGTCTTAAGATTGTTGCATATATGTGTATATTACTACTAGAGACAAATAAACTGTAACATAGAAACTAAAAGTGTGGAGAAACGATACCGTAATTTTTTTTGCGTGTATAGACTCAAAGAACACAAATAAAGAAAATATTGAGGCATGTGTTGCTCACAGTTTCCTTAAGACAGATTTGTCCTCTCCACGGTGCTTGAGAATCGTGAACGTCTATCTCCCAGGATACAACAACAACAGATAACTCCGTTAGCACAAACGGGCTATCAAGGCGAACCAAAACCGTGCCTTTCCTCTATTACAAAATAGATACACAAGAAATGTGAATGGTAACAAAAAAGGAGAGGAGTGATGATTTGTGTATTTTTCGGTGTATCTAGACAAATGAGAAAAGCTCTCATTTATAGGAGAGGGGATCAAGAGAAAACGGTCAACATTAATTAACAAAATTAATCTTACTAAATGAATTAAAAAAAATTAACCTTACATTTATTTTATTCTTAATTCACATTAGTGTTTTAAATGACTTAATCAATTGTTATTCAAACCTTTGACCAATATTTCCAACAGATTTTTGGATATATATGAGAATTTAAAAGTTTGTGAAGGATATTAATGTAATTACAAAAATTTGGGAAAGATATTGATGTAATTATAAAAGTTTGGAAAGGATATTGATGTAATTACAAAAGTGAGAAGGACATTGTTTTAATATTGAACATTAGTAAATATATAGATGTAATTGGCCCTTATTTTTATTGAGTCACAAATGTGTAAAGTGTTTGGATTGTGTTAGGACATGACTATGGGTATTGAAATAAGAACGGATTTGTAAACTCAATATGCAAGTTTAGAAAATACATGATGTGCGTTTGTTTTGTTAAAGGTTTAGACCAATGCTAATCATTGCACCCCAACCAACCGAGCATTCCAACTCGTCGGCCCCCTAGCATAACGGAAGTCCACCGTGTCTCACCCCAACTTTTTCAAAGATTGGTTGGCTTGCCAACCGAAAGAATAGACACACTTCCCCATTTTTTTAAACGTTGGACATTGAAAAAAAAATATATTCACCAACTCAAAGAATATGAATTCCGATCAATTTTTTTCATACTTCTTTTCTCCATTCTATCAAATATTCACCAACTCAAAGAATATGAATTCCGATCAAATTTTCTTTGATGATGATCTAGATGACGAGGTTAATAGTTTAACCTTCGAGTTTTAAAAGATGCCGCTTTGCTTATTCATCATATTTCCACTTATAGAATCCCAAAAAACCCATGAGCTATGGTATAAAGAGATCGTTATGGTGCTGATGATCATTTAGTGGCGGCTTACTTCGCTGACAAGCCAATGTATGACGAAGCAACATTCTGTACCCGGTTCCGAATGAGCCAACAACTATTCACAATCATTGTTCGAGAATTAAGTGATATTTTGCCGTATTTCCATGCCTTTTTCTGAAAATTGGTCGCTAGGCAAGACATCAATTAGCTGAAAGACCTTTTCACTTGCTCCAACACACTGAAGTAATGAAAAAAAATTGTCTGCGAACCTCCAAGCTGCATATATTAACCATTCACAGTACAATACATATTTGGTAAGTTGCTCAATAGATGCTTGACCAGTAAGAATGAAAATTCCTCCCAATACAATAGCAGAAACCTGCAAGTTTTAGTTGGACAAATAAATATTGTAAATTACTCAGCAATTACATTGAAATCGATAAAATTTATTTTAAGTAAAAAATAAATAAATAAAATCACCAAGGATTCACTAAACCTGTGTTAAACGATAGAAACGATGTTGAAAAAAAATACATATTTACGTTTCATGTTATTGTCTTTCTGTTCCATTAACGCGTACTGTTCTCACTAAAGAAAGGGTTTCTTGAGAAACCTGAATTTCTGGAGGAGGATAAGGCGGGATATAGTCATGGATAATAAGTCAATGGTAGAATACAATTACATTAAAATGATCGAAGAAGAATGTACAAAATAATTAGTATATACTTCATTGGCATGAGCAGTTGACTCTTGAATAAGCTTTGCTGCTTTCTTCTGGTACCTTCAAATTAAAAATATATCCATAAAAAGGAGGATACATGAGTCAAAGCAAACAAAGTAAACTTTAGATATTAATTCCCCTATAAGTAAACAGACTTATCAAATTTAAAATTTTGGATACTCACCGCCCATAAACCAGAAAGATCATACAAAATAGAGCGCATATAAAGCAAGCTGACAACGCAAGAGGCCAGCTTAATGTCAGCAGATTAATCAGTGCTCCAATCCCATGGGAAATTTTGCTTCAATTTAAACTATGTGGATAAGAATAAACGAGGTTATAAAAATATGAGCTAAGATAGATCTTGACCAAGGTAACAACCTGAATGGAGTTCCGCGCTATCAGATGTACATTGTTTGAAACGATATGTGACAACTTTTGATAATCCGCCCCAAGCCTGCTGGTCAAATTTCCAACTGGTTCTCTATCACAGAAGGATATATCCTGAAGGTAATTGCTTGTTAAATATACATATGTAAATGTCTGAAATACGTAACAGGCTAAAAAGCAGAAAGCACCTGAAGTAATAGATTCTGGTATAAGGTTTCCCTTAGACGTTTGAGCTATAAAATCATAAGAAAAATATTGTTTATAAGATGCTTGCCTTGAATAGTCGTGTTAAGAAAAGAACATTAGCCTTGAAGTTTCCGACTTTTAACGAAGATACAATCACTCACCAGGACCAAATTTGCAATTCCAAAACAAGCACTTCGTAATCCTCTAAAATCCACAAGAGGCAACCTCAGCTCATAGATACAACTTCAAATGCAAACTGGAATATAAAGAGCAAAAAACACTTTTATCCGGGTTTATTCTACATTTCTTCACATTAACATAAATCACTTGCTGTAAAACCCTAAAATCTGAACTTACATTTTTCTTGATCATTTCAAGTTAACCTAAGTCTAATTAATGAATATATGAGGTTAAAAACTATAAGTTATAAATATTTAGCACATTATTAATTTATCCTAAGCAAATAAATGACACACACTACCCTTACACGTTTTCTTTGATAAGGTGATAAGAACACAATTAAAACAAATTAATGTACTACTAGAATTAGAAGATTTGGTGTTCCCTATTACCTGAATATATTATACGCCCCTCTCGTTAATTCCCTCACAAAATATCGGTATCTTTTCCCTCCTCCCTCACAAGAAAACACCGAACCTCATAATCCCTAAACACAAAAATTCGGCCTCCTATTTTTCTCCCAAAAACCGAACTAAACAAAAACCATAATCCATAGTCATTTGCTCTCAAGATCAATAATAAGAAGAAGAAAACTATAGAGTGGCGTCTTGTGGTGGTTTCGTGGCTTCTTTCCTCCTTGTTTCATCCTTGATTCGACTAAGTGAGGTGCTCATGATTTCCTTTGGTTTCTTCTTATAATCGACACATATACATATAGATAACACATAAAAATCAGAATTTAATCTTGAATAACATGCTTGTTTAAATCATGTGTTGTGATTATTCGTTAGTTAATTGATTAGTAGGTTTGCTTGTCACATGAAATTGATAAACTGGTCTACTTGTGAATCGGATTCTTGCATGTGTTCTCAATTTGAATTAGCCCTAAAAACATGTCATTAAAACCCTAATATGAATCAGTTAATATGTCTTTAATGTGATCTAAAATCTGGAAACCCTAGGTGGTATATTAACGTGGGGGTTAAGGGGTTTAGGGCTTGGGAATTCTATTATTTTATGTGCTTGGTTGTGGTTATGATGCTTGATGATTATGTGTGTATTGTAATGTCTTGTTAAGCTTAAAACCTAGATGATAACATGTGTGATAACCAGAATAAAAATGGATTTAGAATTATGGTTTTAAGTATGGGAATTAGTTGTGATTTTGTATTAGTATGCTGTTTAGAATTTGTGTTGTTTTGAAAGAGGTCTAAATTGATGATACCAACATGTTTCTGCTTAATTATTGAAAATCAATTGGTATTTTTGATTTTTAGTTTTCAAACCATAAGGAGTTAAGAGCTCTAATTTTACAAGAGTGATGTTTAAGTTATGTGAGACTTCCTGGAATTTCTGTAGATTTTTCTGAAGGGTCTAAATAGTTTAAACAAATATAAACTTTTGGAGTATACCTGTAGTGCACTTTCTGGACAGGTTTGGGAAAATGATTTTTGAAATGATACTTGCACTTTGAAATAAAGTCTGCAAAAATTAGGGTATGTGCTTAACATATGTGTGAACCCCAGATAAAAGGAGAGCTTGTGGAGCTCATTTGATGGGTCTAAAAATTCATGAGAAACTGGACTAGAATTACAATATAAACCCTAAAATGAGTTATAAGTATAACTATAAGTATAAATCATTAAAAACCAAATATGACTTATAAAATAAGCTTGTAAATGATATGTGAACCCTAATTCGTGTAGATTTGTTAAAGAAGACGTGACGTTGTTTCCTTGTGTTCATTCATTCGTTTGCTTTTCTTTCATTGCGTTAAGGTACATATATTCTACCCTTTCTCAGCAAAGGTTTTTCTCTCATGACTCTCATTATGATCCTTGACTTTGTTTATAATTCTCTTTGATATGATTCCCTTTATATGATTCATTTTGATATGATTTCGTTTGCTATCCCATCTATTATGATACTCATTGATAACATCAAATAGTCCTGATATTTTAGCATCAATTCCCCCCTAATATGCTCATAATTTGTATCATTTTACTTGAATATATACTCTTATTCATTAATATTTCATTTTCAGGTTATTAATGAGCATAGGAACAAAAAGACGCGAAATTGGAAGGTTATTAAAGAAAATATAGAAAAGTATGATGGCCATAACACTATTCATGACTACAAACATTCTATGCCTTCAATCCTCTAGCTAACACTTTGATTTATACTATACCATAACACCTTCACCCACAATGCATCCTTCCCATTTTGCAATAAAAAATGCTACACCACAACACTTACAAAATAAGAAAAAACCAAGCGTAACAATACACGGATCAATCCTCATATCGCCATGGGCTTGTTTTCTTTCTTGCACCAGTTTGTTTTGATATTCCTCCAAACTCAGCAGCTGGCTTTTTAGTCATGTTGAACCTAACTAACAATGTTTCACCTCAAACCACAAGTATGGAAGCATGGAATCGCCCAGGAAGCATGCATTTCGCCCAAGGGATAGCCTAGCATTAATACTCGCTCACCTAGAGCCCCAGACATTGCTCACCCAGGTTTAACTTGAATTTGGTAGCACTCGCCCCCTTCTCGCCCAGAGTTTAACCCACTTGCCCCTCACCCAACCTCGTTGGTACACACGTGTATGGTTGAAAACTAATATACTATTCAATCTAATGGATCATATTTAAAAGTTCATTTTGGTAAAAACCTTATGCTAGGACTTGTCTAGTAAGTAGGTACCTATTATGGTCCGTTTAAAAAAAATCTCTCTTATTTTTTTGCTTGATTTGTTTCTCACCACATATCTTATGGTGGGTCCTTTATTCCACAGTTTTTTAAAAGTTTAAATAATAATAATTTTATCCTAATTCTTACTACAACTTCTAAATCAAACATTTTTTTTACTTTCACGACATCTTAAATCAAATTCTAAACCAAATTCAAATCCAAACCCACAAATAACCAAACGGACCCTAAAAACAAGCTACATGTGCATGGGGGTTGATGTAATACCAACCGTTCATAATTTACTTTGCATAAGATTTCGCCATGATAGTTCACTTAGGAGTAGAGACAAGTCGGGCTGCTCGTAAAAAGCTTGGGATCAGATCGGTAAAAAGCTCATTCGAGCCGAACCTAAATGAGCCTTGAGCCTGAGTTGTGGATCATTTATTAATCGAGCTCGAACCCGAGCTTTTTATAAAAAGTTTGATTAGGCTCGCGAGCCTTAACGAGCACTATGATATTTTGAATATTTACATATATAACACGTGTTATGTATTTGTATTTTCATTGACGCGACGTAAAAACTAGTCGATCCCGAGCCGAGCTTGAGCTAATATAATATACCACGAGCTGTGCTCGAGCTTGTATAATATACAACGAGCCAATCTCGAGCCTACTAAACAAGACTCGAACCAAACTCGAGCTTTATAAAATTTAAACGAGCCGAGCTCGAGCTCTGGCTTGGATCATTTCCACCCGTACTTTATAACCTTACATTGTATTCTCGAGTATCATTTAAGGAATGAAAGTAAAGAAAATGAAGTGAAACAAAAAATGTTGTGTTCTCGAGTATCACACTGAGTCCAAGTCTTCACACACACCGACACACCGACTTACACAAAGTCCTAATCTAGATACAACACTTCACGGACTTACACTTTGTCCGTATTTATCCTAACATACCTAATCATGACTCACACATAAGTCGAATACAAAAATTTACAACCTATACAACTTATAGAGTTTGGGGGGAAGAAGAGAATCGTAACACAAGTTACGTTTGTGTGTGATGACTCTAACACTTCGTTTCTTGACGAATACGAGTGTTCTTATCTTGCACTTTGATATAGAGGGTAACGGGATCACTTATTAACACATATCGACATGTTATATAGATCAAAGAAGAGAGGAAGAAAGACAAGAAAGTTTTGGTGCAAAGAGGGTTCGTTTTTCTGAGAAAACAGTGCAGTATTTATAGGCACTAGGAGGAGCAAGGGACGGTCCCGTATATATAAGGGACCGTCGCCATGTTTACAGAACCGTCCCGACATACGCTCCTATTTTTGTCCTTATGTGGTGAAAGTTTATCTGGTGAAAAACTTATCTGATTTGAGCGGGAAAACTAGCTGTTGGGAGATTTGAAATTCAAATTTATTTTCTTTAATAAAACATTTCTTTTTAATTACAAAAATACTTTTGTAAAAATGTTTTGTCACATAAAAATGTGAAGTTTTGAGAAAATAAAATCCTTGATCACTTTACTAATGTCGGTATTGTGTTTGTTCATACCTGAAGTGATGTTGTAGTCGGTACGTTGTCGAAATGTTTTCCTCGGTTAAAAACTTATCAAATGTAGTTTTACGTATCGTGTTTTTATATTTTGTGATTATCAAAACGTATAGAGACCGAATAATGCAAATGACGTTTTTGACATTATTTGTATTAACACAACTTGATCCATTTTGCTCAAATTACGTCCAAAATAGCTAACTTTCACCAATTGCTTGATAACAACTGAGATTTATAAAAGTAAGTGATTAAGTGTCAATTCTCATATAAAATAATATAAAACAAGCAATAAACATAGGATAAATGATGCTAATAATATGTTGTTATTTGATGTCATCATATACTTAGGTGGATTTTTTATTTACTATCTTTGCATCAAGGCTTCTAATAGCCAGGATAGCTCATATGTACTCTTTCTACAAATATGCAATGACAAATCCAACACTTTTTTTTCCCAAAGTGTTACATTTAACTGACTATTCATACAAGCAAACATTTACTAGAACGTAAATTCGCCTTTATGAACATGCTCATGAACAAAAGGTGCCTACGGGTCAAAAAGCAGGGGGTACACCCGACGACTCCTTGGATACGACTTCATAACGCAAGCCTATTCCAAGGTACACAAATACCCACAGTTTGCCACGAGCGAGTTGCTGGAAAGTAGCTACTCAATAGTATTAGTTATAATGTGCACGGCGAAACAAAAGTACTTGTTATCGTGTCAAAGTTAAACAAACTTTCGACAATAGATATGCTTCATGTTTAACTGATCACTAAACATAAGAATAACAAATACATACAATAAATTGGCGCATAAGCTAATTTCATTAAGAGTTCAGGGTTACAACATCCTAACTAAAAAACCCAGGCCTACACGAGCCTGGTTAACACATGTAAAGTAAATTTGCTAGACAAGCTAATTTCACTAAGAGTTCAGGGTTACAAATATTCTAACTAAAAACCCCAGGCCTACACGCACCTGGTAAAATACAAGATAATAAATTGACGAACTCTTAATTTCAATACAAACTCATGGTAAACAACCCCTATTACAAAACCCAGGACTTTACATGCCTCGTACATTCTACAACACATTCCTGATACATCACAAGTTACAAACAAACGGCCAAGGCCTCTAAGTAGTCTAAAATGCGACCTTGCAAAACCAGGTTCCAACCTACTTACGGGCAACGGATGACAGGTCTGGGCTTCAAACAACTCACCCTCCTCCACTCTTCACCTTCAACCAGCCAGCCAACTAAAACTGTCGAGAGTATACATACGCAGTTGAGCAACGACTCGAGAAAAGGAGAAAGGGTCACAACACAGCCCATGCGGCAAACACAAAAACGAGGCAAACGCACTCTCCACAGTAAAAGAGTGGACGTCCACCATGAGCAACAAATCCCTGGGCGTCCACCTCGGAAGTGACCCTCAATCTCTCCATCATTTCTATGTGAGCATTGTTACCGACCCTGAGTCCAACTTGAGCCACAACCATAACCACGCGAACACAGAGGTATAACAATGGATCACCGATGAAGAGTCCACCCATGGTGGTCGATGTACCCCACCATAGACGTACGGTGAAACATTTAAGTTTCACCCCAAGGTGGCCAAGCTCATCTTGAATATAGGGTGCAACATTTAAGTTTCGTGTCAGGATGACCAAATCACCCTGATAGGACTTAAAGCGAGATAGTAAGTCTAAGGCAAGACCCTCCATGCCTTCTATCCTAAAAATCACTTGCAAAACTCCACCGGGATCGACATACATCCAGGAGATAGCAACATTGGACAAGGAAAGAAAAGGAGAAAATAACTCCATATCCAACCCCCATGCATGGGTAAAAGGTCCCAGACCCCAAACGTCTTCGCCATCGAAATGACTACTCTTCATTTCAAAAACACGAAAATTGAAGGAAGATAAAATTCCCTTCGTAAATAAAAGCCTACGAAAAAACTTATTGAAACAAGTTTTTAGGGTTTTGGAATGATGTGAAAAAATGGGAGGAAAAGAGGCTTTAATTGGTTGCAAGTTGTAACCCCCCCCCCCCCCCCAATATTTCTAGCCCCATTTATAGGAAAAGAAAATGAATCAGTGGGTGACACTTGGCAAACGCCCACTAGGTTATAACTCATTTAATGAGGCGCGTGGTAAACACCCTGCAAGACGTGAGTAACGCTGACGTCAACACTTATGTCAACTACAGTCGAGGGGACACGTTATACACGCTGCTAAAGAAAATGTCAGGATGACGCCGTCTACAGTCTCAAAAGCATAAGACGTGTCAAATCCCAAACATAGCGAATAAATCCGAATCAGGATATTCATACACTTCCTCATGAAAACATCAAATACACACATTCCTCAATTCACTTTACAACCATGATCGAGGTAAAAAGCCTGCATCTAGTTATCATCACAAAAGACAAAAAGAGAGCATCAGCCTGGCAACAAAGGGCCTGGGAGCGAACACTGGTAGCAATAGCACGGACTTGGGAACTCAAGTACAATAAAGTCCAGCATCACATCATAGTGCATGATCTAATACTAGACTAGGGGACTTTGTGGAAAAGTAGAAGGCGGGGGGGGGGGGGGGGTTGAATAGTTTACCGGTTTTTAAAACTTTATAAAACTTTATTTGTGAAAAACTTTGATTCGATTCTTTTGTGAATTCAAACAACATCAATATGAACACTGAACAATACTATCTAATATAAACAATAAATATAAAGAAATGAGATGGAAAGATCAAACTGGGACAAAGAGATTTATAGTGGTTCGGTCACGAAGCTCTTCTTCGCCCTACTCAACTCCCCGAGTACCAAACTCGAGAGTTCTAATCACCATGTCAACAAAGCTCCCTTCAGGCGGAGAAAACCGTACAACGTCGCTTATCCTTATTTCCGACACAAAGCTAAATCTCGAGTACTAATCTTAGCTAGTACCAATCTACCACGATCCACATGATCCTTACTAATTTACACAATCAACACACTTGACTCGATCTACCCGATCTACCCTTGATCCACTTGATCAACACACAAGCTCACAAGCTACAAGAGATCTCCAAGATCTCGACAAGATCACAATGATCTACTCTCACTTTACTCAATCTATCCGATCTACCCTTGATCCACTTGATCAACACACAAGCCCACAAGCTACAAGAGATCTCCAAGATCTCAACAAGATCACAATGATCTACACTCATAAACTACACAAATGAAAATTAACTTGATGTATGCTAGGATACAACAAGTATGTAACAAGTGTTACAAGTGCACTAACTATAACTACAACACTTTGTATCTTCTTTGATACTTTGTGTTCTTCTCTTGTACTAGGAGAGGAATGAAGGTGATCACTTAGTTGGATGACTGGATCACTCTTTAAACAAATGAAAACTAAACTAAATGATCAAAGAGGATAAGATGTGTTAAGAGTTTTAAACTCAAAAAGTTGTGTGTGAAAAAGGATGCACAAAAACTGTGAAGAGGGTTGGTATTTATAGGTAGAGGAAATTTGCCCATTATAGGGACACGGTACTGTGAAAAACTAGAAGTGGGGTTGAATAGGTTTTACCGTTTTTAAAATTAATTCGCTTTGAATACTTGACGTGATTTCAACTTAATGTAAACAAATAAACAATATAAGTAAAGTAAGTAAGGAAAGAAACAATCAAACCACAACACGGATGTTTATAGTGGTTCGGTCTACAAGGACTCTCTTTCTTGCCTTACTCCACTCCTCGAGCCTCTAACTCGAGAGTTTTTCTTCACTAAGAAACAAGCTTCATTCTAGGCGGATAAAACCTTTACACGTCGCTTACTCTTTTTCTGGTACAAAGCTAGATACCAAGTTCTAGTTCGAGGTAGAACCAACCTAACGTCGCTTACACTTTTTTCGGTACTAAGCTAGATACCGAGTTCTTTACAAGGGTACAACCACTCCCGACACTATATGTGTTTTGAGGACTAAAACACTAACTGATCACTACTGAATATTTGGTATAACAATGATGTGTGAGCTACAACTAAATCACACAGTGATTATTCTAACAGATTTGCAACAGTATGTTGAACTTTGATGCTTGATCTCTTTGCTACAAAAGAAAGATCACTACAAATGAAATGAATGAATGAATGGGTTAGTAATGTATGAAAGAATGTATATGTAATTTATGCTATATGAGTGATGAGTGAACTTGAATGATCAGCTTGCTATTTATAGGCAAACTGATCAAACAGCTCACGGATTTGGCGGAACCAAATCCAGGGTTCCGCCCTTTATGTTGTTTGGTTCCGCCGGGACATGACAACTATATCTTTACAAATCTTTCCATATCTTGCCAAGATCTTACACAATCCAATTATTTGCTTGAAGATCTTTCTAAAATATTTACTAAATCTTCAAGATATCCTAAAGATATCCAAATGATGTATGCTATGATGTCATGTATATATTTCCATTTTAAGATTTAATATGTAAATAATATAAATGTATATATGTATGTAACATGTATCCTAGTGATCATGTAGCATGTATATGATGAGTTTTAAAAGCTTATTACTATAAATGTAAAAGACTTTAACTTATATTTATGCTTTGCTAAAGATAAACTTTATAATTGTCATTAACAAAATATAGCAAAGTTCATAAAATATAAATAACGTTTTTAGGACGATATTTGTATTAACAATCTCCCCCTTTTTGTTGATGACAAAACATAAAGTTTATTTTTAAGCAATGGAATAAGTAAAGTGTAAGTCTTTTAAAAATATAGATTAAAACTAGTTTTATGCAAATTTTTGAAGTCTTTTGAATTCAATTTTGTCATAAAACATGTATGAAATGCATGATGTACGAGTTTAATCTAATCTCCCCCTTTTTGTCGAAACAAAAAGAAGAAATGCATAGCGGAATGTGGTAAATGGCCCTTGGTGATTACTCCCCCTAATTTGGAGTACCAAGTATGATGCATGGATTTTGAGAACTTAAAAGCTCCCCCTTGGATAATACTCCCCCTAATTGGAGTGCCAAGGTTTTATGATGCATGAAATGATCCTACAAAAACAATAGTTAGTGTATGTAATGCTCCCCCTTGATCAATACTCCCCGTTGTTAGGGTACCAACGTATGTGATACAAGGATTATGAATGCTACAAAATAAGGATTAGTACATGATATGCTCCCCCTCGATCTGTGGAAAACTAGAAGGGGGGTTGAATAGTTTTACGTCTTTTTAATTTATGAAAACTTTTGTTTACTTTTTAAAAACTTCGATTCTATCTTATGTGAATTCAACTCTTGATCAATATGAACATATATAAACAAATATAGATAAGTAATGCAAGTAAGGTAAATATAATGAAACAAGAGAGAGAGATAGAAAGATCAAACCACAACACGGAGATTTATAGTGGTTCGGCTACAAGGACACCTTCCTTGCCCTACTCCACTCCTCGAGTCACCTACTCGAGAGTTTTCTTCACTATGTCAACAAACTCCCTTATGGCGGAGAAACCTTACAAAACTTTAGCTTACACCGGCTTAACGACACAAAGCTAGATGTCGAGTCCTAATCGTAGCTAGAACCAATCTCACAACTTATACATAACTTCTACATGACTTCTTCACGACTTCTTCACAACGGCTTCACGACTTCTTCACGACTTCTTCTTCACGACTACTTCACGACTACTTCTTCACAACTACTTATTCACAACTACTTCACAACTAATTTACAACACCACTACGTAATTACACTTAGATCTACTTATCACAACTACACAACACTTTACACAACAACACTATTGAATGAGGTAAGTAATAACACTTCTTCACTAGTTGAAGTAGAGTTCTTCTTTTGCACTTTTGGTGGTGGAAGCTTGGATCACTTAGAAACCAATGCTTAAGAAAATATGATCAAAGGATTTACAATGTTTAGAATGAATTTAGAACAGAAAGTTTTAGTGTGCAAAAGGTGAGTAAAAGTTCAGGAGAAGGCTGGTATTTATAGGAGAAAAATTGGACAGTTGGAGGTCTACTGGAGCGGGGGCGGTCCCCTTAATAATTAAGGGGGCCGCCTAGCAAAATTAAGGGGGCCGCCCCTACTGTCCGTTGGCCAATTTTGTCCTTTTGTGGGGAAGGTTTTTCTGGAACATTTTAACTGATTTTGGTTAAAAATTTGAATTCATATTTTTATAAAAGATTAAACATTTTTATTTAATGCCAAAAATGTTTTTCAAAAATATATAAAATGTTTTTGATGTTTTATAAAAAATCTAGTTATTAAGAAAATGTTCCTTTGATCATATAATGCATTAAGCATTAGTTCATTCATACCTTAAGTGATTTGAGTTGTAGAAATAGATATTTTCAACTAAATACTTGTTTACGTCATAATTTTCTGATTAATGATTTTACATTTTGTGATTATCAAAACGTAGAGATATCGAAAAATATTAATAACGTGTTTAGGCATTATTTATATCAACAATCTCCCCCTTTTTGATGATTACAAAATCTAAACTCATTAAATCTAAAAATTAGTTTTTAGATAAGTATTTAGTGAGTTTACATCTATTTCTCCCCCTTTTTGTAGAATCAAAAAGGTTAAGCCGATAATTTTTAGAATCAAATATGTCGGGACGAAAACTCCCCCTTGATGTGTACTCCCCCTCGTTTGGGGGCACCAAGGAAACGAGCTATGGAACGCTTGCAAAAAAAATGTTAGAAGCACAAGTATATGTAACAACAATAAGCAAGCATATAGAATAAGATCATTCATTTAATAAAGGTGTTGTGGATAAGTACACAACCAAAAGATTACAACATGAAACATGCAAGCATACAAACAAAAACTACTAATGAAACTACATAATCATCTTAGAGGTACATGGTCTTCCATGGAGCTTGCTTACAAGAAGGGTTTGAAAAATTATTTTTAAGCATTGCATATGCTTAATTGGGTGAAAATGGAGGTGGTGGTGGTGTAGTGGGTGAAGGAGGTGGTGGTTGTGGGTTGGCAATCATGTGTTCAAGAGATGAAAACATGTAGTGTATCTCATCTCTAAGACCAAAGATTAAGGTCCGGTTATGGACGCAACAAAGACAATTATCACCATGGGCTTCAAGCATTGCCCAAGGTATAGGAAAGAATGGTGGTGGGGTTGGTGATGGTGAAAAGTGAGCATCAAGAGGTGTGATGGGTGATAGGGAAATGGCAAGTTGGGTGTATGAAGGTTCTTAAGTGGATGGTGGTGATGATGCTCTTGGTGATGATGTTAGGTGAGTGTGGATGTAGTCATTTATGGATGAAGTGGATGGAATGGAGGAAGATGAAGCTCCATGGGTGGATGGTGTTTTTGATGGTGCATTTGGTGCACTTGGAGATGAATTTTGAGGTGGTGGTGATGGGGTTTTGATGTCATCTTGGGTTAGGTCAATGAAAGGTTGTTTTGGTGGTATGATAACAAGTCTTTGTTTCCTTCAAGTCTTAGAGATGGAGGATTTTAGTGATAGCATTGTGGATGGAAATGGGTGTTTGATGAAGGTGATGGTTGATGGAGTGAAAGGTAATTGTAAGGAGGGTTTTTATATTGTGAAAATGTGGTTGATTTAGGCAAATTGTGGAGGTTTTGTGGTAATATTCTAAGTCCAGTTCGTGCATTAAGGGTAATGGTAGCTGGGGCTAGGTAAAAGTGGTCACAAGATGCAAAAGGAAACAGTAAATTTTACTGTCCAGATGGCCGGTCCCCTTAATTGTTGGGCGGCCCCCTTAAAAATTAAGGGGACCGCCTAAGGAATTAAGGGGGCCGCCCATCTGGTGATTTCCCAGGCGACCAAATTTGAAAAATTTCCAGAAAAAGGTCATTTTTAGGGTGTCTTTGCAGCAAGTTCCATTTGGATCATGTACATCAAGAATGATTAAATATTATCAATTGCATATTAAAATAAATAATATACATATTTAAGACTAGAAAAAAAATCATATTAGAAGCATAGTCATATAATTTCAAATAACCTAGTAGCTTAGTTCTAATAAGTTTATCATCTAACATAATAGAAGTCATAGCAAGCAAATGTTAAGATAATAATATAACATATAAATGTCTAATTATAACACTGATGATAACTAACGAAACACTCATCAAACAAGTCTATTTCTTCTTCTTTCCAAACATCCTTCCGAGTGTCTTTCCAATAGACTTGAAACCGCCTCGTACTTCTTGATGCATCTGCTGTGTGGTGTTGAGTAGTTCGGTTTGTCTTTCAAATAGCAGTTCGTCTGTTCGTTCGGAAGGAGAAGGAACTTGATACTCGGTGTAATCAAGATCCGGAAGATTTTGAACGAAGGTCCTAGGTGATGGGGTACTAGCACGTGTTGTGCTTTCCTCCTCATCATCATCATCATCGTCTCCTCGATGTGACGTGGAACCACGAGGTGGAAGTGAGACAGATTTACGAGATTTTCCCTTGCCGCTTCGGGGGCGACGTTCATGGACACGAACAAGAGGATTAAGGACCGGTTGAACAGACTCATAAATTGGACTTTGAAGATGTGGATAATGCATCATGACATGATTGTAGAGGCGAGTGAGAAACATGCCATACGGAAGATTTGCATTATGAGTGTTTTTGGCGGACATGATACGGAAGACAAAGAGATATGCCAAATTGTACGGCTGTTCAGCAACAATACAATACAACATATGAGCTATGCTCGCCGTGACATGATCATGGTGACCACCGGTACCGAACGCATTCTCACGAATGAGTTCTTCCCAACGCTTTATGTCGGGGCGTAACTCCTTGAGGAGGATTTGGTTAGCATTGATGTCAACATCTTTTGACTTGATCCTCCGGCTAGTCGTACCACGATCTAGCCCAAGAAATTGACGAATTTCTTCAGAGGATGGAATCTCAGAGTAGTAAGGACCATATTGAGGTCGATGTTGCTCAAGAGATGAGAGATCCCACTCATTTGAGAAGACAACTTGACCGGAGTAGGGAATTCCTAGAATTTGACCGAATTGAGCGAGAGTAAGAGTAATGAATTCGTTTTGAATCATAAAGGATATGAGGATACAGCCATTGGGATCGGTTTGCACCATCACTTGGCTATAGAAGTCAAGAACAAAACGGGGAATGATAAGCTCATTGATTTTGTAGAGACAATCAAGACGAACGTTGGAGAACATTCGTTCGATATAGTCGGATTCATAGAACGATGGATAGACAACTCTCCCTTCATGAATGTTTCTATCTTCAATGGGACGATAGAAACAAGCAATAGCAGGAGAAATGCCTGGAGTGGCAGAGACTTTAGGAATATATTCTTTTGTTTTGGAGACATCACCGACTGTAGTTTTGGGCATTTTCACCTATACAAGAAAGCAACAAAGAAAAATAAGAAAATGACATGCATATATTATATATGCTACTTATGTGGAACGTAAACATACTTCGACTCTAAAACTTAAAACCTAAGAAGTAGTTTACAATGTTCCTTAGTTTTAATTTTTAACTCGCTTAAAATGTATTTTATGATGTTAAAGAATAGTTATAGGGACATTATGACAAGAAATCAATAATATCCGAACGTTCTTTTATACGTCATAAGCTACCTTGAAATGTGGCTAGACAAACATTGGATTGTATATCTAGCTATTTCTTACAAGTGTTTATGTTAAGTAACTTAGATTTTGACTCAAAAATTTCTTTCAAAATGTTGTGCCAAATGCTCCTTTAAATAAGAAAATAACTAGTAAGATTTCAATATACATATGAATTATGTATCTTGATGACTTAAAAACAACTAATTCCGTGTTTATAAACTTGACAAGTAGTTATGAACTTAATTTTGATTAAATTTTGATGATTCTAGCTCCTAATCCAAACACTCTCTTATATTTAACAAAAACATTTTTATGATTCGAAAAATATATTTTGTAGGATTTGTGAGTTGTAATAAATCAATGTGATTAGTTTTAAGAGGTGTTTATGGCATAATTCAACAATGTTATTAGTTTTGAAAGGAGTGATTAGTTTGACAAAATTGTTTTTTAATTACTTAGTTTCTAGGTTGATTAAGCATTCTAATCCTATGGGGAGCATTTGGTTATAAGATTTCTAGACTTAATTTTAACAAATTTTGGATTAAAAGAAAGTTTAGTAAAAGACCTAATTATGATTAGACTCAAAATTGAATGGAATTAGATGAAATGTGAATTAGAAAACTTACAAAATGTGTTGCTAATCAAGATACAAGTGTTTGCCCCTTGCGAAATTAGTCGGAGATGGTGATTTGGTGAAAGGTTTTTGAGTTTGGGTTCGTTCACAGCAGCATCAGGTATGGGTGTGTTTGAAAAGTGGGTGTTTGGTAAAGATTTTTGGAAGAAAAAAGTTTTTGGGAGCTACAGTAGGCCAGTCCCCTTAATTATTAAGGGGACCGCCCCCGTTTACTAGCCGGTCCCCTTAAACATTAAGGGGGCCGCCTAGTAAAAATGTATTTTTGTTGGTTTTAGTTTCTGATAGCAAAATAATTTTATGTATAAATATAGATTTATTATATATCAAAAATACATTGGGTTTTAATGGCACGAGGAAGGAATACTTGACATTTTATTAACATTTTGTTAAGAAAACATTTCTTGAACATTTTGGATAAAATGATCAAGGTGTCAAGTCGACAAGTGTGTTAGGGGATGAAGGTAAAAGTGCATATATATATATATATATATATATTATATATATATATATATATATATATATATATATATATATATATATATATATATATATATATATATATATATATATATATATTTATTTATTTATTTATTTATTTTGTGTGAAAACGTGGGATGTTGAATGGAGTTAAGAAATGATGAGGTAATGACGGAGATAGGTGCTGGCGGTGACGGGAGTTTGTTTCATCCATAGTTTTCTTGACTCGACGGTCAAAGTGCTACTTCTACGTTAATCCACTTAACTCACTTCTCTTCATCACCATGAGTTATGTGACAGTGGACACGAAAGATTTTCGTGTTGAACGTTAAAGTTCAAAAGATGCAAAGAGGGAAGAAAAGGTTCGAGGACGAACAATTTCTTTTAGTTCTAGACAATCAACAAATGACGTATCTAGGTTATGTGCGTATATATATATATATATATATATATATATATATATATATATATATATATATATATATATATATATATATATATATAGTATGTATAAATAGTAGTATAGGAATATATATGTATACATGTATAAGGAATAATCTACTAACTAACATACAAGAACAAACTACACTAGGCATTAAAGACTAATGGGGCATGCAATTAGCTAGTTCATTTATCTACGGATATAATGTTGAGCATGAAAGAGCGGCGTACCTTTTGGTCTTCAACATGTGGTCTTCAAGTTCTTCAAAGCATATTAACTTATAAAAGTCAATTACGAAAGAGATATCGCCATTCCTGATGAGTTTGCAATCTAGCCACTTGGTCCCCATGATCTCATTGGTCCATAGTTGTTTGGCCCAAACATGGTTTGCAATTGACTCGGATGCATATATGGTGGAAGTATTCCCCAAGGATTGAAGCTTGGTGAATTTGGGTAATTCCACATTGGGTAACT
Source organism: Artemisia tridentata subsp. tridentata (assembly GCA_021014915.2). NCBI lineage: Eukaryota > Viridiplantae > Streptophyta > Magnoliopsida > Asterales > Asteraceae > Artemisia > Artemisia tridentata. Next base: position 213,117,684 of record CP139504.1, on the reverse strand, counting down.
ATTATTATGACGATTTGGTATATTTTGATTTCTTTTAGGTTGAGGAGTTTTAGGCCGAGGGTGAGGACTAGGTGGTCTTCTAGGTGGAGGTGTTTTTGACCTTAACCTTGGTTTAGAATATTTTACTTCATTTTTTAAAGATGGTTTATAAAAGGTTTTTACTTCCTCATCACTAGCTATGGGTATTTTTCTATCTTTCATAAGTATATACTTAGGTTTTGACTCTAAAGGTTTTTGCTCACTAGTTTCACATTCAAACTTTACATTTTTAGTTTGACTATTTGAATCCTTAGTTGAATTAAATCCTAATCCGGTTTTATCACTTGATATTCTTTGAATACTTATTATTTCCCAAAGAGAATTACTACTATTTTCGAATTTGTTAAGCCTACAAATTTTCTCCTTAAGTATTTCATTCTCATTTTTAGTTTCTTGACATGTTTTACATTCAAGAATTTCTTTTCCCTTTTCTAAGTTATGTAGTTTAATTTTTAATTCTAGTATTTCTTTTTCTAATTGATTATTTATGTGTTTTAGTGATTTATTTTTAGCCATTACTTTTTGACCTAATATACATAACCTATTATATTCGTTATCTAGGTCTTTTTCATCTAATGATAAATTTTCATCACTAAAGTATTCGGTTTCGGAACGTACCTCACTTGATGTCTTAGCCATAAGACACTTCTCCTCTTTTGTAGTTTCTTTCTCGTCTTCTTCACTGTCACTCCATGCTCCTCCAATGAACGCCTTTTGGTTTTGCTCCTTTGACATCATAGGGCATCTTCCAATGAGATGATTTGGATCACCGCATTTGAAGCACTTCCTCTCGCTCTTGCTACCTTTGTCGTCTTTGTTTCTTTGGAGTGTTTTCCTTTCTTCTTGTGGTTGTCTAACAAATCTTCCTTGTCTTTTGAAAAACTTCTTGAAGTCTCTTACGGCCATGGCATATTCTTCATCATCACTTTCGTAGGTTGAGCTATCCTCGTCACTTGATGCTTTCCTAGCTTTCAACGCGATTGACTTGCTTTGCTCTTTCTTTCCTTTGACCATCTCGAAGTCTTTCTTGATTATTGCTTCGTAGACTTTCAAGTTGCCAATCAACTCGTCAAGTTGAAGAGTTGACAAGTTCTTTGATTCTTCAATCGCCGTAACTTTAGCCCGCCATTTTGGACGAAGAGCCCTAAGAAATTTCCTGACAAAATTCTTACTAGAAAAACTCTCATCAAGTGCCTTTAAACTTGTGATGATTGTGTTAAACCTAGCAAATGCATTATCAATTGATTCCTCTTCCGGAATCGTGAATTGTTCATATTGTTGAACAAGAAGATCTATTTTATTATCTTTGACTTGACTGTTACCTTGGTGAGTTATTAGTAAAGAGTTCCAAATTTCTTTTGCGGTTTCGCACATAAAGATTCTTTCGTATTCTTTACGTGGTAGCGCATTATAAATAACCATTTTAGCCTCATTATTTTTAGAAAGTTTTCTTTTTAAATCATCACTTTGTTTTTCAAAAGGTACAATTTCATCCTTTTTAGTTTCAAGATTATGTTGAATAGGTAAAAAATCACCATTAGTAATAACATGCCAAAGATCTAGATCTTTTGACTTCACATAAGTTTCGAATCGATTTTTCCAATATAAATATCCATCACTTTCAAATAGTGGTGGTCTTTGCATAGATTGCCCTTCTAAATATTTTTCAGATTCCATAGATCGTTTCAAGTTTTAAAATACAGTTAATTTTAAAAATCTTGTTTGACGTGGCTCTTGATACCAATTGTGGAAAACTAGAAGGGGGGTTGAATAGTTTTACGTCTTTTTAATTTATGAAAACTTTTGTTTACTTTTTAAAAACTTCGATTCTATCTTATGTGAATTCAACTCTTGATCAATATGAACATATATAAACAAATATAGATAAGTAATGCAAGTAAGGTAAATATAATGAAACAAGAGAGAGAGATAGAAAGATCAAACCACAACACGGAGATTTATAGTGGTTCGGCTACAAGGACACCTTCCTTGCCCTACTCCACTCATCGAGTCACCTACTCGAGAGTTTTCTTCACTATGTCAACAAACTCCCTTATGGCGGAGAAACCTTACACAACTTTAGCTTACACCGGCTTAACGACACAAAGCTAGATGTCGAGTCCTAATCGTAGCTAGAACCAATCTCACAACTTATACATAACTTCTACACGACTTAATCACGACTTCTTCACGACTTCTTCACAACGGCTTCACGACTTCTTCACGACTTCTTCTTCACGACTATTTCACGACTACTTCTTCACAACTACTTATTCACAACTACTTCACAACTAATTTACAACACCACTACGTAATTACACTTAGATCTACTTATCACAACTACACAACACTTTACACAACAACACTATTGAATGAGGTAAGTAATAACACTTCTTCACTAGTTGAAGTAGAGTTCTTCTTTTGCACTTTTGGTGGTGGAAGCTTGGATCACTTAGAAACCAATGCTTAAAAAAATATGATCAAAGGATTTACAATGTTTAGAATGAATTTAGAACAGAAAGTTTTAGTGTGCAAAAGGTGAGTAAAAGTTCAGGAGAAGGCTGGTATTTATAGGAGAAAAATTGGACAGCTGGAGGTCTACTGGAGCGGGGGCGGTCCCCTTAATAATTAAGGGGGCCGCCTAGCAAAATTAAGGGGGCCGCCCCTACTGGCCGTTAGCCAATTTTGTCCTTTTGTGGGGAAGGTTTTTCTGGAACATTTTAACTGATTTTGGTTAAAAATTTGAATTCATATTTTTATAAAAGATTAAACATTTTTATTTAATGCCAAAAATGTTTTTCAAAAATATATAAAATGTTTTTGATGTTTTATAAAAAATCTAGTTATTAAGAAAATGTTCCTTTGATCATATAATGCATTAAGCATTAGTTCATTCATACCTTAAGTGATTTGAGTTGTAGAAATAGATTCAACTAAATACTTGTTTACGTCATAATTTTCTGATTAATGATTTTACATTTTGTGATTATCAAAACGTAGAGATATCGAAAAATATTAATAACGTGTTTAGGCATTATTTATATCAACACGATCAATACTCCCCGTTGCTAGGGTACCAACGTATATGATTCAAGGATGAGAAATGCTACAAAATAAATGTTAGTTGTAGATAATTCAATTCAACCAAGTAATATGAGTTCAACCAAACATTGTAGTTTAACCTGTTTGACTAAAAAAGTCAACTAATTATACTTTGTTCAAACCAAGCACAAAGGTCAAACAAAGACAATACTTCAAACCAACCATCTAATGTTGCAAATGTTAGTAATTCAATCCAACCAAGATATAATGCACAATTAATGATCACACATAAGCATTAACATAACATCTTTCCATTGAAAATTGTTTGTGATCAAAGTCACAAAACAAGGTGTTACAACATAAAAAGAAAATATCCTAAAAAAGGAAAGTCCTAAAAAGTCCTATAAAAGGAGAAACAATTGAGAGGATCCTAACATCTATTGTGGAGGATGGGAAAGAGCATTTAGGCGCTCTAGGATGTGGTTCAGAATGAACCTCATTTCGTTTTGTAACTCGTGAACCAAGATGTTGGTCCGTTGAGTTAAGTGGACGGTCCTCTCACACATGGAACATCCATGTCTAGGGTAGTTTGGTGGAAGGGATGGTTCATTATTAGTTGTTGATGGTGGTGGTTGGTTGTTTGATGGTGGAGGTGGTGGAATGTATTATGGTGACATGATGGAAGCTAGTAGAGTGGATTGTAAATCCTTGGCTTCACTAAGGTAGGAATCCACCATGTTGGAGAAGGCGTAAAGACGATCAAGTTCTTCATTGATCTCGCCTTGGTTGTTGGGTTGGTTAATCCACATTCCCTCGTCAATGGCATTGAGGGTGGACCTTGGTGAAAGGGGTTAAGGTTGCGGTTGTGGTGGTGCTTGATCATGGTAGAGAGGACCATGAATATCCCGATAGATGGGATGGAAGAGGAGTGGTTCTTGACCCTCAAAAGTCAAGGGTGGTGGATTTGTAGACCTTGGTGGAAGGTCTTCAAGAGTTTCTAAATATGGGTGAGGTGACGTAGGTGGAGTTGCAAACAACTCAATGGGCTGAAGTTGGGGTGAATGTGGAGGTGATGGTGATCTAGTTGGTTGAGATGGAGCGGGTGGTGGTGTGGTAGCCACTAGAGTTATGGTTGGTGGTGGAGTGTTGATGATCACATTAGGTGGTGTTGGAGTTGAGAGAGTTAGGAAATTCTCATTGTCAACAGGTGATGAAATGTTTAAGGGAGATGACTCTTCTGAAGAAGAGTTTAGATTCACAAAACAACAAGGTCTGACACTCATACGAGCTGTCCTTCTTGGTGGTTTGTTTGTTGATGAGTTGTTGGATTTAGTCATTTTTTAGATGAGAAGGGTTGCTTAGAAATGCAGGAATAATGCTTAGAGATGATGGTGAATGTGTGAATTATGATCAACTAAAGCTTCTAATTTATAGGCAGTAAGGTTTATGGAATTTTGTGTTTGGATTTGATGTTGATCCATAAAGAAATGTTGGTTCCTAATGATTTGGAGCAAGAAAATGAACTTGTCATATCACCAAAGTCAATCCATAGAGATGGAGTTGAGTGAGTTTGGGAAGATATGCAGTAAATGCAAAGGGTGAGCGGGAAATCTAATGATTTGATTGTCCCACGAATTACAAGAAACCAAATTGAGGTTTTCTTGCTTGTTACAGAAAGGTAACTTGGATGGAAAATTTGAATTTTCAAATTTTGGTGGGAAATTAATTTCTTATAGTTCTAAGTGTGCTTAAATGGTCCTAATGTGCTTAAATATCAGTGAACTAATCTTAAGAACTAGAATCAATGATCTAAGGTGCGGGATTAAACGGGAAATTTGAAAAAAGTTACTGTTGAATGGCGGATCCAAACGATAACAAATGCGGACCCAAATTTTTGGTTCCGCTGAATCCGCTGGGCTTAATTTGGCGGAGGCAAAATTTTCAACAGACGGAACCCAAAATTTGGTTCCGCCATATCCGCCGATCGAAAAATCTTAACAGTGGCGATTTTTAACTACCCAAAACCCGTTGAAATCCCGAAAATTATCCTAAATCATATGTAATTAATTAGTTGTGATTTTTTAGAAACAAAAACACAGGTTCTAACACATAGTAACACATAGATCAAACGGACGATTTTGAACTTACCATATATGGATGTTAAGCCAAACAGTGGCTTAAACACGGAAAATCGATAACATCAAGTGTTATCATCCTGCGTTGTCAAGTTAGTTCACATAGATGTTTAGTACCAACATAATATCCTAAAAACACAACAATTCACCACATCATTGTTTGAAATTGTTTATACCAAACACTCCCTACTACTTGTTGATCTTCTTGTTGAGCTTCATTATCCAACGCCCAATATTCTTCATCATTCCTCTTGTTTGTCTGAATTCCTCGGATTGGTTCTCGATAGGAGGAAGTTGGCTCATGTATTCGGGAGGAGGAATCCTAGAATTGGGCAAGCCATCATCCTTACTAACTGATGATGATGATGATGATGAGGCTGGAGGATGAGCACGTTTTCCTCTTGACACAGCTACTCTATGGTCACTAAGAGGTACAAAGGTATGGGGAATGTCGAATTAGTCCGGAAGGAAACCTCTAGCATTTGGAGGAATGGGTGAAAAAGCTCTAAAGAGACGGGTAAGAAGCATCCCGTAAGGCATGGCGGTGGTACCCAACACCGGAATATCGGCCATTCTCTTGGCGATATAGTAAGCTAAGTTGAAGGGTTGATGGGTGGACACACAATAGAGCATTTAGCAAAGGCTTGCATTTAGGTGATCCCTATTTCCTATGGTGCACAACATGTTAGCTCTAAGAATCTCTTCCAACTTTCTAAATTGAGGCCTAAGCTCGTTTAGCTCCATGCCAAACGGGTCTTTATCAACCTCTTTACCTCGACTTGTCCTAGTATGGGTGGTCCTAGGTATGAAGAGATGATCACGGATGGTCTCTTTTGGAGTCAATGGTGTGTCGTATGGATGCATACGATCATGGAGAGAATCTAGGATTGATAATGACCACTTTTCGGAATAAAGGCAAGTGCCTTGACCCGGAATTCCTAAGACTTCTGCGAATTGGTTCAAAGGGATGGTGAATTCATGTTGGTTAACTTTGAAATGGATGCTCATGAGTCCATAGTCGTTTGAACTAAGAACAACGCTAGCATAAAATTCTAGCACAAATCTAGGAACTATGGGTTCGTCTATGTCTAGAAGACAATCAAATTGGATGGCGGCTAGTTGTTCTCGGATGATGGTGCCTTCTAAGAATGAGGGGTCTACAGTTCTACCCTCGTGAACATATCATTTTTCTAAAGCCTTTAAAATTTTGACTTGGTCGTTTGTGAGTCCTTTTGTCTTATGGTGTTTGGGTAGGTAATTGAGGGTTTCTTTATGATCATAGTAAGTTGCGGGAGGCATGTTGTTATCCTAGACACGGAAATGACATAGTTTAGTTAAAACTAGCAAAAATACGTATATAAATTTCTAGTGTGTGCCTACATGGGGACAATATAGAGGTGCGGTTATCTTGACTCCTTTTGATGCATGAAAATTTTGTTTATGCAAATTTTATAACAAAATAAGAGATAACCCAAACGCTCCTACTTCAATGTAGCTTCGATTGAATGTACTCGAAAATACATATTAGTTATGTATTCCCTTTAGCATTCAAGAGACATTATGCAAGTGATATTTAAAACATAACGTTTTTATTTGTATGAACAATGTGTGTGGAAACTTATTTTAGACCGATTCGCATCTTACTAAAATAAGTTACATGATCATTTATGGACTCTAGGTTGTTACACCTTTGATCTAGGATTTTGTCTATGACAAGTATGATGATAATATTGACGGAATATTCTATGAAAGAAACAATACTATCACAACAAGGTTTTGCCAAACTTTCTCTTTGTTATTAAACTCAGCCCCAATACTACTTGATCATTAGTAATACGGTTACACTCTAACAGGGATCAATGATCCTTGAGGCTTAACAAAAATAAACAACATTAGACCCCATGTCTAATGTTCCTACACACACTCTTTTGATGTTTTACATATTGACACCCTTTGGTGTTTAAATTCTAAGCACACTAGAACACTACATAACACATATTTTTATCTAAGGGTGTGATCTCCTTTTTATAGTACAAAGGAGATCATTACAAAGTTGATAAGACTTGGTCTACTACTTGCTTGTTTATGTGTCAGTCATTAAGATACAACATGTATCTTGTTTTACAACTTTGTTGACTGAACAAATATCTAGATATTATCTAAGGATAATATTTTCTTCATCCTTATCCATCCAGCAGTAGTATGACTCACTGATCAGCAGCTTCATTTGTACTAGCAGTTCTAACTGTTTGCACTAGCAGTCTTAACTTTTGTACTAGCAGTTCTAACTGTTTGCACTAGCAGTCTTAACTGTTGTACTAGCAGTCTTAACTGTTGTACTAGCAGTCTTAACTGTTGCACTAGCAGTTCTAACTGTTGAGTGTATTTTGCTTATCATTTCAGTATTCTTCATGTTTCATTCTTCTTGTTTTTGTATCATCAAATCTATGAAAATATAATTCCCAACAATCTTCCCCTATTTGATGATTACAAAACAAACACATTCTTGTACGAATTTCCCTAGACGAAGTAGAGAAATTGAGATAATTAAATCTCACCATGAATGAAACCATACTGTCTTCCCCTTAATCTATGCTATCCACCACGTCTCTTCCCCTTTTTGTTATCAACAAATAGAAAAAGTATACAAATATGATTTTTACAACTACAAACTAATACTAATCAATAGTAGTAAGAATCAATAACTTTCCCTTGTGGTGTTGCACAAATACAATAAATGGTTATACATCGAAACATTTAAGCTTCCCCTGAAACCCATATGTTAACCATTCGAATCTCCATTTCTGTAGGCTTTTATGACTGATGAAGAAAAACCAACCATTACCAACTTGTTGATGAAGCTAAATAAACCATCCTTGTGTCCTATATCTTGTACTAAAACTGACTTCGAACGTATACCCATGTATAGAGAGACCTCAATCTCTTGACAATAAACTCATTTTCTATGAGACACTGAGCACTACAACGTTACTCCTTTAAGTGTTTGTCAATTCGTAGTCATATAAAATTGCAGCACAAACAAGTTATCTTTTCTGCCAAAGATATGATAAAACACAATTTTGAAAAATTCAACCTCAACTTCAAATAAGCAACAAATGACCTTTTACACCAATAATAAATTGATAAACAAGCCTTTTTATCTTTTAAGAACCAACTCTCTTCTGTGTGTGATTCTTCCCCTTTGTGTGTGAACCTTGAAAGAAAACCAAAAATTCGACCATACCTCAACTGTTTCTGCAGCAGTTTTCAACGATGCATATCTTGCAACCTAAGGCTCAGATTGAAGATCGCTCCAGTGAGAATCTACCTTGATATACCAAGAACATTCAACAAAAATTTCAGCCCGATCCAACGGTTAACGAAGGAGTTATCGCCTTTTGAAAACAGCCCTGCAGTGAGTTACGAAAATATGAACCAGATCCGAATTTTTCTTCTTTCTTTAGCTAAAACCTTTTCTTTTCCTAGATCCAGAGCCCCCCGCTCTGATACCAACAGTGGAAACTTATTTTAGACCGACTCGCATCTTACTAAAATAAGTTACATGATCGTTTATGGACTCTAGGTTGTTACACCTTTGATCTAGGATTTTGTCTATGACAAGTATGATGATAATATTGACGGAATATTCTATGAAAGAAACAATACTATCACAACAAGGTTTTGCCAAACTTTCTCTTTGTTATTAAACTCAGCCCCAATACTACTTGATCATTAGTAATACGGTTACACTCTAACAGGGATCAATGATCCTTGAGGCTTAACAAAAATAAACAACATTAGATCCCATGTCTAATGTTCCTACACACACTCTTTTGATGTTTTACATATTGACACCCTTTGGTGTTTAAATTCTAAGCACACTAGAACACTACATAAAACATATTTTTATCTAAGGGTGTGATCTCCTTTTTATAGTACAAAGGAGATCATTACAAAGTTGATAAGACTTGGTCTACTACTTGCTTGTTTATGTGTCAGTCATTAAGATACAACATGTATCTTGTTTTACAACTTTGTTGACTGAACAAATATCTAGATATTATCTAAGGATAATATTTTCTTCATCCTTATCCATCCAGCAGTAGTATGACTCACTGATCAGCAGCTTCATTTGTACTAGCAGTTCTAACTGTTTGCACTAGCAGTCTTAACTTTTGTACTAGCAGTTCTAACTGTTTGCACTAGCAGTCTTAACTGTTGCACTAGCAGTCTTAACTGTTGTACTAGCAGTCTTAACTGTTGTACTAGCAGTCTTAACTGTTGCACTAGCAGTTCTAACTGTTGAGTGTATTTTGCTTATCATTTCAGTATTCTTCATGTTTCATTCTTCTTGTTTTTGTATCATCAAATCTATGAAAATATAATTCCCAACAATGTGCAAAAACCGTTTTTCCTAGTCGTGACTCGTGAGAAGATTTTTAGGGGGTGCTTGGTGGGGGGTTAAGGGGGTGGGGAATGGGTAAGATATTTAATTGGGCCCACCTCACTCTTTTTTTGGTGCTTGGTTAGAGTGGGTAAAGGGATTGATTACCCGTAGTGGGTAATCAACCATTATAGAGTAAATTGAAGGGTAAGGGATTAATTACCCACCTCACTCATTCATTTGCATTCCCTTTCCCTTTACCTTTCCCTTTCCCTTTCCCCACTTTGAACCAAGCGGGCCCTTACAAGTATTTGACATGGGGTTTTTTATGAATTGTGATAATGCCTTATGATATGCAATTCCTAACTATAGAAAACATGATTTGTTATGCAATTCAGTGAATATGCTTAAAAATATATATATGCATAAACCCCAAGTTTTGATTTTGTGCAAGAAATAGAAATCCTAGACTCAGATCAGGAATGTAGATATAGTTAGGATACTTACAGAGAGGTTTAAAGCACAAATTGGTTGTAGAGGATGACCTAAATTCTGAGATTGGTTTGCTATGGGTCGAGTTCCAGTAGCTTGTGAGTTTTTGGGGAATGTGATAAACAGTACATGGGTGTTTGTTTTAATATAAAAATTGACTCAGGAACCCACGGATTTGGCGGAGCCAAAATGTGGGTTTCGTACATGTTGTCGATTGGTTCCGTGAGAACCTTTTGACAATTGGTTGTTTTTTACGTGTTTGGTTAATCTAAGGTTCAAGCTAAGGTTCTAACTACACATTTGGTTCCATTAATCCTAAACCAAGTCTAAGGAAGTTAAAGGGTACTCTCTTAAGAGGTTTTGTGAGAATATCGGCAATGTTGTCCTCTGAGGATACTTTCTCGATTGAGATGTTTCCTTTTTGAACATTGTCGCGTAGAAAGTGGTGACGAATTTCTATGTGTTTGGTTCTAGCGTGTTGAACTGGATTCTTGCTAAGGTCGATAGCTCCTTTGTTGTCGCAAAGAATAGGAACGTCATTGAGTTGAATTTCATAGTCGACGAGAGCTTGTTTCATCCACAGTGCCTGTTGACACGCTTTTCCTGCAGACACGTACTCGGCTTCGGTTGTTGAAATTGCTAGAGCCGTTTGTTTCTTTGAGAACCATGCGGTAAGACAATGTCCAACAAAAGTAAAAATACCACTTGTACTTTTTCTATCAACATAGTCACCGGCATGGTCTGAGTCGGCATACACTATGGTTTCAATTTCCGTTCCTTTGGGATACCATAATCCTAAATATGTAGTACCTTTAATATATCTAAAAATTCGTTTGACGGCTTCAAGATGGGATGTTTTGGGATCTTCTTGAAAGTGTGCACATAGACAAACACTAAGCATAATGTCGGATCTACAAGCCGTTAGATAGAGTAGACTAACAATCATTCCTCTATATTTAGTGCTATCTACGGATTCACTTTCTTCATATTTTGTGAGTTTGGTTTCGGAGGACATAGGTGTTTTCATGGGTTTGGAATCTTCAAAACCAAATTTCTTAAGCATATCTTTGATGTACTTAGATTGGTTGAAGAATATCCCATCATCTAATTGTTTAATTTGGAGTCCTAAGAAAAAGTTTAGTTCCCCCATCATACTCATTTCAAACTCGTCATGCATGATTTTTGAGAAATCATCGCATAACTCTTGACAAGTTGATCTGAATATGATGTTATCCACATATATTTGAACTATGATTATATGCGATCCCTGTTTCTTAGTGAAAAGAGTGTTGTCTACTAGGCCCATGGTATACTTATGGTCAACTAGGAAAGTCTTAAGTCGATCATACCAAACTTTTGGTGCTTGCTTAAGTCCGTATAAAGCCTTTTTAAGTTTATAGACATGATTTGGTTTTTCAAAATCGGCAAAGCCGGGAGGTTGTGCGACATACACTTCCTCATTAATAAAACCATTAAGAAATGCACTTTTAACATCCATTTGGAATAGTTTAAAGTCATGTGCACATGCATATGCAAGTAGTATTCTAATTGACTCTAGCCTAGCTACCGGTGCAAATGTTTCGTCGTAGTCTATACCTTCTTGTTGATTGTAGCCTTGAGCTACTAGCCTAGCTTTGTTTCTAGACACTACGCCATTTTCATCCATTTTATTCCTAAACACCCATTTTGTTCCAATTATGGTTTGACATTTAGGTTGAGGGACTAATGTCTAAACATCATTTCTAACAAATTGATTACGTTCTTCTTGCATTGCTATAACCTAAGATTCATCTTTTATAGCCTCATTTATATTTTTGGGCTCAATTGTTGATATGAAACAAAAGAAATTACTTTGATTTTGAACTCTTGATCTTAAGGTTCTTTCATTAATTTCTCCTATGACGTTATCTAATGGATGACTTCTAGATTCTTTGATATTAACTATTTCCTTATTTAAAGGTTCATCTTCTTTATCATTATCTAGATTTTCTTAGTTTTCAACCATTTGACTTTCAACTAAGTCATCATCTACCAAAGGCGATGTCTTAGAGGGAGGTGGACTTTCGTCGAATGTTACGTTCAACGATTCCTCGACTCTTTTGAGGTTTCTTTGTTCAAGACAATGTATGCTTTACTATTTTGTGATTATCCAAGGAATACACCTTCATAAGACTTTGGGTCAAACTTGGTGAGGTAATCCTTAGTATTTAAAATGAAGCACTTGCTTCCAAAAACTCTAAAATATCCTAAGGTAGGCTTTTTGCCTCTATAAAGCTCATATGGTGTTTTATTCAAAAATGGTCTAATTAAGACTCTATTTAAGATTTATGTTGATGTGTCAACGGCGTTACACCAAAACTTTTGTGGTGTATTTTGTTCGTTTAGCATTGTTCGACTCATTTCTTGAAGTGTTCTATTATTACGTTCTACTACACCGTTTGATTGAGGGGTTCGAGGAGCCAAGAAATTATGTGTTATGCCATTAGCATCACAAAAAGCTCCGAATTGAGTTTCATTATCAAATTCACGACCATGGTCGGTTCTAATTGACACAATGCTATTTCCTATTTGATTTTGAATTTTCTTACTTAGAATTTGAAATTTATCAAATGGTTCATTTTTAGTTTTGAAAAACTTAGTCCAAGTATACCTAGAGTAATCATCTACTATTACCAAAGTATATAAGTTTTCTCCATAACTTTGTATAGTGGATGGACCAAACAAATCCATATGCAACAATTCTAGACACCTAGATGTAGACACCATGTTTTTAGCCTTATGCTATTATGAACTTGTTTCCCAATTTTGCAAGCATCACAAAAGTGTTGGTCGTATTTTAACTTGGGTAGGTTCCTAACGAGTTCCTTAGATGATAGAGATTGGATGAGTCTCATGTTTGCGTGGCCTAAGCGTCTATGCCACAGAGTTGAGTTGTCGTCTAAGGAGGTGAGACAAAGTTTGTCTTTAGATGTTTTGTCTAATTTCATAACGTAAACGTTATTCTTCAAAACACCTTTTCCTATGGTTATGCCATTTTTAAGTATCTTACTTCCGTTTTCACTGAAAAGGACGTCATACTTTTTACGGCATAATTGACTAATACTAAGCAAGTTAAAACCTAAGTTATCTACATGAGCAACATCATCAATAGTGAGAGAGTCATGAGAGATTGTACCTTTTCCGATGATTTTACTTTTAAGCTTGCTACCGAACGTGACATTACCTCCGTCGTACACTTGGTAGGTTGAGAAAAGGCTTTTGTTTCCCGTCATGTGTCTTGAACACCCACTATCTTTAATCCACTCGTCCGGTTCATTTGGGTTAAACATTCCATTATCTTGATTCATATATGGAAATGGTGGATAAGGGTTCCATGGCATGTAGTTGGGACCTTGATAGTTCCTAGGCATGTTTGGGTTCCAACTATTTTGATAATGATGCTGTGAGTTGTAGTTACTCTTTGGAAAGGGGCGTTTGGGAATAGACGTTCTAGGTCTTTGTTGAACTGTTTTAGTCCTAAACTCATTTTTAACTTGTCCTAATCCTATAGCAACTGCTGGTTTTTGTTTGTTAACAGTTGTACTAGTGCTAGGTTTTCTTGTGACTTTAACAAATTCAGTACGATCTGAAGTACAAGCCTTCTATTCATCAACAGTTCCCGCGGAACCTTTGGCCACTACTGGCGAAACCAAATTTTTTTTTCCGTCGGATCCGTGGGTGTCTGAACTTGTTGGAACAGTTTCTTGTACTTTCACTGTTTGTTTCTTAAAGCTACTTAAGTCTCCTAGTTTCATTAAGCCTAATCCGGTTTTATCATGAGGCAACTTTTGAACTTTCATTAGATCATTTATACTACTAATGTTTTTATCAAACCTATTAAATTTAGAATTTTGTTTGATAAGCTCTTCATGTGTGGACTTAAGTGTTTCTAGTTCAAGTTTAAGTTCCTGACATGAAACACATGTTTCTTTAGCATCTTTACCCTTTTTCTAATCGTAAAGCTTTTTCTTTTAACCAATAAACTTCGTTTTCTAAAGATTCTTTTTTGGTTTTTAGAAACTTATTTTTGTTTATGATTTTTAGAGTAATTTTACACAGTTTGTTATATTATATTTCTAAGATGTCATCATCAATAGAGGAGTAAGGTGAGTCAGATTGTACCTCATAAGAGTCATGAGCCATAAGAGCAACTTCGTTATTCTTTGGCTCTTTGTCATCTTCTTCACTGTCACTCCAAGCACCACTAACAAAGGCTCGTTGAGTCTTGTTCTTGGGTGGCTTCGGACAATCTCCTATTAGGTGACTAGTATCCCCGCACCTAAAACACTTCCTATCCACTTTTCCTTTCTTATCATCACGGTCTTTCCGGAAGGATTTTTTTTCTTCTCGAGGTTGTCTTACGAACTTCCCTCGTCTCCTAAAGAACTTCTTGAAATCTCTTACGGCCATGGCATACTCTTCGTCTTCGCTACCTGAGCTAGACTCTTCATCATCACTTGACTCTACCCTAGCTTTTAAGGCAATGGACTTGAAATTTTCTTTTTTGCCTTTGACTATCTCTGAATCTTTTTCCATGACCATCTCATGAACTTTGAGATTTCCTATGAGCTCGTCAAGTGGCATGCTTGAAAGATCCTTGGATTCTTCAATGGCCGTCACCTTTGCTCTCCACTTCGGATGAAGTGCTCTAAGAAATTTCCTGACAAAGTTCTTACTAGAAAAAGAATCGTCAAGTGCTTTAAGAGAAGTAACAATAGTATTAAACCTAGCAAATGCACTATCAATGGTCTCATCTTCAGGGATAACAAATTGTTCATATTGTTGAACAAGAAGATCAATTTTGTTATCCTTTACTTGTGAGTTCCCTTGATGAGTGATAATTAAGGATTGCCAAATATCTTTAGCGGTTTTGCACATAAATACTCTTTCATATTCTTTCCTAGGTAAAGCATTATAAAGCATCATTTTAGCTTCATTATTTTTGGCAATTAAGTTCTTTTGCTCATCATTGTGACGAGTAAGAGAACTATCCTCATCCCGACCGCTTGATATATCCTTAATTATAGGTTTATGGTCACCTTCTGCAATGATGTACCATAGATCTATATCTTTAGACTTCACATAAGTTTCAAAGCGATTTTTCCAATATATAAAACTATTTGCTTCAAATAGTGGTGGTCTTTGCATAGATTGCCCTTATTTGTAGTTTTCAAAATCCATTGATCGTTTCAAGTTTTAAAATACAATATATTTTGAAAATCTTGACTAACGTAGCTCTGATGCCAATTCTGGAAAACTAGAAGGGGGGTTGAATAGTTTTTACCGTTTTTTAAATTAATTCACTTTGAATACTTGACGTGGTGATTTCAACTTAATGTAAACAAACAAACAATATAAGTAAAGTAAGTAAGGAAAGAAACAATCAAACCACAACACGGATGTTTATAGTGGTTCGGTCTACAAGGACTCTCTTCCTTGCCCTACTCCACTCCTCGAGCCTCTAACTCGAGAGTTTTTCTTCACTAAGAAACAAGCTCCCTTCTAGGCGGAGAAAACATTTACACGTCGCTTACTCTTTTTCCGGTACAAAGCTAGATACCAAGTTCTAGTTCGAGGTAGAACCAACCTAACGTCGCTTACACTTTTTCCGGTACTAAGCTAGATACCGAGTTCTTTACAAGGGTACAACCACTTCCGACACTCTATGTGTTTTGAGGACTAAAACACTAACCGATCACTACTGAATGTTCGGTATAACAATGATGTGTGAGCTACAACTAAATCACACAGTGATTATTCTAACAGGTTTGCAACAGTATGTTGAACCTTGATGCTTGATCTTTTTGCTACAAAAGAAAGATCACTACAAATGAAATGAATGAATGAATGGGTTAGTAATGTATGAAAGAATGTATATGTAATTTATGTTATATGAGTGATGAGTGAACTTGAATGATCAGCTTGCTATTTATAGGCAAACTGATCAAACAGCTCACGGATTTGGCGGAACCAAATCCATGGTTCCGCCCTTTATGTTGTTTGGTTCTGCCGGGACATGACAACTATATCTTTACAAATTTTTCCATATCTTGCCAAGATCTTACACAATCCAATTCTTTGCTTGAAGATCTTTCTAAAATATTTACTAAATCTTCAAGATGTCCTAAAGATATCCAAATGATGTATGCCATGATGTCATGTATATATTTCCATTTTAATATTTAAAATGTAAATAATGTAAGTGTATATATGTATGTAACATGTATCCTAGTGATCATGTAGCATGTATATGATGAGTTTTAAAAGCTTGTTACTATAAATGTAAAAGACTTTAACTTATATTTATGCTTTGCTAAAGATAAACTTTATAATTGTCATTAACAAAATATAGCAAAGATGCAAGTATTTTCTATCATTGAAACCCATGTCAAAGCTCCACAATTGCAAAAAGTTTGTGGTAAGGTGTTTGGTCAGTGGAATTGGATGTCTAATATGAATCAGTGTAATGGAGGGTGTAGGATTACAGTGGGTTGGAATTGCAACTTGGTTCATGTGATGATGATTCATTCAACTAGATAGATGATTTTCTGCTTGGTTGAGAATATTCAGTCACATGACAAGATATATTGTAGCTTTGTGTATGTTGATAATAATGGTATTGCTAGAAGAGAATTATGGAGAGATTTGCAGATGGCTAAACATTTTTCTAGTGGCAGTCCATGGGTTCTTATGGGTGATTTTAATGTTACTTTGAAAGTTGAGGAACACACTGCTGGTAAATCTACAGTAACTGGTGACATGCAAGAGTTTATTGATTGTGTCAATAGTATTGAAGTTGAAGATGTTTGCAGTAAAGGCTTGTTTTATACCTGGATCAAATCTCCTTCCAAACCTAGTACTAGCATTTTGAAAAAAACTTGATAGAATTATGGTTAATGAAGATTTCACAGCCAGGTTCTCTCAGGCATATGCTGTATTTCATCCGTTTATGGTTTCTGATCATTCTCCTTCTATTCTGGTCATTCCTCAAGTTTTGACTAAGAAGAAAAAGTCTTTCAAATTTGCAAATTACATTGCTGATAAGAGTGAATTTCTACCCTTAGTTGAGAAAGTATGGGCAGAGGAAGTGCATGGAATTCATATGTTCAAAACTGTGAAGAAATTGAGAGCTCTAAAATGGCATCTAAATAAGATGAATTGGAAGAATGGTAATCTGTTTGAAAGAGTGATCAAGTTAAGAGATCAGTTGAAAAATGCTCAATTGGAAGTTGAGAAGAATCCTTATGATGCTTCTAAAAAAGAGATTGCTGCTAATGTTCTTAATGAGTATAATGAGGCAATGGATGATGAGAATAAGCTTTTGTATTAGTGTGCTAAAATTGATTGGTTGTGTGAAGGAGATAAGAACACAGCTTATTTTCACAAAGTTGTAAATAGTAAGAAGAGTATAAATAGGATTCTTAGTATTACAAATGCTGATGGTCAAATTGTTGAAGGTGAGCAAATGGCTGAAGCATTTGTTGATCATTTTGAGAATTTTTTGGGAAGGGCAGTAAATGTGGATCATATTGACTATGTGGGAGATATCTTCACTACTACTTTAACTGATGATGAGGCAGTTGATATGATTAGAGATGTTACAGATAATGAGATAAAGAATGCTATGTTTGACATTGATAACTGTAAAGCTCTTGGCCCAGATGGGTATACAGCATGTTTCTTAAAGAAAGCTTGGAGTATTGTTGGTAAGGATGTTTGCAGTTCAATTAAGGAGTTCTTTTCTTCTGGTAAGCTTCTCAAAGAGGTCAATTCAACCATTATTACTCTAATTCCCAAAATCAGTAATCCTAAAAAAGTGAATGAGTTTAGACCAATTGCATGCTTTAATGTCTTGTATAAATGCATCAGTAAGATTTTAACCAACATAATTAAAAGCAGTTTGGATAAATTGGTCAATTTGAATCAAAGTGCATTGATGAGTGTCTAAATACTCATCATTTCCGTCACATTTAGACTGCAAAAACATTTAAAAACATGCAGATATGCTTCAAAATACAAGAAATATCATTTGATTGTGTTTTTATGTGTTGCAATTGCAAAATGATTGAAAACAGGTGAAAACAAACAAAGTTTGCATAATTAGCAGTTTCAGTCCCTGAAGTTTCAAAAATGGCAAAACAAATCCCCCGGTTTTCAAAAATAGAAAACTATCTTTTATGGTCCTTGTATTATTGAAACTTGTCATGAATAACCCTTGGAAATAGTTTTGAGTTTTGGCAGCATTGGTCCTTGGATATTTCAGGAAATTACACAAATGGTCCCTAAGGTTAAATCCGGATCAATCAATAACCCAAACCCCTACTAAAACCCTTAACCCAGCCAATAAAACCAACCCAGTTACAAGCCCAACACAATAAACCCAGCCCAATCTTATTAAAATTAAACCCGACCCAACCCTTAGCTAATACCAGAGTTTGACTTCGGTCAAACTCTTATCCCTTCTTCCTTTACCGCCAAACCAATACCACCATCTCCACCGCCTTCTCCCTGCAATACCACCCATCACCTCAACCTTTCCCTTACCACACTCTACCTAACAAACCAAAAGCAATTAATGCTTCTTCCCCATTTTCAAGATTATCAGAGATAGTGGATTTTTCCACTATCTCCTTTTTGGCGCCAAAAGTGTGTTCAACGATTGGGATTGATTCAAAGCTATCCAAGTGGTGGGATTTGCTCAGGAAGGAGAGAGGAAGCTTCTGGGAGTGCTATAAAAGGCAGTGAAGACACAAAGAGAAGTTTGTCAATGTTTTTAGGCCAATCATAGAATAGTAGTTAATTTTCCTTAATCGTTTTTATTGTCTTTCTTAATTACATTGTCATTTAAATGCTTTCAGTGTTTTATTACTCATTGACAATGTGTAATAAACCTATTTACAGCACCCTTTTCAATCTATCTTTACATTTCAAGTTGTGCTTAATTCGTACCTTAAATTTCTTTTCATTTCAAGTATTGTTGATTATTGTGTTTATTGGACTTCTTAGCTGACATAACACCCCAACCCGACAAGGGCAAAGATATCACAATAATGGATTCATATCAGATCAAAACAGAGCATACATCTACAGTAATACAAAAATCTCAAAGGATTACAATTGAAATACTGAATCTACAAGGTTACAATGAAAACTTTCAAAACTAACTCTAAACATAATGTCTTCTATCCAATTCTAATCCAGAATAGCTACCAAGCCTTCTAAGTCCAGAGGTACACTCTCACTCATTCCCAGCTTCCTACTAAAACCTGCCGCAGGAAAAGAAATGCGGCTGAGCTACTAGAGCTCAGTGAACAGATATATAGATGACAGAAACAATAACAGATAACAATACAGAAACAAATCAGAAATACAGATTATACAGATACAGAATTAAAGTGAAAGAATAGGAAAGGAGTAAGGGTAAAAGAAAAGAAATGAGAAAGGGATAATGTACAAACCAGGTTTAGGGAAATACAGAAATCCATCACG
Organism: Artemisia tridentata subsp. tridentata; assembly: GCA_021014915.2. Lineage (NCBI taxonomy): Eukaryota > Viridiplantae > Streptophyta > Magnoliopsida > Asterales > Asteraceae > Artemisia > Artemisia tridentata. Next base: position 213,098,064 of record CP139504.1, on the reverse strand, counting down.
AGCCCAGAGATAACAGATAATATCATAACAGAGTAATCATATAATAATCCAGAGGGGATACCTCTCAAGTAACAGATAATATGAGGGGTGACCTCATGTATCAATTGGAGTGATCAGCTCCCAGATAATGTGAAAGACGTGTATCGCACACACCATCAGTCACCAGATATACATATATAACAGTAAACAGTAACAGATAACAGAAATCAGATCAGAACTAGGATGCATCCATGCGCCCCAGTAGGCCAGAATCTTCTCCTACATAACAGATAAAATCAGGGACGGGACAGGTCATCACTCTCCTGCCCTAGAGTCATGCCATCGGTGCATCAATGACATGGACATGAAACCCTCATGCCTAGTGATTGGCTCGGATATCAGACTGTTTAAAGGTCAGAGTTTATCAGATTAAGTTTAATATCAAAGCTTAAGTTCAGATTAAAAGGTTTATTTCCAATAGTCCAAAAAGTATATCAAAGGTTAATAATTACAAGTTTATAGCAATAATCCATTTCAGAAGTTCCTGTCAAAAGTTCATTTAAATCAATCCTTTAATAATGGTTTTCATTGAAATGATCTTACAAAATAGTTTTCATAAAAATGGTCTTCCAAAACGTTTAGTAACTTCCATTTCCAAGTGGTATCGCTTCTTTTTAAAATAGCTTTTCTTAAACAGTTTCATATGTAGTTTAATAAAGGTTCAAAATCAATTAGGTTCAGATAAGGATTTAACAGGTTAAGGTTTACCAAAATCAAATCAAAATTTACAACAGATATATCAGGTTTAGGTTCAGAACAAGGTTCACAGATCAGATTAAATCAAGACTCACAAATTCAGGGTTCAGAACAAGAGATCAATCAGAGTTCAGGAAAAAGGTTCAGAATACAAGAATCATAGCAGAGGTTCAAACAAAAGGTTTAAGACAAACAGATCACAACAAAGATCCACAACAGAAGGGAACATAGCAATGGTATAGGGAATCCTAATAAGGAAAAAGAAATACTGAGAGAAAAGGAAAAGAAACACCCTTACTGAAATAGGGCAGAATATCTGTACCTTATTAGCACAGTAGAAAATCAAACAAACACAGAACAATGATCAGGACTTCTCCTTCTTTACACCTAAGGAAGAGGAATAGAGAATTACTAAAGTTCCTTATTCAGATTATTCCTTTTTGTTTACCTCTTCATTTTATGTAATTTCTATTTTTAGTAACTTTCCAGATTTAGTAAGTTCCCATAATTAGCAGGTTTTCAGAATTAAGAGATATTATCATTTCAGATTAGGTTTAACCCTTATTCAAAGATTATTATGGAATACATTACATTTTTATCAAGTTACAGAAGTTTAGGGTTTTAAATGACAATTATACAAAGTTTAGGGTTTTAAATGTAACTTCATTTATTTTCAAGGTCATTTGTGAAAATACTTCAAGTTACAGAATTATACACTCATTTTATTCAGAATTACATTTTATTCCCTTAAGTTTCACAATTTACAGATTACACCCCTTTAGTTACATAATTTACAAAACCAACCTTATAATTACATATTTTACAAATTAAACCCTACAATATCCATATTTACCAACCAAGCATATTATATTTCATAATTACAGAATATACCATCAGAATTTAGTGCATTACAGATTAGACCCCTCAGAATTCAGAATTTACATATTTAGTCCTTTAAGTTTACAAAACATATATATTAAGTCATAATTCATAACAATTACATAATTAGCCCATAAATCCTCAAAATTACACAACAACCTTTTTATATCAGTATTAACTCAAAATAACTTCAAGATTTCAGATTTACACTTTTGGTCCCTCCTTTTTAATTAATTTCAAATCGTAACCCTAATATGCCATTAATTCATTATATTGCAATATTTACACTTAGGACCCCAAAGTTATATTTTTACCACATTCCTACAGATGTATATGATCTTACAAAAATATCCCAGAAGTTTCCAAGTTGACAAAACAGGTCCTTATACTTTTTATTTCAAATCGGATAACACTTTTTGCAAACAATTACAAACCCTACTATTCACCAATCATTGAACCATCATTAATTCATCCTTAAAACACATTTAATGGCCAGAATTTCATCCAAGAACCCTAACCCTAGTAACCCCAATTTCCATTTTATTTGTTTTCTTTATTTTCATGAAATCCGGTTTTAACAATAATTCACCACGTTAAATCTAGGCTTCTAAAAATCAAAATCATATTTTTCCCAGATCATATGACTTATAAGGAGCCCACGAAAAATAAATAGCATGCCCAGAAAAATCGTTTAACATATATTTGATATTTACGTATGTTTTAGACATCAAAATTACCACGACATGATTTAGGCTATCATAATTCGATCTATCATTTTTCCCAGGTCTATTACATCATATGAGGTCTAAATAAAATATTCATCATGCCCAGAAATTCGGATTACATATATTTGTAATTTACGTGTTCTTTGATCATTATATTTTCATACGCATAGATTAGCATGCATGAATCGATTTACATAATTTATATGAGTTATATAACATGTAAAGATCACAGGAAAATTTCTATATTAATTTTAGAATGTGTGGTTTAGTCGTATGAATTATTTACCTTGCGTTTGAGCAATTCGACAAGAAAAATGGAACAAGAACGAACCAATGAAAACACGTACCAACCCTTATTTTTCCTAGCTTCCTTGCACCTCCAAGAACCCCAGAAAAATCCTTGTTCACGTCCAGAACTTGTGTGATTGCCTTGGTCGAATTTTCTTGTGTCGCTAGGGTTTTTAGTGCTTTTTAGCGATTAGGTTTTTGGGAGGAAAATAAAAGAGATTTGTTTATATCTTAAGAACCGACTTAGGAGGGGGGGGGCAGAAAATCAGTATATTCGGTATTTAGGATCACAATATATTTTGGGTTGATTTTCTTTAACCTTTCCTTAATTTATTTTACATATTATTTAATTTAAAAGAATTAAACATTATATTTAGTTAAATTGTGTAATTCGAAATCTTAATAAATAAATGTGTATGACAATTTTTGAACATTTAAAATGATGTAATATTGTCCCAGAAATTTGTTTGTTTCAGATATAGTTCGATTTCAGAAGTTTTGGAATTATTTCAGAATTTTATAAGTTGTTTAATTAGGTTTTATGTTATCAGGGGTAATTTGGTCATTTTACGGGTTATCTGAATTTCAGGTATTACAACTTCTTCCCCACTAACAAAAAATTTCGTCCTCGAAATTTGCAGAAAGCAGAACAAAAGAGAGCAGAAAACAAAACAAAGACATAACAGACTAAGACGAGAATTGAGGTGAAACGAAACAGAAACACAACTGACGGTGAACAGACATATGGAAGATTTGTTTCTCATGACTCGAACTTGTAGATTCCAAAATTGTTTCAGATCCTCAGAACAGACATAACATACTGAATCCAGATCAGAAGAATAGCATACCAAACGTAGTAGATGAAAATCAGATTCATAGGGTTTTGACGGATATGCCGTTCACAGAAATTGATTAGACAAATCAGATTTGAACATACAGAAAATAGATTATCGAGGACATCAATGGCAGAAAGTTCTATAACAGAAGCTAAGATTAGTATCAGATGTACAGAGGTCAGCAAAACGCATGACGAGAATCCAGACGTATCAATTCGCATAACGGTGAAAGCAGATTACGCGTATAGGTAGAATGAACTTAAAGTCTCACTAACGCAGACGATCTCAAACAGTTATCAGAATTTCTAAAGCTCTAGGGCACTTCTCAAAATATCCGATGCCCACAACAAGTGCACGTTATATGATGTAAGTATTATCACGTTGGCCAGACGTCATAATACTGGCATCATATAAACATGCCCTCATGATGGTCATACTTTATCTCAAGTCGTGAACAGAACAGACTTATCTTAATCCGCCTAGCTCTCCTATGGTCTCAGAGGTCATCAGAATCCAATACCCTAACTAAGAGGAAAACGAATCACTCGAAAAGTTAACGGAAGTCCCAGAATGTCTATCAGGATTTGGTACATCAGATCATCCATCATTCGTCAAATTTCAGATAACAAAACCATCATCCGACATACGCAGAATGAACACAGAGCGGAATTACTGATAAAGAACTTAAATCATTCAAAGGATTTATCATCAGGTAACAGATTTTTAAGTAGGTCGAGCGGAAGTGAATCACATCATCCATAGCTTCACCCGTCACAGAATTTTCGCTTCAGAATTTTCTTCTATTCAAGTTCATGATCTCAGTTTCCATTCTCAAGTCTGCTTCTACTCTCAATTCATCTTAGTACAACTAAAATGAATAGAGAAGCAAGACTGCGAGTCTTGGACAGGTCTACTAGCACAGTTCGGAATTCGCCAACTCAGATTGCTGTCGTCATCGGATGCTTGGTAGTGGTGTCTGCTATAATCTCTGAACGCCAATAACATCTACTCTTCCAGAACAAAGGTCATTCCATTTAATACGAAGACATGATTCTTATTAGCCAATACTATTGGCATTATTTAAGACTCATAATGGTCACGATGAGTACGAAAACAGTTTTCATGAATCTTTTCAGGGATAACTTCATATCTAATTCACATCACTAATCTTTACGAATAAACTGAAATACTTTACGGAAGCTTCTCTCAGTTAGTCATCTCCCATCTTAGGAGTTCTTGAGGTTGCTTCTTCAGTCCTTCAAACATTAAATGAGGTTGTCTGATACAGAGTTCACAAGGATAGAATAATTTAATCATTTATACTCGGAAATGAAAAGTGATTACGGTTGAGATTACGGTTAGGTATTTAAAGGGAACACTGAGGTGAAACAAATCATATCTCATCGGTTTCTTCAATCTCTCAACTTCTATAGCATCATGGCTCGTCAACCGAGATCGGTTCAGAATCAATTCTACTTCTCAAACGGGAGGAAAACTCAGAAGTTTCATCAGAAAATGCCAGAAAATTTGTACAACAAAACTTTCTAGGGGTGGATACTAATAGGTGTCAGGAGAATTTGATAATCAAATGAGATCAGGGTAAATATTTCCATAACAGTGATAAGCTTAACAGATTTAAAGCGGTTCAAGGTTACTATAACAAAATAGGGTGGAGCAGATTGTTATATTTCAGATGCGGTAGCCTATGATAGCTTTTTACGAAGGTCCAGCAAATCAATAATCAAAGATCTCCAAAATCAAGTATATTAATAGTAAACAGATCCGCAGAACGAATATGGTCATTAACCCAGACGGATAGTTCATATGTCAGAGTCAAGTACATGGTTCAGTATAGTGTAGGGATAGGTACGCGAATAGTTCTAGGTGTTGGAGTTTTTGGTTTAGCTTTTAGCATAAGTGACAGGTAGGGTGTACATCATTGGTAATACGGACATCGTATACTGTCAAAGTGAGGCATATGGAACATCGGTTATCAGCATCATCATGGTCGAGTAACAATTCCTTACAGAGATAGTATTTGCATCAAATCCTTCCAAAGAAAACTGATTGGCAAATAAGATTCATCATTCAAGGGAGCAAATTAGTTTCAGTGGATACATTTATATCCAGCATGGGTCATGAATTTATAGGATGTGTCAAACACATTAAGGTTAAATGGTCTTCGGGATGGTCGGAGAGGTATCAGACGGTTTATCCACAGATCAGAAATGAAGGTCAAAATCAGGTAGTGGCAGCAAAAGTTTAACAATCGGTAATCATGTCAGGGGTTCCAAAATTGTTTCAAACGCCAAAGGTGAGACATAGGAGGATAGTCGTCAATATTTTAAATGATCATTCAATTAAGAATAAAATCAAGGTTACTACTAAAGAAAGACGGAACAACAAAGCAGATTTTACCGTTCAGAATGAGAGGGAAAACATCCGTGTACTCGTGGTTAAAACACCACAAGGCTTCTCATGGGAACAGAGATGGTTAAGTAGAAATCAAATAGTGTCAGAAGATTCATAGATGATTATTAGAAACGAGAAATAACTAACAGAATGTATCAAGTATATCATCATCATGGGAATTCTCAGTTTGCCCAAAGAGGCATCAGAATGATTTACAGAAGGTTCAGAGGTCGGAGTGGAGATCGGAAGGCAAGGATCAAATAATGTCAGATACTTACTACGCAATTTCCAATGCTTCAGATTTTATTTAGGTTTCACTTCTTAGGTGGTGCAAGGCATAAGCTCAAATTTCCAAATTAGATTTTAACCAAAAGCAAGACACGAACCAGAGTGGTGCGGAGCAAGATACTTAAGCAAATGACTTATAGTCTACCCATTCCTCACTGGTCATAATTTAAGTTCCTATAGGGAAATCCTAAAGCAAATTCTCAAAGGTTGTCCTACGAGCGCCTACAGTGAAAACTTAGTGGTCCAAACTTCACAGTCAAGGGTAAATGTATTACGAGTCGCAGCCTGTGAGCTCTGATACCATAAATTGTAACACCCCAACCCGACAAGGGCAAAGATATCACAATAATGGATTCATATCAGATCAAAACAGAGCATACATCTACAGTAATACAAAAATCTCAAAGGATTACAATTGAAATACTGAATCTACAAGGTTACAATGAAAACTTTCAAAACTAACTCTAAACATAATGTCTTCTATCCAATTCTAATCCAGAATAGCTACCAAGCCTTCTAAGTCCAGAGGTACACTCTCACTCATCCCCAGCTTCCTACTAAAACCTGCCGCAGGAAAAGAAATGCGGCTGAGCTACTAGAGCTCAGTGAACAGATATATAGATGACAGAAACAATAGCAGAGAACAATACAGAAACAAATCAGAAATACAGATTATACAGATACAGAATTAAAGTGAAAGAATAGGAAAGGAGTAAGGGTAAAAGAAAAGAAATGAGAAAGGGATAATGCACAAACCAGGTTTAGGGAAATACAGAAATCCATCACGAGCCCAGAGATAACAGATAATATCATAACAGAGTAATCATATAATAATCCAGAGGGGATGCCTCTCAGTAACAGATAATATGAGGGGTGACCTCATGTATCAATTGGAGTGATCAGCTCCCAGATAATGTGAAAGACGTGTATCGCACACACCATCAGTCACCAGATATACATATATAACAGTAAACAGTAACAGATAACAGAAATCAGATCAGAACTAGGATGCATCCATGCGCCCCAGTAGGCCAGATTCTTCTCCTACATAACAGATAAAATCAGGGACGGGACAGGTCATCACTCTCCTGCCCTAGAGTCATGCCATCGGTGCATCAATGACATGGACATGAAACCCTCATGCCTAGTGATTGGCTCGGATATCAGACTGTGGTCAAGGTCAGATGTCATATAATAAACAGAGTCATATCTAAGGGTTCATGGCAGAAAGGTCATGTCAACAATTCAGATTAAGATAATAAGGTTTAAATCAGAGTTTATCAATTAAGTTTAATATCAAAGCTTAAGTTCAGATTAAAAGGTTTATTTCCAATAGTCCAAAAAGTATATCAAAGTTAATGATTACAAATTTATAGCAATAATCCATTTCAGAAGTTCCTGTCAAAAGTTCATTTAAATCAATCCTTTAATAATGGTTTTTCATTGAAATGATCTTACGAAATAGTTTTCATAAAAATGGTCTTCCAAAACGTTTAGTAACTTCCATTTCCAAGTGGTATCGCTTCTTTTTAAAATAGCTTTTCTTAAACAGTTTCATATGTAGTTTAATAAAGGTTCAAAATCAATTAGGTTCAGATAAGGATTTAACAGGTTAAGGTTTACCAAAATCAAATCAAAATTTACAACAGATATATCAGGTTTAGGTTCAGAACAAGGTTCACAGATCAGATTAAATCAAGACTCACAAATTCAGGGTTCAGAACAAGAGATCAATCAAGTTTAGGAAAAAGGTTCAGAATACAAGAATCATAGCATAGGTCAAACAAAAGGTTTAAGACAAACAGATCACAACAAAGATCCACAACAGAAGGGAACATAGCAATGGTATAGGGAATCCTAAAAAGGAAAAAGAAATACTGAGAGAAAAGGAAAAGAAACACCCCTTTCTGAAATAGGGCAGAATATCTGTACCTATTAGCACGCAGAAAATCAAACAAACACAGAACAATGATCAGGACTCTTCATTTTATGGTACTTTCTATTTTTAGTACTTTCCCAGATTAGTAAGTTCCCTAATTAGCAGCTTTCAGAATTAAGAGATATTAATCATTTCAGATTATTTTAACCCGTATTCAAGCAGATTAGTTATGGAATACATTACATTTTTATCAAGTACAGAAGTTTAGGGTTTTAAATGACAAGTTATACAAAGTTTAAGGGTTTAAAATGTAACTTCATTTATTTTTCAAGGTCATTGTGAAAATACTTCAAGTTACAGAATTATACACTCATTTTATTCAGAATTACATTGTATCTTAGTTTCACAATTTACAGATTACACCCCTTTAGTTAACAGAATTTACAACCAACCTTATAATTTACATAGTGTTACATATTAAAACCCTTCTAATATCAATGTACCAACCAAGCATATTATTATATCATAAGACATAATATACCATCAGAATTTAGTGCATTACAATTAGAAACCCCTCAAATTCAGAAGTTTACAATATTTTAGTCCTTTAAGATTACAAAACATATATATTAAGTCTAATTCATAACAATTACATATTTAGCCATAAATCCTCAAAGAATTACCCAAAAACTAGTTTATATCATATTAACTTCAAAATAACTTCAAGATTTTCCCAGGATTACCACTTATTGGTCCCTCCTTTTAATTAAGTTCAAATCGTAACCCTAATATGCCATTAATTTAGTATATGCAATATTACACTTAGGGACCCAAAAGTTATATTTTTCCCACATTCCTACAGATGTATTGATCTTACAAAAATATCCCATAATTTCCCAAGTTGACAAAACAGTCCTTAATACTTTTTATTTCAAACGGATAACACCTTTTTGCAAAACAATACCAACCCTACTATTCACCAATCATTGAACCATCCATTAATTCATCCTTAAAACAATTTAATGACCCAGAATTTCATCCAAGAACCCTAAACCTAGTAACCCCGCCCGATTCCATTTGATTTGAGTTTTCCTATTTTCATGAAATCCGTTTTAACAATCATTCACCACGTTAAAATCAAGGCTTCCTAAAAATCAAACCCATATTTTTTCCCAGATCATATGACTTATAAAGAGCCCACGAAAAATAAATAGCATGCCATAGAAAAATCGATTAACATATATTTGATATTACGTATGTTTTTTAGAGACCTCAAAATTACCACGACATGATTAGGCTATCATATTTCTGATCTATCATTTTTCCAGGTCTATTACATCATATGAGTCCTAATAAAATATCATCATGCCCAAAAATTTGGATTACATATTTATGTAATTTACGTGTTCTTTGATCATTATATTTTCATACGCATTGATTAGCATGCATTGAAATCGATTTACATAATTTATATGAGTTATATAAACATGTAAAGATTCACAGGAAAATTTTCTATATTAATTTTAGAACATGTGTTTAGTCGTATGACTTATGACCTGCGTTTGAGCAATTCCGACAAGAAAAATGGAACACAGAACAAACAATGAAAACACCACCAACCCTTATTTTCCTAGCTTCCTTGCACCCTCCAAGAACCCCAAAAAAATCCTTGTTCACGTCCAGAACTTGTGTGATTGCCTTGGTCGAATTTTCTTGTGTCGCTAGGGTTTTTAGTGCTTTTTAGCGATTAGGTTTTTGGGAGGAAAATAAAAGAGATTTGTTTATATCTTAAGAACCGACTTAGGAGGGGGGGGGCAGAAAATCAGTATATTCGGTATTTAGGATCACAATATATTTTGGGTTGATTTTCTTTAACCTTTCCTTAATTTATTTTACATATTATTTAATTTAAAAGAATTAAACATTATATTTAGTTAAATTGTGTAATTCGAAATCTTAATAAATAAATGTGTATGACAATTTTTGAACATTTAAAATGATGTAACATTGTCCCAGAAATTTGTTTGTTTCAGATATAGTTCGATTTCAGAAGTTTTGGAATTATTTCAGAATTTTATAAGTTGTTTAATTAGGTTTTATGTTATCAGGGGTAATTTGGTCATTTTACGGGTTATCTGAATTTCAGGTATTACAACTTCTTCCCCACTAACAAAAAATTTCGTCCTCGAAATTTGCAGAAAGCAGAACAAAAGAGAGCAGAAAACAAAACAAAGACATAACAGACTAAGACGAGAATTGAGGTGAAACGAAACAGAAACACAACTGACGGTGAACAGACATATGGAAGATTTGTTTCTCATGACTCGAACTTGTAGATTCCAAAATTGTTTCAGATCCTCAGAACAGACATAACATACTGAATCCAGATCAGAAGAATAGCATACCAAACGTAGTAGATGAAAATCAGATTCATAGGGTTTTGACGGATATGCCGTTCACAGAAATTGATTAGACAAATCAGATTTGAACATACAGAAAATAGATTATCGAGGACATCAATGGCAGAAAGTTCTATAACAGAAGCTAAGATTAGTATCAGATGTACAGAGGTCAGCAAAACGCATGACGAGAATCCAGACGTATCAATTCGCATAACGGTGAAAGCAGATTACGCGTATAGGTAGAATGAACTTAAAGTCTCACTAACGCAGACGATCTCAAACAGTTATCAGAATTTCTAAAGCTCTAGGGCACTTCTCAAAATATCCGATGCCCACAACAAGTGCACGTTATATGATGTAAGTATTATCACGTTGGCCAGACGTCATAATACTGGCATCATATAAACATGCCCTCATGATGGTCATACTTTATCTCAAGTCGTGAACAGAACAGACTTATCTTAATCCGCCTAGCTCTCCTACGGTCTCAGAGGTCATCAGAATCCAATACCCTAACTAAGAGGAAAACGAATCACTCGAAAAGTTAACGGAAGTCCCAGAATCAGGATTTGGTACATCAGATCATCCATCATTCGTCAAATTTCAGATAACAAAACCATCATCCGACATACGCAGAATGAACACAGAGCGGAATTACTGATAAAGAACTTAAATCATTCAAAGGATTTATCATCAGGTAACAGATTTTTAAATAGGTCGAGCGGAAGTGAATCACATCATCCATAGCTTCACCCGTCACAGAATTTTCGCTTCAGAATTTTCTTCTATTCAAGTTCATGATCTCAGTTTCCATTCTCAAGTCTGCTTCTACTCTCAATTCATCTTAGTACAACTAAAATGAATAGAGAAGCAAGACTGCGAGTCTTGGACAGGTCTACTAGCACAGTTCGGAATTCGCCAACTCAGATTGTTGTCGTCATCGGATGCTTGGTAGTGGTGTCTGCTACAATCTCTGAACGCCAATAACATCTACTCTTCCAGAACAAAGGTCATTCCATTTAATACGAAGACATGATTCTTATTAGCCAATACTATTGGCATTATTTAAGACTCATAATGGTCACGATGAGTACGAAAACAGTTTTCATGAATCTTTTCAGGGATAACTTCATATCTAATTCACATCACTAATCTTTACGAATAAACTGAAATACTTTACGGAAGCTTCTCTCAGTTAGTCATCTCCCATCTTAGGAGTTCTTGAGGTTGCTTCTTCAGTCCTTCAAACATTAAATGAGGTTGTCTGATACAGAGTTCACAAGGATAGAATAATTTAATCATTTATACTCGGAAATGAAAAGTGATTACGGTTGAGATTACGGTTAGGTATTTAAAGGGAACACTGAGGTGAAACAAAATCATATCTCATCGGTTTCTTCAATCTCTCAACTTCTATAGCATCATGGCTCGTCAACCGAGATCGGTTCAGAATCAATTCTACTTCTCAAACGGGAGGAAAACTCAGAAGTTTCATCAGAAAATGCCAGAAAATTTGTACAACAAAACTTTCTAGGGGTGGATACTAATAGGTGTCAGGAGAATTTGATAATCAAATGAGATCAGGGTAAATATTTCCATAACAGTGATAAGCTTAACAGATTTAAGCGGTTCAAGGTTACTATAACAAAATAGGGTGGAGCAGATTGTTATATTTCAGATGCGGTAGCCTATGATAGCTTTTACGAAGGTCCAGCAAATCAATAATCAAAGATCTCCAAAATCAAGTATATTAATAGTAAACAGATCCGCAGAACGAATATGGTCATTAACCCAGACGGATAGTTCATATGTCAGAGTCAAGTACATGGTTCAGTATAGTGTAGGGATAGGTACGCGAATAGTTCTAGGTGTTGGATTTTTTGGTTTAGCTTTTAGCATAAGTGACAGGTAGGGTGTACATCATTGGTAATACGGACATCGTATACTGTCAAAGTGAGGCATATGGAACATCGGTTATTAGCATCATCATGGTCGAGTAACAATTCCTTACAGAGATAGTATTTGCATCAAATCCTTCCAAAGAAAACTGATTGGCAAATAAGATTCATCATTCAAGGGAGCAAATTAGTTTCAGTGGATACATTTATATCCAGCATGGGTCATGAATTTATAGGATGTGTCAAACACATTAAGGTTAAATGGTCTTCGGGATGGTCGGAGAGGTATCAGACGGTTTATCCACAAATCAGAAATGAAGGTCAAAATCAGGTAGTGGCAGCAAAAGTTTAACAATCGGTAATCATGTCAGGGGTTCCAAAATTGTTTCAAACGCCAAAGGTGAGACATAGGAGGATAGTCGTCAATATTTTAAATGATCATTCAATTAAGAATAAAATCAAGGTTACTACCAAAGAAAGACGGAACAACAAAGCAGATTTTACCGTTCAGAATGAGAGGGAAAACATCCGTGTACTCGTGGTTAAAACACCACAAGGCTTCTCATGGGAACAGAGATGGTTAAGTAGAAATCAAATAGTGTCAGAAGATTCATAGATGATTATTAGAAACGAGAAATAACTAACAGAATGTATCAAGTATATCATCATCATGGGAATTCTCAGATTGCCCAAAGAGGCATCAGAATGATTTACAGAAGGTTCAGAGGTCGGAGTGGAGATCGGAAGGCAAGGATCAAATAATGTCAGATACTTACTACGCAATTTCCAATGCTTCAGATTTTATTTAGGTTTCACTTCTTAGGTGGTGCAAGGCATAAGCTCTAAATTTCCAAATTAGATTTTAACCAAAAGCAAGACACGAACCAGAGTGGTGCGGAAGCAAGATACTTAAGCAAATGACTTATAGTCTACCCATTCCTCACTGGTCATAATTTAAGTTCCTATAGGGAAATCCTAAAGCAATTTCTCAAAGGTTGTCCTACGAGCGCCTACAGTGGAAACTTAGTGGTCCAGACTTCACAGGTCAAGGGTAAATGTATTACGAGTCGCAGCCTGTGAGCTCTGATACCATAAATTGTAACACCCCAACCCGACAAGGGCAAAGATATCACAATAATGGATTCATATCAGATCAAAACAGAGCATACATCTACAGTAATACAAAAATCTCAAAGGATTACAATTGAAATACTGAATCTACAAGGTTACAATGAAAACTTTCAAAACTAACTCTAAACATAATGTCTTCTATCCAATTCTAATCCAGAATAGCTACCAAGCCTTCTAAGTCCAGAGGTACACTCTCACTCATCCCCAGCTTCCTACTAAAACCTGCCGCAGGAAAAGAAATGCGGCTGAGCTACTAGAGCTCAGTGAACAGATATATAGATGACAGAAACAATAGCAGAGAACAATACAGAAACAAATCAGAAATACAGATTATACAGATACAGAATTAAAGTGAAAGAATAGGAAAGGAGTAGGGGTAAAAGAAAAGAAATGAGAAAGGGATAATGCACAAACCAGGTTTAGGGAAATACAGAAATCCATCACGAGCCCAGAGATAACAGATAATATCATAACAGAGTAATCATATAATAATCCAGAGGGGATGCCTCTCAAGTAACAGATAATATGAGGGGTGACCTCATGTATCAATTGGAGTGATCAGCTCCCAGATAATGTGAAAGACGTGTATCGCACACACCATCAGTCACCAAATATACACATATAACAGTAAACAGTAACAGATAACAGAAATCAGATCAGAACTAGGATGCATCCATGCGCCCCAGTAGGCCAGATTCTTCTCCTACATAACAGATAAAATCAGGGACGGGACAGGTCATCACTCTCCTGCCCTAGAGTCATGCCATCGGTGCATCAATGACATGGACATGAAACCCTCATGCCTAGTGATTGGCTCGGATATCAGACTGTGGTCAAGGTCAGATGTCATATAATAAACAGAGTCATATCTAAGGGTTCATGGCAGAAAGGTCATGTCAACAATTCAGATTAAGATAATAAGGTTTAAATCAGAGTTTATCAGATTAAGTTTAATATCAAAGCTTAAGTTCAGATTAAAAGGTTTATTTCCAATAGTCCAAAAAGTATATCAAAGGTTAATGATTACAAATTTATAGCAATAATCCATTTCAGAAGTTCCTGTCAAAAGTTCATTTAAATCAATCCTTTAATAATGGTTTTCATTGAAATGATCTTACGAAATAGTTTTCATAAAAATGGTCTTCCAAAACGTTTAGTAACTTCCATTTCCAAGTGGTATCGCTTCTTTTTAAAATAGCTTTTCTTAAACAGTTTCATATGTAGTTTAATAAAGGTTCAAAATCAATTAGGTTCAGATAAGGATTTAACAGGTTAAGGTTTACCAAAATCAAATCAAAATTTACAACAGATATATCAGGTTTAGGTTCAGAACAAGGTTCACAGATCAGATTAAATCAAGACTCACAAATTCAGGGTTCAGAACAAGAGATCAATCAGAGTTTAGGAAAAAGGTTCAGAATACAAGAATCATAGCAGAGGTTCAAACAAAAGGTTTAAGACAAACAGATCACAACAAAGATCCACAACAGAAGGGAACATAGCAATGGTATAGGGAATCCTAATAAGGAAAAAGAAATACTGAGAGAAAAGGAAAAGAAACACCCTTACTGAAATAGGGCAGAATATCTGTACCTTATTAGCACAGCAGAAAATCAAACAAACACAGAACAATGATCAGGACTTCTCCTTCTTCACACCTAAGGAAGAGGAAGACAGAATTACTAAAGTTCCTTATTCAGATTATTCCTTTTTGTTTATCTCTTCATTTTATGTACTTTCTATTTTTAGTAACTTTCCAGATTTAGTAAGTTCCCATAATTAGCAGGCTTTCAGAATTAAGAGATATTATCATTTCAGATTAGGTTTAACCCTTATTCAAAGATTATTATGGAATACATTACATTTTTATCAAGTTACAGAAGTTTAGGGTTTTAAATGACAATTATACAAAGTTTAGGGTTTTAAATGTAACTTCATTTATTTTCAAGGTCATTTGTGAAAATACTTCAAGTTACAGAATTATACACTCATTTTATTCAGAATTACATTTTATTCCCTTAAGTTTCACAATTTACAGATTACACCCCTTTAGTTACATAATTTACAAAACCAACCTTATAATTACATATTTTACAAATTAAACCCTACAATATCCATATTTACCAACCAAGCATATTATATTTCATAATTACAGAATATACCATCAGAATTTAGTGCATTACAGATTAGACCCCTCAGAATTCAGAATTTACATATTTAGTCCTTTAAGTTTACAAAACATATATATTAAGTCATAATTCATAACAATTACATAATTAGCCCATAAATCCTCAAAATTACCCAAAAACCTTTTTATATCAGTATTAACTCAAAATAACTTCAAGATTTCAGATTTACACTTTTGGTCCCTCCTTTTTAATTAATTTCAAATCGTAACCCTAATATGCCATTAATTCATTATATTGCAATATTTACACTTAGGACCCAAAAGTTATATTTTTCCCACATTCCTACAGATGTATATGATCTTACAAAAATATCCCATAAGTTTCCAAGTTGACAAAACAGGTCCTTATACTTTTTATTTCAAATCGGATAACACTTTTTGCAAACAATTACAAACCCTACTATTCACCAATCATTGAACCATCATTAATTCATCCTTAAAACAAATTTAATGACCAGAATTTCATCCAAGAACCCTAAACCTAGTAACCCCGATTTCCATTTTATTTGTTTTCTTTATTTTCATGAAATCCGGTTTTAACAATAATTCACCACGTTAAATCTAGGCTTCTAAAAATCAAACTCATATTTTTCCCAGATCATATGACTTATAAAGAGCCCACGAAAAATAAATAGCATGCCCAGAAAAATCGTTTAACATATATTTGATATTTACGTATGTTTTAGACATCAAAATTACCACGACATGATTTAGGCTACCATAATTCGATCTATCATTTTTCCCAGGTCTATTACATCATATGAGGTCTAAATAAAATATTCATCATGCCCAAAAATTTGGATTACATATATTTGTAATTTACGTGTTCTTTGATCATTATATTTTCATACGCATTGATTAGCATGCATGAATCGATTTACATAATTTATATGAGTTATATAACATGTAAAGATCACAGGAAAATTTCTATATTAATTTTAGAACATGTGGTTTAGTCGTATGAATTATTTACCTTGCGTTTGAGCAATTCGACAAGAAAAATGGAACAAGAACAAACCAATGAAAACACGCACCAACCCTTATTTTTCCTAGCTTCCTTGCACCTCCAAGAACCCCAGAAAAATCCTTGTTCACGTCCAGAACTTGTGTGATTGCCTTGGTCGAATTTTCTTGTGTCGCTAGGGTTTTTAGTGCTTTTTAGCGATTAGGTTTTTGAGAGGAAAATAAAAGAGATTTGTTTATATCTTAAGAACCGACTTAGGGGGGGCAAAAAATCAGTATATTCGGTATTTAGGATCACAATATATTTTGGGTTGATTTTCTTTAACCTTTCCTTAATTTATTTTACATATTATTTAATTTAAAAGAATTAAACATTATATTTAGTTAAATTGTGTAATTCGAAATCTTAATAAATAAATGTGTATGACAATTTTTGAACATTTAAAATGATGTAATATTATCCCAGAAATTTGTTTGTTTCAGATATAGTTCGATTTCAGAAGTTTTGGAATTATTTCAGAATTTTATAAGTTGTTTAATTAGGTTTTATGTTATCAGGGGTAATTTGGTCATTTTACGGGTTATCTGAATTTCAGGTATTACTTAGCTCACATAAGCTCCTGACAAAGCTTATTTAGCTTTTAGAAACCTTAAAACAAGTTATAGTCATTAAAACAAAAATACCAAAAAGAAATCAAGAAAATAGAAAAGAAATCAAAAAAAAATAAGTCTACATGATGAATCAAGCATGGAGCAGGGTTAATTATGGATTGCCCTTGGTTTAGAGCTTATTGGTAAGCTTTAGGACAGGTTTGTGGTCCTTGGTTCTCAGTTCTTGGCTTGGAAGCATTTTGTAAGCATTTTATCATTTTTTGCATTTGACTGTAGAAGCAAGTTTATTGCTTTGATCTTTGTGTTTTTATGTTTCTGTGGTGTTGTTAAGTGATAATATTGATTAAAATTGGTTGTTTGTTCATTGGATTCACTTGGTGCTTAAAATTGAATTTTCACAGTGTAAATTGCATATTTTACAAATCTGTGTTTTATGCTTGTGTTGTTGATGTTTGATGCTCATTTGATCTTGTGTTATCATCTTATAACCTTTGGAATCAGTGTTGTGGTCTAACTCTATCATTTGCTTTGAAAATCTCAAATTAGCTTTTATAAAGTAGTGTTTGGTTTTGCTGTGTTAACTGTGGTGAAGATTGTTTGTGGTGTTGTTCTTGTTTGATGTATGTCACAATAGGTCATTTTAACTCAGTGCAACAATAAAATCCAGTACTTACTTGCTAGAAAGTCAAAATAGCTTTTAACTCTTTATTATTTGTTGTCTGTTAGGATCTATAGGTCCATATTCATCATATTAGTATATAAGTTGGTAATTTAGCTTAATCTCACCTCATAATTGCTTAATATAACATATTCAGTAAGTAAATCTAGATCAAAGTTCATATAAGTCAAATATTAGGTTTTATTACTGCTTCTTTGTTCTAGCAGTACCTTGCTTGAACTAGCAGCAGGTTCATTTTGCTCTAGCAGTACCTTGCTTAGCAGCATGTTCATAAGCTTATTTCATAAGCTTGTGATTTGTTCATTAGTGAGGTTTAGCTTGTGATTATTGTTGTTTCTAGAAGCCCTTCTGGCTAGCTTGCTATTTAAAGTGCTTATTGTCTATTAACTGCTTATTTGGATTGCTTATTGTGCTTATCTTGTTTTCTCAAAACAACTCACTATACTGAGTGATGCGTGCGATGTGTCGTTGCGGTTTAGCAGTATTAATGCCTACTCAAGTTTTAAATTTATATTTAGCCGACTTATCAATAACACACACACTTAACGAGCAGTGTACCCGGTCAGTATGAATATAATGGTAAGTAGAGTGTCGATCACTAAGAGTGGAACGTATTATCTCGTTATTCTAATCAGTATTTTAATATTCTAAATTAGCTATACAACCTAATCTAACGCAAGGGGGTTCAGCCTGAGAGACTGGCACGATTTGGTTGCAATTAAATAATAAACTAAACCAATAGGCACGAATCAGCGAATAGCACACACGTACACAGATAAATACTTGAGACAATAAGAAGATCTGTCCTTATGATTAAGTAGATTGTCACTTGTTTTATTGATAGTTTTATATGAAGTGTATGTAGTTAACCCTTTCTCGTTGGCCCTAATCTTATCGGCGAGTAAACCCTTAATGATTACTTATGTCTAAAAGTTATTCCTAAGTGATCAATTTAGCAACAACCGTGGGAGCCACATTCTCTTCCGTAGTCAAATGCGCAGGCCACTAATAAACACAGAGGTTATCAATGCACTAATAAGTAGTAACCAAAGACATCAACATATAAACTTTAATTGATGGGAAAGCAGTTTTAAGGGAGTGCAACCTTTCCGTTGTCACATTACACAAGCCATCAATCCTGATGAATTAAAGTTTACTAACACAATAAAACAAAACTACTTAATGAATTAAACAAATGCAGCACCTTCTTACAGCTCTTGTATCTTCGTTCGGGTGTATCTTGTGCTGCCTATTCGTCTGAATTCGGCCTTAGGTTTATCTGGTCTTCGTACTTCGTATATAATATATATCGAAATTCGTCTGGTCTTGGGGTATTTATAGTTTCTGTCTGAGGGTAAGATGCGGCGCATCTAGTAAGTAGATGTGGCGCATTGACTTAACTTCGCGTGGGGTCCAAGATTAATATATTCAGGAATATTCGTACACCGCCAGGAGATGCGGCGTAACTCCATAAGTAGATGCGGCGCATGTCGTTTTGTATCTTGGATCGTATCTGGTGAAATCTTGATAGTGATGCGCCGTATGTAATAAGTGAGATGCGGCGCATCTGGAGCAGATTTGTCTTGATCTTGTACATTTCAGTAGACTCTTAACTTCTTGCTTGTTTTGCTCCATAATTAGTCCAAAATTGCTAAGTTTCACCAAATGCTTGTTTTTACCTGAGAATTACAAAAGTAAACGATTAAGTATCAATCCTCATACATAATATAATAAAACAAGTCAAATTAATAGGATAAATGATAGTAATAAAATGTACTTATTTGAGTTCATCAAATATCCCCCCACTTGAACTTTACTTGTCCCCAAGTAAACCTTAGAATTAATCTTATGAAAATGTATCCTAAAAGATATTAGGATTTATTTTTATATTTAAGCATGTATTCATTTTTGTCATAATCACACAACTAAACACTTAACGAATTAGAATTAAAATAAAATAATTTGATAAAAGAAAATCTAATCGTTTAACTGTCCAGTCGTGACGAATATTCTATCATAAGCTTGGCAAGTATACACATCTCCCCCACTAAAGCCAAGGAATAACAAGTCTAAAGCGGTAAAAAGGGTTTTGAGGTTTTAAGGGTTAATCATTCTCCTTAATCTCTATCGATCTCAAATTCCAGAAAAGGCGACAAAATCACAAATACATGATCGAATCCACGAACACGATACTTGCAATTGCTCAAATCCTTAACTCGAATAGGCTAAAGATAGGTCCAAACTTTACCAATAATATTATATCAAAAAGGGCGACAAAATCATAAATACATAGCCGAATCCACGACTACGATACTTAAGATTGCTCAAATCCCTAATCTCAATAAATCAAAGGTTTGGTTGGATAAAGAATAATACAGGGTATGGATAAATTTTGGGATATAAATTGGTGTAAAAATGAAAAATAAACAAAACAGATAGATTAAAATCCTAAGTGTGGTTAATCAATATCCCAACCATCCCATGAATAAGACTCATATCATAGAATAACTCACGCTTTAACACTTGAAACACACGCTTTAGGTAGACACGAATTATACTCAACAAGATCTCAATCAAAGAATAAACCTTAGTTGGTGTTCCCATAACTGCCAACTCTCATTCAATCCATAGATATAATATACAACAACTAGTGGTGATATCGACCACTTAATACAAAACTTTACATAAGTTGGTTAAAACAAGCATCCAACTCTTCCTTTTTTTTCTTTTTCTTTTCTATTTTTTTTCGATTTTTTTTTTCAACTACTAACATAAACATAGATGTGTAAAATTTCACCACATCACTATAATGATAATTCTGGATAATTTTTCCATACTTTTCATGACTTCAGAAATAACGGTAATAGTGAAAGTAGTAAAACACACGAAAAATAAACTCAAAGATATACAATATTTACTTTCACTCCAATTGCATTGTGCAATTTCCCGACCTAACCAAAGATAATGAATTACGCACGCGAACACAGGTAATGTAAGGAAACACACTTTGCCTAAAGCAATTAACCAACCACGGATTTTAATCTATAGGGTAGGCTAAGGTGTAAGGGTGTAACGAAACATTTTAACAAAGGTGTAAGAAACGAAAGGAATGGCTCTGAGTGTTTTTCTAGGGGTATCTTACTCTAAAAATGAGAGTAACAAAAGGGTTTATACGGGGGTTAACTAACCAGTGTAGTTAGCTAATAACACATAACATATAAAGGCTATTTGGGTGTAATCCTAGAAATTTTACCAATTTAGACAAGTCATTCCAATTATATAAATAATACTTATTATGGTGGTCTCGAATAGTATACAAGCCAAGTTCTAAAGTTTACAAGTCACCGGCACACTCATAGATTTGTGAATTTTGAAAAATCACAATTTTTGAAAATAATGTTATGTGTGCAGCTATGCAACTTAGACTTTAAACAAAAACATGCTAAAAATTTTAAATTTTTATATATTAAGCGCATTTTAAGCATATTTTGAAAAGTTTAGGACAAGTAAGTGTTAAGTGTTCTAATTCTCCAATCCCCCCACTTAAGTTAAACAACGTCCTCGTTGTTTGTATAAAAGGTTAAAAACTGGAAAATAAAAGAATTAGAACAGAAAAACTCCCCTGAGATTTGCTCGGTATGATCCTCTATTTGTATAAGAGCAAAAATCATCTTTCTTGTGGATGAGAACGTTTAAGCTTCATAATCAATGTATCCACAGGAAATGCAGGAATCTATAATACCACCAAGGCTTTAAAACACACCTAAATTAAGAAAGGTTCAAACTTGCATAATACATTAGTAGTTAGTTAAAATAAAACATAAAAATTAAAAATGAAAATCATCAGGTCAGTCGATGCGCCGTATCTTATGGAAGAAGATACGCCGTATCGAGCCTGGAATAAATACGGAATAAAAACAAAATAAAGGATAGGATGCGGCGCATCTGTTGTACCAGATGCGGCGCATGTGTTCACCAGACAGACTGTTAACAGTCTGTTGTAAAATGGCTCGTTCCATGGTTTTCTCTCACGTCCTCTCGTATTATCATGCTGAACTTAATGCCAGTCTTTGTCAAGCATGTTAAGAAATAGAAACTGAAACATCAAATGCATAAATGATAATATCGATTAATACAATCCAAAAAGAATAGTAATAATGCACATGGAACAATGTCAATAAACACGTAGAATCAAGAGATCAAGGGTCAGTGTGGTCGTGTGGGTGGGTCCCTGAGGTGCTGGCATCATCCGTCCTAGGCCGGACTCTGCGGGTGTACGCAAGTGTCACTCCAGCAACATGAGTACCATCCGGACGAGTGTGGGTAATACCTGCTGCTCCAAAAGTCGGCTCATACTCGTAACCAGCCACTCTGAGTCCCTCCTCATACCATCAACAACGCCTCTCAAGGCTCTCAGCTCTCCCTCGACTGCCTCAACTCTCTGACTCACCGTGCGTACAGGGACTGGTGGGGGTACTGGTGCCTGCGGCTCCTCCTGATGGGCTGGAGCAACAGCCGGAGCTCCCTGAGGACCTCCCTGCTCCGCCTCTGGCCCTGCAGCTCTAGCGGGCCCCAATGCTACCCAAACGTAATCTCCCATAGCCAACTGGCATATCCCAAGTCTAACCAAATAATCCCTGTCAATAACCGGGAGATGGGTCACCACAACCTCCAGCCCTGCTGGAATCTCCTCCCCAATCACTCCAAAATGGCGGGCCAACCTAGAAACAAAATGCCCGCCAGTCATATGACTCCTTCGATCTCTCCCTGCAGCTGATCGGTGGAGGTAGTGTGCCAAAAAGTGGGGGATGTTCACCGACAACCCCTCATCCATGCTCCTCAAGAGGAAGAGGTCCAGAGTGGTCACCTTCTCAGGTGACTGACCCCTCCCAGCAATGGTAAGTGCTATCAGACGGTGGCACAGCCTCCTCAAGGGCTCCCTGATCAAAGTGTAAGAGGGGGTAGAAGTAGTGATATCACCCCCCGAAGAGATCCTGTCCCAGTAATCACCGAATAATGCCCTGTCAGGGACCGCTCTCAAACTATCATCCCAATATCTGGCAAACCCATCTGACTCAAGCTCCTCAACCGTATGCAAACTCATGGCCAAAATGAACTGTCTCATAGACATCTGCCTCGGCACCCCACCCAGTCTAAACACAAGGGTGTCAGCAATATCCAACCCAGTATCCGTCTCTCTGTAGTAGACCGTACTGAAAAACTCCATCATGAGCTCCCTCACCAAGGGCTCGTCAATCCTGAACAATCTATCCCAAGCAAAAGATCTGAATACCACCTCCTCATCATCACCAGTAACTACCATCTCCATCCTACGTCGTAAACTCTCAGCAGCATGTCCTTCCCCAATCAATCCCACATCAGCGAAATCCAAAACCTGTACCCTAAATATTCTCCTAAAGTAAATCGACTCTAATCTCCGCAAGTAATCATCCAAGGTGCCAGGAGCCAATCCCATATCCTCGTAACGTAGCCACTGATGTCTTTGTGCAGCCTCTGGTAATGCCATCTGAAATAAATTTTCAAAGTTAGTAAACAGTCTGCAAATCAGGTAGATACGGCGCATCTGATTTAATCAGTGCGGCGTATCTGCACAAAGTATAAGAGATGCGGAGCAAGAAATGAGATACGGCGTATGGAGATGCGCCGTATCTAGATTAAGTAATACGGCGTATCTAGAATTTTATTAATTTGGAAATAGGTCGTTACGCCGCATCAATTAACCTAGATGCGCCGCATCTAAAAGCATATCAGTATAAAATAAAGGGGATCAGGCAGGCTTTTCAAGAGTCCGTATCCGTGACGTAAACTCCCACTTAATATCACAGTATCATTTACCCATAATAGTTCTAAAAGCTCAATACACCACTACTAATCCATTTTCCCACTAAAATTCAAAACCGAATTTAAAACCCAAATTTTCGTTCAAATCAAACTAGGCTAGAAATTCGAGGATTTATGCAAATTAAATACGGGGGAGATCATCTAATACAAGTCCTAATCATATCTCTATATCATTTAAGCCCTAATCGAATTAATCACATAAACCCTAATTTTCATATTAAACAAGATTAAATCGAAATAGAATAATTACCTTAATTGTATGATTAGGTGAAGGATTATAGATCGGATTAGAGGGTGGAGTTTAGAAAAATGCTCGGAATTACAGTATAGTTTTACTGTGTGAAAGTTCTTAACTGTGTGAGGATTTTGCGGTAAGAAGTTTAGATCCGGCGCATTCCCGTCGTATTTATAGGGCAAAACGATGCGCCGTATTGAAAAATGGGATGCGCCGTATCTATTTAATCTCGTTGACTAGTCAATGAGTCCTAGTTGGTCAGAGATACGGCGCTTTGGATATTTAGATCCGCCGTATCGCTATGTTAGTGAACGAAATTTAAATAAGGAATGTACCTTGGCCCCCGCAACACGATTCTTTATACATCAAATTGGGGTTAAACGGTCACACCATATGATATAAATGAATTCAAAATAAGAGCAATAGGCATAAACGTTTTATTAATAATTGTAATCTTATTGTTTAGTGGATAGGGATTTATTCCGAGGTTAGGAACAAATATCGTTTTTAAGCATACAAAATTAAGATTACAATTTGAATCAGATGTATAATATGGATAATAAAATTGAGATTATATTGTAGAGAACTTCCCTTTGGGCTAGTCGAATAATCGAAGAGGTTACCTGGAATTATATTTCAAGAATTTAAGACGTTTAATGTTACCAGTATTGAGTTTTCCTCCACTCTCGTTGTCTTATGTTTGATCACTCCAGCTAGCGTCTCTCGGTTTGGTTCAGAACGTAATCTTTCATGGTGATGCTTGAGTCATCCTTTATCCTGAAAATAAACAACTTGTGCACGAGAGTAGCGGACCGATCAAAGTAAATATCAAAAATCAACTATATTTATCAAATTATATTCGTCGTATTAACAAAGGTTAATGCGCCGTATTTTCGTTACGTTTCAAAATATAAGATTTTTGATTCAGAAGATACACCGTATCGACAGAGATCGATGCGTCGTATCTGTTTAATTAATCGAAAACTGTTTTTAATTAAAATAATAGATACGCCGTATCTGCTTAAAGCAGATGTGTCGTATGGCGTTAACGTTTAGAAATTTTTTTTATCAAAAACAGATACGCCGTATCTTGGGGAAAAGATGCGTCGTATCGAATTAATTAAACGCGTTGTATTTTATAAAAATTAAACACAATACGCCGTATCTGAAAAATCAGATGCGCCGTATCGTTCGATTTAGCTCAGTACAACGATAGCAGAATACAAAAAATACGAAAAATAAAAACAAATAAAAACACAAACGAAAATAAACACAAATAAAAGCAAACAAATAACACACAAAACAGAAAATATGCAAAATAATACAATGAATGCAAATTAATCTAATACACAACAGAATTAGCGGTTAGATAAAAAAAAATTAAAAACCTAATTAAAATACTAATCAAATTAACAGATAATAACAATTCACTCCCCGGCAGCGGCGCCAAAAACTTGATGCGTGCGATGTGTCGTTGCGGTTTAGCAGTATTAATGCCTACTCAAGTTTTAAATTTATATTTAGCCGACTTATCAATAACACACATACTTAACGAGCAGTGTACCCGGTCAGTATGAATATAATGGTAAGTAGAGTGTCGATCACTAAGAGTGGAACGTATTATCTCGTTATTCTAATCAGTATTTTAATATTCTAAATTAGCTATACAACCTAATCTAACGCAAGGGGGTTCAACCTGAGAGACTGGCACGATTTGGTTGCAATTAAATAATAAACTAAACCAATAGGCACGAATCAGCGAATAGCACACACGTACACAGATAAATACTTGAGACAATAAGAAGATCTGTCCTTATGATTAAGTAGATTGTCACTTGTTTTATTGATAGTTTTATATGAAGTGTATGTAGTTAACCCTTTCTCGTTGGCCCTAATCTTATCGGCGAGTAAACCCTTAATGATTACTTATGTCTAAAAGTTATTCCTAAGTGATCAATTTAGCAACAACCGTGGGAGCCACATTCTCTTCCGTAGTCAAATGCGCAGGCCACTAATAAACACAGAGGTTATCAATGCACTAATAAGTAGTAACCAAAGACATCAACATATAAACTTTAATTGATGGGAAAGCAGTTTTAAGGGAGTGCAACCTTTCCGTTGTCACATTACACAAGCCATCAATCCTGATGAATTAAAGTTTACTAACACAATAAAACAAAACTACTTAATGAATTAAACACATGCAGCACCTTCTTACAGCTCTTGTATCTTCGTTCGGGTGTGTCTTATGCTGCCTATTCGTCTGAATTCGGCCTTAGGTTTATCTGGTCTTCGTACTTCGTATATAATATATATCGAAATTCGTCTGGTCTTGGGGTATTTATAGTTTCTGTCTGAGGGTAAGATGCGACGCATCTAGTAAGTAGATGCGGCGCATTGACTTAACTTCGCGTGGGGTCCAAGATTAATATATTCAGGAATATTCGTAAACCGCCAGGAGATGCGGCGTAACTCCATAAGTAGATGCGGCGCATGTCCTTTTGTATCTTGGATCGTATCTGGTGAAATCTTGATAGTGATGCGCCGTATGTAATAAGTGAGATGCGGCGCATCTGGAGCAGATTTGTCTTGATCTTGTACTTTTCAGTAGACTCTTAACTTCTTGCTTGTTTTGCTCCATAATTAGTCCAAAATTGCTAAGTTTCACCAAATGCTTGTTTTTACCTGAGAATTACAAAAGTAAACGATTAAGTATCAATCCTCATACATAATATAATAAAACAAGTTAAATTAATAGGATAAATGATAGTAATAAAATGTACTTATTAGAGTTCATCACTGAGCAATCGGTGTAGTTGAGTCAATTTCATAAGTTAATCAAAAGCTCATCAGTAAGCTTAAGCTTGTGTGCTTTCGCTTTTTCTAAAGCTAACCCACCAATCTCAAAGGTTCAGGGCTTATTGTGCATTTTCTAGCTTATTTGATAAGCCTGCTAGTAGCTTTTTGCTTGTCCCATTTTGCTGAGTATACTGAGTAATCAGTATATTCAAGCTTTTTCATAAGCTCCTCAAAAGAACACTAGTGGATCCCACAGGGTGAGCTTGGACTTTTTGGAAAGCTAACCAACCCATCTTGCTACTCCAATCTTCACTTTGTGCTTTGTAGCTTATTTCATAAGCTTATTTTGCCTTTAAAGTTTGCAGCAGGTTGATGCTCTAGCAGTACCTTTATTATACCAGCATTAACTTGCTTATTTGCTTATTCCAAACTTATCAGTGCTTATTTCTTGTCCATTTAGCTTATTTCCAGTACCTTTTACTTATTTTTATCTTATTTCAACTTTGTTTCCTTTTATGTAGCTTATTTGAAAGCTTGTTTGAGCTTGATATTCATTTTGAGCCATAAAGCCCAAGCTGTTAAGCTCATAAGCTTCCAATCAGCTTGTTTTTAAGTTTTAAAATTTTTGTCTTCATTAAAGTTAGTTATTTTCAGTAGTTAAATAGTTTTGTAAAAGAAAATCCAATAAAATCAAAAAATAAAAAAGTGATAGCTTCTATTTAAGCCATTTGGCTTATTTTTCTGCTTTTTCATTAAGCACTTTTCATTTTTATATTTTTCCTAGCTTCCTGTACTTATTTAATATTTCTATAAAAAGTTTTAGATTTTTCTCAGATCGTTTAGTATTTATTAGAATTTTTATTAGTTTAAAAAGCATTTAAAATAGTAATTAATTAATAATAATTAAATAAATAGTCGAATAAATAATTTTCTTTTTCCAATAATTTTCTTTTATCATTTGAATTCTAAAAATATAATTTTCACATCCGTGGGATTTGTATTGGTCAGAATTCACGTTTTATTTTGTACGTTTACGTAATTTTTATTTAAACGTACGTTTTTAAGTTTTAAACGTTTCTAAGTCATTTTCTTTTACGTAATCATTCTTATAGCTTATTTAAGCTATTTTCTTTTATTCCTTAGTATAAATCACTCAACACCTTTTTCCTATTCAATTTCACCCGATCACAAATTCGTTCTATTACAGTGTTCACACCTCGTTGGGACTTAACGACCCGGGGATACACTAAACTCCTTTGGTAAATTGTATTGTGCCCTAGATTGTTTGACTCTTGTTGACCATTTACTTGGTCAATATTAGTTGACCGTTTGGGACCGATCATGCATTTATTCAAGGGAGAAGCATTCAAGATAATATTCTGTTAACTCAAGAGCTGTTGAAAGGGTATAACAGGAAATGGGGTCCTAAGAGATGTTCTTTGAAGATTGATATTGCAAAAGCTTGTGATACTGTCAATTGGGAGTTTCTCAAGAATATTCTTCTCAGATTTGGGTTTCATGTGAAAATGGTGGATTGGATTTACACTTGCATTTCTTCTTCAAGCTTCTCTATTTGTCTCAATGGTGAAGTCAAGGGGTATTTCAAAGGTGGTAGAGGTTTAAGACAGGGAGATCCAATCTCTCCTTATCTTTTCACTCTTGTTATGGAAGTATTCACTTTAATATTGGCCAATAAAATCAGAACTTCAAGTCATTTCAAGTATCATGCAGGCTGTAAAGAGTTAAAATTGACTCATTTATGCTTTGCTGATGATTTGATGGTGTTATGCTATGGTGATAAAGGTTCTATTAGAGTTATAAAGGAGTCTCTTGATGATTTCAGTAAAGTTTCTGGTCTGATGTCTAATTTGGAGAAAAGTACTATCTTTTTTGGGAATGTTAGTATTGGTGAGCAAAGAGGAATTTTGAATATGATGCCTTTTAAAGTGGGTGTGTTTCCAGTCAAATATCTTGGAGTTCCTCTGCTAACTAAAAGATTGGGGAAAATTGAATGTAATCAGTTACTGGATAAAGTGAAGAATAAAGTGAATGATTGGAAGAATAAGTTTTTGTCATATGCTGGAAGAGTTCAATTAATTACCTCTGTTCTTGGATCAATGCAGATTTATTGGGCTTCAGTGTTTCTGCTGTCTAAATCAACTGTTAAAGATATTGAAAAGGTCCTTAAAGGATTTCTTTGGTGTCAGGGTGATTTGGCCAGGGGTAAAGCAAAAATTGCTTGGAAAACTCTTTGTAAACCTAAGTGCCAAGGTGGACTTGGTTTTAAAAATCTCAGTCTGTGGAATGAAGTTCTGTTAACCAAGCATATTTGGAACATTGTGGATCATAAAGAAAGCTTGTGGGTAAAATGGGTTCACATGGTAAAGTTAAGAGGTCATAGTTTCTGGGAAATGAATGTTGAATACAATGATAGTTGGATTTGGAGAGTGTTGCTTGGATTGAGAGATAAAGCTAAAAAGCATATTGAGATGAAAATTGGTAATGGGAAAGAGATTTCTATCTGGTATGATAAATGGTGTGCAATAGGTCCTTTGAGTAAATTCATTACTAGAAGAGATTTATATGATGCAAGGTTTGATGCTAATGCAACAGTGGAAGATATGGTAAGAGATAATCAGTGGATATGGAATACTGAATGGAGGAGTAGATTTCCTGCAATTTGCAATATTCCTGTTCCTATGTTTACTAATGACAGAGATGAAGCCATCTGGAAAGATAAGAATGGGAATTTGAAGAAGTTTTCTGTTAAACAAATTTGGGAAGATTATAAAGAAAGTGATCCAGAAGTCAAATGGAAGAAGCTTGTGTGGTACTCTCAGTGTATTCCTAGTCATTCTTTTGTACTGTGGATGGCTATATTGGGGAGATTACAAACTCAAGACAGGATCTTTCAATGGAATAATGACCAGAATATGAAATGTTCACTGTGTAATGAGTGTATGGATTCTCATGACCATCTATTCTTTCAATGCAGTTATGTTAAAAGTGTTTGGGATTTGATCAAGACTAAAAGTTACATTCAATCTCTGAGCCAGAGTTGGATGAATAATGTGGAAGCAATGACAGTTAATAATAATAACACAATCAAAAGTGTGGTGAGAAGATTAGTATTTGGTTCTATGGTGTATTTTGTCTAGCAAGAAAGGAATAGAAGACAGTTTACTAGTGAAAAGAGAAATCATCAATGCTTAGCTGAAATAGTGCTGGAAACTGTCAAACTGAGACTATTTGGGCTTAAAGTTCTAAACTCTGTGAATGTTCAAAGTGTGGAAAAAGATTGGAATATGGAATTCAAGAAGAAAATGCCTCTGGTTAAAAAGTCTTAAGCTGGAAACAGTTTCTATCTAGTGAAAGGGGTGTTTGGGATAAGCAGTTACTTGCTGATGAATTAAGCAGGATATGGAATTCAGTTCTTATTCTTTCACTGAATCATTTCTGGTCATTGCATTGGCATAATTCCTTGTACCTTGGAGTCTTAACTGGTATGGCTGTACTCAATTGGATACCATATTTTGATCAGACTGGCCTTGGGAGGAGTCTGTTTGGAATATGTGTGGACATTGAGAGGCCTAATCAGTCTAGATGTACCATAAAGTAGGGTTATCCAATGTGAAGGGTAAATGGCCTAGGAGGGGAGTGCAAGAAGATTGGAATTGAGAGTTGTGAAAGATGAAACTTCATGGTCCTTTCTTTGCATTCCCACAGGAGGAAATGGGTGGCATCATGGAGGGTGAGTGTTTCTAAGTAGTTGAGGCCTTCCTTTGAGAGGGAAATGTAGGCTACTTAGAAGAGCCCCCCCATGGATGGGTTATGGTTCCTAGTGAAGCCACACACCTTTCTATCCTTACTGTTGTGGTTGAAGGTTGAATGGTTTGGATGGAAGGGTGATGTGGAAATGTAGCTAGATGGTAGTGCAAAATATGGTGAATTTGAGACATTTCTGGCATGGTTTACTCTATAGTGCAGAAATGGCTTTGGAATGGAAGCTCTGTTTTCATCAGAGATATGAAGTATTGATATCTGTTATCGGATAAGTGATAGTTTCTTGTCTGAATTGATGTTTTTGTATTCTGCTAGTGAATGTAGTATATCTCCTGGATGGGTGTTGTCCATTCCAGTGATTGTCTTCCATTGTAAGTTGTTTCAAATATTAATATATATTCACCAGTTTGCACAAAAAAAAATATATATAGCAAAGATCGTAAAATATAAATAACGTTTTTAGGATGATATTTGTATTAACAGGTACCACTAAATACCACACGGTACCACTAAATTTAGTGGTACCGTGCCAGACAAAGACGCTCCAATTTTTGTTTTTAGTGGTGAAAGTTTATTTGGGGAAGCTTGAAGCTAATTTTGGGGGGAAAATAGCTGTTCTGATTTCTTAACTTATTTTTCCAATAAAACATTTCTTTATAATTCAAAAATAACTTGTAAGGTTTATTTTTGAAAAAAAATGTTTTGTCACATTAAAAATGTGAAGTTTGAAACACAAATTCACTTCTTTGATCATTTGTCAATTTGTAAATTTATTTGTTCATACCCAGAGTGATTTACGTAGAAACGAGATATTTCGACTAAAAACTTGTTTACGTTAATTTTAACGTAAAGTGATTTCACAATTTGTTATCATCAAAACGTGAAGTTATTGAAAGATATAAATAACGTTTTTAGAACATTATTTGCATCAACAGACTTGATAGCATGTCAATATTAATGGCCTAAGCCCATTAACTAGACGCACGGATCAAGCCCATCACCAAGTCCCAATCAACACTTGATAAAGGCCCGGCTTAAATCTCAGGCCACGAAGGCCTGTAAAGACCTCTCAGGCCTAACTGAGTAAGGATAAAGCTACTACTTCCAAACTGTCACTAGCGGTTAAGATGTACCATCTGACACTGCACAGTGGGGGACGCACGACAAGCACCACTATGAGCTAAAGGACGAATGACATATGTCCTCCTTGTCTGCTCCTGGATGATCGACACTTGGCACCCTGACGGTCGTCGATCACTCCCAAAGGGTTTATCTCTAAACCCTACAAATCCTCTCTATAAAAGGAGAGCAAGACACAACATCACACAAGTTTTCACACACTTGGGCAAATACTGTCTCACAGCAGTGAAGTATAGTTCTTGTTTAAGTGTTACCCGAGCTTCTTGATCTATATCAATCTCATCGGGTCCTTACCGTTCAACACGGGAAACAAAGCAACAAAACCATTTCCATCCCATCTCTAAACCGATTCACATACCATACGTAAACAGTACCAGTGATAGTAAAATCATCCTATCTACTAGACCTCCTATTTACCGTCCACTTGGCACAAGACTGTGGGGACTCGATTATATCAAAGTCCAACATCATTTCACTTTTACATAACATATTACTAGACTGGGGGACTTGATAACGTATCATTATTAGTAGTCCAAGCCCACTAACCACACAGTCGAATCAAGCCCATACACCAAGAGTTCACGAGTCAGTCATGACAAAAACTATGTAAACCCAAGTCGAGCTAGGCCTGGTAACGCTTCTCAGGCCGCATAGTATATGCGCAAGAGACATTTGTCCCCAACTGTCACTAACGGTTAAGACGTACGAGTTTGACATAGCACAGTGGGGAAGACACAACCAACAAAATAGGACATGTCTCTAGAGAAGAAGACATTTAAAAACCCAAAAAGAGGAAGACAGAAAAGACACAACAAAGGACTTGTCTCTAAAGAAGAAGGAACAAAAGCGAACTAACCTTGCTTCGCCATCTTCCTTTAGAAAAACCTTGGTAAAAAAGAGAGCCTTCAAAGGTGGAAAATCATTAGCGGTTTCATAGCAAAGAAAACGGAGCGTTTGTAGGGGCAAGTAAAAGTAAGAAGTTAAAAGCATAACTTCTTACCCCCTCACGCCCTATTTATAAGGAGG
This sequence comes from Artemisia tridentata subsp. tridentata, assembly GCA_021014915.2. Lineage (NCBI taxonomy): Eukaryota > Viridiplantae > Streptophyta > Magnoliopsida > Asterales > Asteraceae > Artemisia > Artemisia tridentata. Next base: position 213,065,304 of record CP139504.1, on the reverse strand, counting down.
TAAAATCAATGTTAGTGGGAAACATGTGGTTACGACCCATTGGGCCAACACACCCAAGTTACGCGCGTGCCATTCACGACCCAAAGAGACGCGCATGCAGTCAATATTAGGATGACGTCAAGCACATTTGAATTAACAGGTCTGAACCAGCCAAAAAATTCGAAATGTAGGGATTTGAAATTATTTCGAAAAGATTGCTTTTGCATTTCTCACACAAACATTTAATGCAACCTTATCCTGAACACCCCATACGTCACTCGGGGAACGCGATTTACAGCCTAAGTCATCAATACAAGGAAACTCATTAGTCAGTATGGAAAATCAAACCAGATATGCGGATCCCAATCGCCTGGCATAAGACTGTGGGGACTCAGTTATTTCAAAGTCCAACATCATCTCACTTGTACGTAACATAATACTATACTGGGGTGGGGGGGGCTTGATAGCGTATCATTATTAGTGGTCCAAGCCCACTAACACACGCTCGAAACAAGCCTACACACCAAGAGTTCGCGAGTCAGTCATGACAAGCATTGTGTAAACCCAGGCCGAGCTAGGCCTAGTAACGCTTCTTAAGCCGCATAGTGCATGCGCAATAGACAACTGTCCCCAACTATCACTACCGGTTAAGACGTACGAGTGTGACATAACACAGTGGGGAACATATAACCAACAAAATAGGAGACAAAGCACTCTCTTGTACGAGCCAAGAAGGAAGCGCCACCTGTCCTCTTTGTCTTCTTTATGGATGATCAACGCCTAGCTCCTCCACATCCGTTGATCATCTCTTATGTGTTTGTCTCTAAACCCTACTTGCCTATCTATAAATAGAAGGCAACAATACACAACTTTACAAGTTTCACACACTTGGGAAAATGTTGCTTTACAACAGTAAAATATGGTCTTTGTTTAAGTGTTACCCGAACTTCTTGATCCTTATAATTCTCATCGGGTCCCTACAATTCTACACGGGAAACCAAACAACAAAACCATTCCCATCCCATATCTTAAACCGATTTACATACCATACATAAACAATTTGGAAGATATTTTCAAATTTTTGTATAAACTATATGCTTTAATGTTTTTCAGTTTATGGTCAGCTATATAAGTTAAGCTTTCAAGAGGCTATATTTTGCTTTGTTGATACCCATATTTCAACAATATTCTTTTCCTTGATATCTCATTTTGTAATGGTGTTTACTTTATAAACAAGCTACACGTGCATTGGGGTTGATGTAATATCTAACGTTAATAATTTACCTTGCATCAGATTCACCATGATAGTTCACTTTTTTTTTTTACCTGAGTTCTGACTCGACATTGCGAGCCGACTAATCCCTGGGCAACTACCCCCTTGGATAGCCCGGAGTCATCGCAGGTGAACCTCTGTGGCCACATGGGGATTAATTTTCTCCCCAATGTTTGAACCTGGGACCTCCAGGGACTTTAACCACTTAGGAGACCAAATCCAAACCACTGGGTCACCCCATGTGGTTAAAAGCTTGGGATGAGATCGGTAGAATGCTCGTTTGTGCCGAACCTAAACGAGCTTGAGCCCTAGATCGAGCCTGAGTTGTAGATCATTTATTAATTGAGCTCGAACCCTAGCTCTATATAAAAAGCTTGATTAGGCTCTCGGGCCTAAACGAGCACTATAATATTTTGAATATTTACATGTATAACATGTGTTATGCATTTGTATTTTAGGCGACATTATTAACGAACTCAAAATAGATATACGACAAGCCAAGCTCGAGCCAAGCTTTGATATTTCATTGGCGCGACATAAAAACTAGTCGAGCAATATAATATTCTACCCTTTCTCAGTAAGGGTGTTTCTCTCATGACTCTCATTATGATCTTTGACTTCGTTTATGATTCCCTTTGATATGATTCCCTTAATATGATTCCTTTTGATATGATCCATTTGATATGATTTCGTTTGCTATCCCATTTATTATGATACTCGTTGATAACATCAAATAGTCCTGATATTTTAGTGTCAATTTCCCCCTAATATGCTCATCATTTGTATCATTTTACTTGAATATATACTCTTATTTGTTAATATTTGGTTTTCAGGTTATTAATGAGCATAGGAACAAAAAGACGCGAAATTGGAAGGTTATTAAAGCAAATATAGAAAAGTATGCTGGCCATAACACTAGTCATGACTACAAACATTCTATGCCTTCAATCCTCCAGCTCACACTTTGATTTATACTATACCATAACACCTTCACCCACAATGCATCATTCCCATTTTGCAATAAAAAATGCTACACCACAACACTTACACAATAAGAAAAAAACCAAGCGTAACAATACACGGATCAATCCTCATATCGCCATGAGCTCGTTTTCTTTCTTACACCAGTTTGTTTTGATATTCCTCCAAACTCAGCAGTTGGCTTTTTAGTCATGTTAAACCTAACTAACAATGTTTCACTTCGAACCACAAGTATAGAAGCATGGAATCTCCTAGGAAGCATGCATTTCGCCCATGGGATAGCCTAGCATTAATACTCGCTCGCCTAGAGCCCCAGACCTTGCTCGCCCAGGTTTAACTTGAACTTGGTAGCACTCGCCCCCTTCTCGCCCAGAGTTTAACCTACTTTCCCCTCACCCAACCTTGCTCGCCCACCCTCGCCCCAACTCAAGACTCGCCCAACACTCGTTGGTATACACGTGTATGATTAAAAACTAATCTACTATTCAATCTAACGGATCATATTTAAAAGTTCATTTTGGTAAAAACCTTATGCGAGGACTTGTCTAGTAAGTAGGTACCTATTATGGTCCGTTTAAAAAAATTTCTCTTATTTTTTTGCTTGATTTGTTTCATAACCACATATCTTATGGTGGGCCCTTTATTCCACAGTCTTTTTAAAATTTTAAATAATAACAATTTTATTCTAATTCTTACTACAACTTCTAAATCAAACATTTCTTTTTTTACTTTTACAACATCTTAAATCAAATTCTAAACCAAATTCAAATCCAAACCTACAAACAAACCAAACGGACCCTAAAAACAAGCTACATGTGCATGGGGTTTGATGTAATAGCAACCGTTCATAATTTACTTTGCATAAGATTTCACCATGATAGTTCACTTAGGAGTAGAGACAAGTCGAGCCGCTCGTGAAAAGCTTGGGATCAGATCGGTAAAAAGCTCATTCGAGCCGAACCTAAACGAGCCTTGAGCCTGAGTTGTGGATCATTTATTAATCGAGCTCGAACCCGAGCTTTATATACAAAGCTCGATTAGGCTCGCGAGCCTTAACGAGCACTATGATATATTGAATATTTACATATATAACACGTGTTATGTATTTGTATTTTCATTGATGCGACGTAAAAACTAGTCGATCCCGAGCCGAGCTTGAGCTTATATAATATACCACGAGCTGTGCTCGAGCTTGTATAATATAACACGAGCCGATCTCGAGCCTAATAAACAAGACTCGAACCAAACTAGAGCTTTATAAAATTTAAACGAGCCAAGCTCGAGCTCTGGCTTGGATAATTTCCACCCGTACTTTATAGCCTTACATTGTGTTCTCGAGTATTATTTAAGGAATGAAAGTAAAGAAAATGGAGTGAAACAAAAAATGTTAGTGTGATTGAGTTTCGCTTAGAAATTTTTTTTTTGGTTAATTTGAAAAAAAAAAAACATTTCCTGCCAAATTAAACTGAAAATATTTACTTCAAAATCTCGTTACTAAAAAAAAGAAAAAAAAAAAAAAAAAAACGAAAAAACAAAAACTTTAAGCCTCCAAAAGTGAAAATTAGAGAGCTAAAACGAAAAATTCAAATCACAATGAATCCAAGCGTTCAAATCCAACGGCCAATATTCACGATCCGCGTGACTCAAAACCAACCAATCACAAAACACCCCCACCCACCTATATAACCAATCCCACAATCTCATTACTCACACACACTTCAAAAACACACACACACACACACACACACACACACACACATCTTTTCAATTTTCATCAATGGCACCAAAGGCAGCAGAGAAGAAACCCGCAGCGGAGAAGAAGCCAGCAGCAGAGAAGGCACCAAAGCCCAAAGCTGAAAAGAAGCTCCCAGCAAAGGACACGTCAGGAGACAAGAAGAAGAAGAGACACAAGAAGTCGGTTGAAACATACAAGATCTATATTTTTAAGGTTTTGAAACAAGTGCATCCTGATATTGGGATATCGAGCAAGGCTATGGGGATTATGAATTCTTTTATTAATGATATCTTTGAGAAATTGGCTGCTGAGAGTTCTAAGCTTGTTAGGTATAATAAGAAGAATACTCTTTCGAGTAGGGAGATTCAGACTGCTGTGAGGTTGGTCTTGCCTGGTGAGCTGGCTAAGCACGCTGTTTCTGAAGGTACCAAGGCTGTCACCAAGTTTACCAGCGGTTAAGGAATTGTTTAGGAGTGTTTGGATGTTGGGTTTTATTTTGTAGATCTGGAATATCGATGTCTTATCGGTGGTTATGAATTGTATTTCGTTTTAGTTTATGTGAAATGAATGTCTATCTTTAATTTCTGTCAATTGATTCTTGTGTTATTTGTTTTATTTATAGATTTGTTGTGCAATTTAGTTTTACGCATAGATTTGTTATTTCTGCGACCATGTAGTTGCTGACTTTGGGGGTGTTTGTTTAATCTTATATGCGGCTTATGAGCTTATTTGATTCCAGATTATATTTCATAAACCCCAATTTTCTAGCTTATTTTGAAACTTATGAACTTATAATAAGTTTATCATATAATAATAAACTTATAAAAGCTCATAATTCTCAAAATAAGCTGGAAAATTGAGGCTTATGAAATATAAGCCGAAAATCAAATAAGCTCATAAGCCACATATAAGCTTAAACTAACACCCTCTTAAGATCTTGAGGTTACATGGCAATATAAGGATAAGATAAGAGTGGTAAATTCATGATTTGAGCATGCCTTGTAATTATCGATTTGCACTTGTGTATGTGTGTATCTGGATTAAAAGTTGGCCCATGATTCACTTAGTTCTCGAATGGAAATGATCATTGCATCTAAACCTTCTGGAATACTTTGCCAGCATTTGCCATAGCCCACTAGTATAACTTACAGTATTCAATTTGGCTGTTTGTGTGCATTATGTCTGTGCTATTTGTAAAGCCATACAATGCTTCAATTTGTGTCTGTTTCAGCTGAGAATGCAGGCTACGCTGACATCTGTTTTCCAAGTTGTGTGATACGGAGTATGTAGAGTAGATTGTTATTCTGACATCCAGTTTACCGTTCAGTATGTAGCTTAGAGATTAATGAATTACTATACACAAATTTATATTTCAGTATGTTATATGCAAACCTCTTTCAGATGTATATCCCACTTGGAATATAGATCTACTGCATTAACAAGACTCCATCATCGCATCACAGATCTTCAAACATACAACCCTTCACATACGCTGCATTACCAGGACCCATTTTATTGGGTTTAACTTATTTTGATTACTGAAATGAAGTAAGCGTTGGTCAGCTAACCTGTTATACCATATACACCATCCGTATTCGTAGACATATCACACCTCCGATCCTCTAACCTGCATTTTACTATCAGGCTTCTGCTGCATCAGCAAAACCAAAGTCTTAGATGTCAATCAATGCCTCAACATTTGTCTCCCTTATATTATTATCATCTCGATCATTCTCAACACATCCTTAGCCTCTAAGGAGAATCAATTACTTTATCCACACACGCCACAGCTTTCTTGGAGTCGCATACTAATATACTATTACTAATTCGTTTTTTTTTTTTTTTTTTTTTCGTTTTACTTCATAAATTGCTTCCGGTTCAGCTAAAATAGCAGTCTTACCTTCATTATTTTTTTACAACGCCATCATTTTCTGTATACACTTTATCATTCCAAGCCACACATATTGACCAACACTTGAAAAATCACTAAAATCCACTGTTTTTTAGCCTTATCCCCAACAACTTTAGCCATAGCAGAAATAGATCATCAATTAATCCCGAACTTACCCAAATGAACGACCCATATCCTACCATCTCACACCAAATTCTCCATGCCTCAACACATTGAACGGAAATTTGATCCACTGTTTTTGAACCAGCTCTACATGGTGGGCAGTTTGCATCATCTGACGTAAAACACACTTCAGTCTAAATAGCAGCATTTTAACCATATGCCAACACTGTATTCTTACTTTGTGAGGAGCCCAGTAACTATAAATCAAGGTGGTTTGTCATACCTCCATACAGCTATGTGAAACTCCTTGTGAACGTATGTACCATTCTTTTCTAATACCAGGTCACTTTGTCTTCCATTTCATGGATGACTACTAGCTTGACATGAATTGGCAAAAGGTGTTCATATCTGCACAATAAAGTATGTGACATCTGCCATCCAATAAGAGAGTCCTTTGTTGACCAATCCTTGACTGTAGTATAGCTCATTGTTTACACCATTCCTTTATTGACCAATCTTAGAAAAGTTACTGAATTAAGTTACGGGAATCCTTCTGATTCACGCATTTGTTGTTTTAACGACAATTGCTATTCAGAAGTGTACAAGGGAGTGTAAACTGAACCCAACATACCACATGCTTATGCTGGACTGGTACAAGGGGATGAACTCACACAAGCAACATCCAAAGCAAAGTTGCACCATGCAAAAAGAAACACACATCAGATCTTCCTTTCAAATGCTCAGTATACACTACAGTTGCCTTCACAGTATGCTTCAAGTAGGGTTGCCTTAAGATGTTATCCTTGTTCCTAAATGGCACAAACCTTTGACAAAAAGAGTATAACCCACCGTTTCAGCTCATTGTACCATAACTCAAAACTTTGTCATATGAAATTTAACACCAGTTCACTAATGAACTAACCTGTCAGCAAACAGAGTGACAAAAATGCGCGTCAGACACTTTCTATCACAATTTCCCTGTTTTACCATGAAAAACGCATACCAACAGCTTATATAATCCTGAGTGTGTCATTAGTGATCATTGGGGGGCTGGGAAATGGATCTTGGAGTGGGCTGTGGTCTAGCACTCTCCCCCTCGGGTCATGCCCTCAACGACCTCTCCTCTCTATTATCTCTTATTGGTAACTTATCTCTAGCAGCTTACTGGGTTGATAAATGGGTTTGGGATAGAGAAGCTTCAGGTTCCTTTAAAATGAATACTCTCACTTGTCATCTCCAAGAGCCTCTCCTGGCCGATAGCCGTTTGGGCCTCCATCACGTCTTGGTCCCTTCGTAAGATCGACATTTGTGTTTGGCGTTAACATCGGTTCAGGTATCTGTGATTCTGTTCAGGAAACAATTGATCATATTATTATATATTGTCCTAAGGTGCTTTGTGTTTGGAGCAGGTCCCCCACCAATCTCATTCCCCTCATTCTCTATTAAAGATGTGAACTTGGGTAATGTTTGGTTGCCCCAATCTCAAATAGTGTTTTTCAGTGCGGTTTATGGGTGATTTGGAAGTGGATAAACAAGGTCGTGCATGCTGATTCTGATTCTGATTCACACAACAAAGCAATTGAACAAGATGTTTTCCCATCCATTCAAAGGTTATGTTGTAACTGGATCTCGAGCCCTTGGGGCTGTGTTTAATCAGGTTTAGCTTGGTTGTCATTCTCGTCGTTTTCTTGGTTTGCCTCCTGTTTGCCTTTTATCTTTCTTTCCTTCCTTGACTTTGTAAGCTCTGTTGCTCTTTTGGTTGGAGCCATTTTTATTTATTTATATACTACTTGATAGACGTAAACTTCTTACATTTCTTGTGAAGAAACACTTTACCTTTAGACAATCGGAGAAATGATATGCACATTGAATCAATATATGCATGTTGGAGACTGAGTATAAAGCTAAAAACTTTCGAGTTAATTATTAGTAAATTAATGCTGTCAACACCTTAGTCACTGTTTGTGCATTAGGTATAGATATTTTGTTGTGATATTATGCGATTCTTGAGGTTGATCAATTTATAGATTATGAATGTAAAAGGAAGCACATATGTGGTGCTCATGGTGTCTTATATCAATTGGTATGGTAACTCGTAAACCTGAACTTTTTTTGCTTCCTGTAACTGGGGTAAGAAAACTAGTTCCTTCATAATTCTATTGTGCAATATAGGTAAACAGAACAAAAAAGTACATTACAGAATCAGATATGAGAATGAGATAATGTGTTCCTGGGGATATCTTGAGTTCTGTTTGACTTATTTGGACCTACAACTTTTCGCCAAACCAGTACCACAGTTAGACATCTCACCACACCCATACTAATTGAAGTACTCTTCTAAACCGACCCATATGGTTTGAAGTGCAGTATATCATCAGCATTTAATTACACCCCTGCATGAAGATTACAAGAAAAGAAGTTATATTTGAACATAAACAGAACAGGTAGTCATTCGTTGATATACTAATATGTGAACCATCAACTTCAGAAGTAGGAAAGTTTTTATGGGTCTGAAACACAAACTCGTCAGATGTTGAAGTACATGTAGCAAACTAGCAATAACAATACAATACACATCCATTTGCACTGTATGTGTATGTTTGTATATTACTATAAGACAAAACATATTTGTTTGGTCTATAATGTTGGTTTAGAGCTTGTCACCACAACAACAAAAGCTTCAAATGAGGTACATTCCGACTTTTCTTATTACAGTGATGATAATTCGTCAATAAATGATAATATACTATATGATGAATATAATAAATTATGTGAAGTAAGTTCTAAAATCATAACTAGAAACTAAACACTAAAAGTAACATTGCATGAACTCGAAGTGCAAATTTTAGAACTAAAAGACCAAGTAAAATGCCTTGAGAAAAATAAAGAAATATATATTGGATGTAGGTCAGGCATATGTCTTCAAGTAGAGAATGAAAAACTCAAAGAAAATGCCGTTAAAATCATTAAGTTTGAAAAAGGAACAAAGACACTTAATAACATGCTTGAAAATATTAGGTATAGTGAACATGCCGGAGCGGGCTTAGGATTTGACCCAAATAAAGCTTCTACAAGCAGTGGTGGATCTTGAAGGAAATTGTGGAGGGGGCCGGCTTAATAATCGCGGGGGGGGGGGGGGGGGGGGCACCTTAATAAATATAAAATTTTTCGGACGAAATACGGATAAATTAACATTACGGAGCGAAAAAACGGGGGGGGGGGGGGGGCCGGGCCCCAACATAGATCCGCCCCTGTCTACAAGTGAAAATAAACAAGTAAAATTTGTAAAATCTGAAGAATCTGAAACAACAGAAGACGGTACCATTAAAGGTACAGGCGGCACCACCAAAATTAGTGGTACCGTGGTACCGTCTGGTGCTAAAGTCAGAACAGGGTCGATTTAAAAAAATAACTTAAGTCCTAAGCCGAGTCACATAGTAGTTAATAATGTAGAAGTACCTAGCTATAGTATTGAACTAGCTAATGGTAACTTAGTTAACACTTGCACCGTAATCCGAGACTGTACCCTAAACCTCCTAGATCACCCGTTTAGTATCGATCTCATGCCCATTGAACTCGGAAGCTTCGATGTAGTGGTTGGTATGGATTGGCTATCCAAACATCATGCGAGTATCGTTTGTGGTGAACGAGTTGTTCATATCCCTCTCAATGGTGAAACCTTGGTTGTCCGCGGAGACCGTAGCGGAACCCGTTTGAATATCATATCTTGTATTAAGACCCTGAAGTACATCGAGAAAGGATGTCATGCATTCCTAGCACATGTGACCAAGAAGGAGTCGAGAGAGAAGCGACTCGAGGATGTTCCGATTGTGCGTGACTTTCCTGAAGTATTTCCTGAAGATCTGCCTTGACTTCCACCGGTTCGACAAGTGGAATTTCTGATTGACCTAGTTCCGGGAGCTGCACCCGTGGCACGTGCACCGTATCGACTAGCTCCGACGGAGATGCAAGAGTTGTCTAAGCAGTTGCAAGAGTTGTTGGATAAATGGTTTATTCGACCTAGTTCCTCACCCTGGGGAGCACCGGTGTTATTCGTGAAGAAGAAGGATGGATCATTTAGAATGTGTATTGACTACCGTGAACTGAACAAGCTAACAGTGAAGAATCGCTACCCGTTACCTAGGATCGACGATTTGTTCGACCAGCTACAAAGATCAGGTTACTACTCCAAGATAGATTTACGGTCAGGTTATCATCAACTCTGTTGATGCAAATAATGTTCTAAAAACGTTATTTATATCTTTCGATAACTTCAAGTTTTGATGATAACAAAATGTGAAAACACTTTACGTTAAAATTAACGTAAACAAGTTTTTAGTCGAAAGATCCCATTTCTACGCAAATCACTCTAGGTATGAACAAACAAATTTACAACTTTACAAATGATCAAAGAAGTGAATTTGTGTTTAAAACTTCACATTTTTAATGTGACAAAACATTTTTTCAAAAATATACTTTACAAGTTATTTTTGAATTATTAAGAAATGTTTTATTGGAAAAATAAGTTTAAATATCATAACAGCTATTTTCCCCCCCAAAAATCAGCTCCAAACTTCCCCAAATAAACTTTCACCACTAAAAACAAAAAATGGAGCGTTCTTGTCTGGCACGGTACCACTAAATTTAGTGGTACCGTGTCCTCATAACGGCCAGATTTTCTCTGCCTATAAATACCAACCCTCTTCACTGTTTTGGGCATCCTTTTTCACACACAACTTTCTGAGTTCAAAACTCTTAACACTTCTTTTCTTCTTGATCATTTAGTTTAGTTTTCTTTTGTTTAAAGAGTGATCCAATCATCCAACCAAGAGATCACCTTCATTCCTCTACTAGTGCAAGAGAAGAACACAAGGTATCAAAGAAGATACAAAGTGTTGTAGTTATAGTTAGTGCACTTGTAACACTTGTTACATACTTGTTGTATCCTTGCATACATCAAGTTCATTTTTCTTTTGAGAGTTTGTGAGAGTAGATCATTGTGATCTTGTTGAGATCTTGGAGATCTCTTGTAGCTTGTGGGCTTGTGTGTTGATCAAGTGGATCAAGGGTAGATCGGGTAGATCGAGTCAAGTGTGTTGATTGTGTGAAGTAGCAAAGGATCGTGTGGATCGTGGTAGATTGGTACTAGCTAAGATTAGTACTCGACATTTAGCTTAGTGTCGGAAATTAGGATAAACGACGTTGTACGGTTTTCTCCGCCTGAAGGGAGCTTTGTTGACATAGTGCTTACAACTCTCGAGTGTGGTACTCGGGGAGTGGAGTAGGGCGAAGAAAAGCTTCGTGACCGAACCACTATAAATCTCTTGTCCCGGTTTGATCTTTCCATCTCTTTTCTTTTTATTTATTGTTTATATTAGTTAGTATTGTTTAGTGTTCATATTGGTGTTGATTGATTTCACAAAAGAATCGAATCAAAGTTTTTCACAAGTAAGGTTTTAAAAAGAATTAAAAACCGGTAAAACTATTCAACCCCCCTTCTAGTTTTCCACAATTGGTACCAGAGCCACGTCAGGCAAGATTTTAAAATAAATTGTATTTTAAAACTTGAATCGATCAATGGATTCCGACAAATATCAAGAAGGGAAATCTATGCAAAGACCACAACTTTTCGAAACCGATTGTTTTATATATTGGAAAACAATATTCGAAACGTATGTGAAATCAAAAGACATTGATCTTTGGCATATTATTACCGAGGGTGACTTTCAACCAATTGAAATGAATCCGAAAACTAAAAAGGATGAAATAGTTCCTTATAATGAACAAAGTGATAACCTTAAAAGAAAACTAGCCAAAAATAATGAGGCTAAAATGATGATTTATAATGCTTTGCCGAAAAAGGAATTTGAAAGAATTTTTATGTGTAACACGGCAAAAGATATTTGGAAAACTTTGTTAGTCACTCATCAAGGTAATAATCAAGTCAAAGAGAACAAGATAGATCTTCTTGTGCAACAATATGAACAATTTTCCATTCCGGAAGATGAATCTATTGATAATGCTTTTGCTAGATTTAATACTATTATTACTAGTCTTAAAGCTCTTGATGAAGGTTATTCTAGCAAGAACTATGTTAGGAAGTTTCTTAGGGCTCTACATCCCAAATGGAGAGCAAAGGTCACCGCCATTGAAGAGTCAAAGAACTTGGCGACATTATCACTTGATGAACTAATAGGAAACTTGAAGGTTCATGAGATGATAATCAAGAAAGACTCCGATATAGTCAAAGGCAAAAGCGAGAAAGTGAGTCTAGTGATGAGGAAAGTTCGGATTCCGATAGTGAAGACGAAGAATATGCACTAGCCGTTAGAGATTTTAAGAAGTTCTTTAGGAGAAGAGGTAGGTTCGTTAGGCAACCTCGTGATGATAAGAAGTCGTCACAAAAGAACCGAGATGAAAAGAAAGGAAAGAGTGATAGGAGATGTTTTAGATGCGGAGATTCCAATCATCTCATAGGAGAATGTCCTAAACCACCGAAAACCAACAACCAAAGAGCTTTCATAGGAGGCTCTTGGAGTGATAGCAGTGAAGAAGAAGAAGAGAAGAAGCCCAACGACGAAACATGTCTAATGGCTCAAGCTTCAAATGAGGTACATTCCGACTCTTCTTATTATAGTGATGATAATTCGTCAATAGATGATAATAGATTATATGATGAATATAATAAACTATGTGAAGTAAGTTCTAAAATCATAAGTAGAAACAAAACACTAAAGGCAACATTGCATGAACTCGAAGTGCAAATTTTAGAACTAAAGGATCAAGTAAAAAGACTTGAGAAAAATAAAGAAATAGATGTTGGATGTAGGTCATGCATATGTCTTCGAGTAGAAAATGAAAAACTCAAAGAAAATGCGTTAAGGATCATTAAGTTTGAAGAAGGAACAAAGGCACTTAATGATATGCTTGAAAACATTAGGTATAGTGAACATGCCGGTGCAGGCTTAGGATTTGACCCAAACCAAGCTTCTACAAGTGATACTAAACAAGTAAAATTTGTAAAGCCTGGAGAATCTGAAATAGCAGATGACGGTACCACTAAAGGTACAGACGGCACCACTAAAATTAGTGGTACCGTGGTACCGTCTGGTGTTAAAGTCAGACTTGGGTCAATTTTAAAAAATAACTTAAGTCCTAAACCGAGTCACATAGTTATTAATAATGTAGAAGTACCTATTGCTAGTAAAAAGGAAGTCAAAAGTTTTTACAAACCTTTGTCAACCCTCGGACTTGGTTTTGTAAAACCTGATATTAGATCAAAGACTCCTTCACCTAGAAGAACAAATGTTCCTAAACCTCGGTCAAGAACTCCTCTACCGAGAGGTAACTTTAGAAGACAAAGTTATCCAAGTAACTATCCCGTAACTTGGAATAACCGTCAACTACAAAGTTACTTACCATGGGAAATGTGTCCTCCATTCCAACATCCTAACCAAATGCAACAAATGCATGGGATGTTTAACACTAACAACTTTGGACCCATGAGATATTGGGGATCAAATGTTTGAGCTTCTGTCTTGCTAGATAGATATGGTTGTGAATCAACTTGAAGTCCAACGAATGGAGTATGATTAGTGATTGCACTAATCTCATGACGAATAATCAAGTCTTGTCTCATCATACTTAGCTTTCAACAAAGGTAGTCACGTCTCCTAGTTTATAAGGCAACACCTCAGGCTAAGGTACGCTTTCTTAAAACCCCCTTGTTAGTAGACATGTTAAGCATGTAGTGTTCTTAGAATCTAACTTAGTAAGCACTAACATAATGGACGTGAAAAGTGCATTCCCAAATGGTTTTGTCAACAAGGAGGTATATGTAGTACAACCTCCAGGATTTGTTGATCCATAAAAACCATATCATGTTTATAAACTCAAGAAAGCATTGTATGTTCTTAAACAAGCCTCTTAAGCTTGGTAAGACATATTAAAGGCTCTCTTACATAAACATGAATATACCATGAAAATGGTTGACAACATGCTTTTCACAAAGAAACGAAATTCACATCCCACCATTGCTCAAATATTTGTCGACGACAATTATATCAAACTCAACTTGTCCAGAAATGTACAATGATCGCTCAAAGATCATGCGTGACAAGTTTGAGATGAGCATGATGAGTGGATTAAGTTTCTGTCCTAGCCCTCATATAATATTACTTGAAGATAGTATCTTCTTAAATCTAAGTATACTAATATATATATATATATATATATATATATATATATATATATATATATATATATATATATATATATATATATATATATATATATATATATATATATATATATATATATGTATAAGAAATTTAGCTTAGAACAATCTTAATCGATATAAACGCCCATGTCCGCGGAGACGAATCTCACAAGAGACGATGAAGGTGAGTGCGCGGATAATACTAGGTTAGGGGCATGATAGGTAATTTATTTTACCTAACGAAAAGTAGGCCCGATATCATGTCTAGTGTCGGCACTTGTGCTCGCTTGTAAGAAGGATCCCAAAACTTCTTACCTTAAAGCGGTTAAGTGTATCTTTCGATGCATTAAAGGCACTATACACTTGGGATTGTACTATCTCAAGGGGATTGGTGTAGAAACTATTGTCTATACCAACTCTGATAATGCGGGAGATAATGTGGATCGAAAAAGTAAGAGTGATGTTTGTACCTTCATAGGTTGTTGTCAAACTTCTTGGTTCTCCAAGAAACAAACGACTCTTGCTATCTCCATGACCGAAGCCGAATACGTAAGCGCCGGAAAGGCATGACAACAAGCACTATGGATGAAACAAGCTCTAATCGACTGCGACATCCATCTCAACGACATTCCTATGAAGTACGACAACCGAGGTGCAAATTGACTTGACCAAGAACCCCATGGATTGCTCATGTACGAAGCACATCGAAGTACGTCATCTCCTCCGTCGCGATAATGTCCAAAGAGGAATCATTTTCTTAGAAAAGTTTCCCTCAAAGGACAACATCGTCGATATTCCAACCAAACCTCTCAAACGAGAATCCTCTAACTATCTTCGTCTAGATCTAGGAATGATGGAACACATTCTGTGAATTTCACAATTCCCATGTGTTCAAATACGTCATCACATCCCTCTTATGAATATTTGAATATTTCACTGGAAATATTGAAGTCATCTCTCATATATCGTCTCATGACTTTCTAAATATTTCACTGGAAATATTGAAGTCATTTCTTACGTTTTGCCTCATGACTTTTTTAAGTCATCCCTCACATCCTCCTTATAACTACTTAAATATTTCACTAGAAATATTAAAGTCATCCCTTACGTCTCATCTCATGACTTGCTAAATATTTCACTGGAAATATTAAGTCATCTCTCACATCCTTCTTATGACTACTCGAATATTTCACTGGAAATATTGAAGTCATTTCTTACGTCTCGCCTCATGACATTTTGAGTCATCCTTCTCATTCCTCTCATGACTACTTAAATATTTCACTGGAAATATTGAAGTCATCCTTTACGTCTCGTCTCATGACTTTTAAATATTCACTGGAAATATTGAGTCATCTTTCACGTCCCTCGTATGATTACTTGAATATTTCACTGAAAATATTGAAGTCATCTCTTCTGTCTCGTCTCATGACTTTCTAAATATTTCACTGGAAATATTAAAGTCATCCCTCGTATTCCTCCAATGACTACTTATGTATTTCCTCGGAAATACTAAAGTCATTTCTTGTCATCTCGCCTAGTCGTTTCCATTAAAAGAGTTTATTAGGTATAAACTCTCTCCTCGCGTCAAAAAGTCTTACTAATTAAGTAAGATTAAGTCTTCAAAAATCAAAATGGAACAAAAATGAGTCTCAGACATGCACGGCTTCACTAAAGTGGCACGGCACCACTAAACATTAGTGGTACCATGGTACCGTGCATCTGATAGACACGTTTTTCTTTCTCTTTTCCATCTGCACACTCATTCAAAACATAATATCCAATTCCATTTTGCTGTCAAACCGAACACCACACCCAAATCCTATAACACTCTTGTCAATCAAGATCGAGGCATTACACTTAGAGAATATCAATTACTACAACATCAATAACAATGCCTCGTACCGATTACCAAGACACCAAATCCTACATCCCTTCTCTAATCGATGACCCAAACATTCCCGATGAGCAAAAAGCTTATCTTCTTAAAGTCCAACATCGATACATACACGAAGGTCGTGTAGTCGATGCTTACTTTGTTCCTTTGAATGGCATCCAAGCATGCTTTCCTACTATCCAATTTGATTGTTTATATAAAATAAATGATCAAATTTGTCCTCGTTTCATCCTCGAATTCTACAGTCGTGTTCGTACCTTCAATGATCTTGAGGGTAATGTCTTTCTCGATTTTTGGATTCAAAATGAACATACCATTTTATCCATCACCGAACTCGGGGACATTCTAGGTGTTCCTTCCTATGGTCAATGTGCCTACACAGAAGACCATTCCTTAGAGTCACTTCACTATCTCCTTGAAAGTGAAGGTCCATATCTTACCGAAATCCCCGATCTTCAAAGCATCAAGCAACATGTCTAAATTCCTTGAGTCACCAACACGTACCAAAAACGTGATGGTTCCATAGTTCATCTCGACCCCTATCGCATCTATCTCAAAGAGATTCTTCCCGATCTCAAAAATTGGGAACTCCTTCTGCGTGAAAACGTCTTATGTCTTGCGGGCAACCGGGATCTTGTTCCGGCAAGTCTTGCCCATATGCTCTATTGCCTTAGTAACAAGGAACCATACAACCTCGCGTACTACATGGCAAAAAGAATGACGAACATTCACAGTCGGTCCGATAAGCTCATGCCATACGGTATGTTGCTTACTCGTCTCTTCCGTTGGGTTATGGCAAATTACCCACATCTTAATAATGGTGACTGCTTTCTTGTTGATCCCATTATGAAACCTCTTGGTGGACCACAACGTCTCACAAAGCAACATAGTGACAAAGGGTCCAAACGTGGTCGTAAATCCACCTCCGATGCTACTTTCTCTTCTTCCCCTTCCATCACAGATCGTCATATTAACCTATGGATGAGGATGATGATGAAGTTAATGAAGAAGGAACTTCTCGTGCTCGTACTCCTTCTCCCGACACTTTCTTTCATAATCTTGACACGTCATCCTTCACACCAACAACCGACCTTCCTTACAACAACACCAACCTAAGTACAGTGATGAGAAGGCAAACGACGATGTATAACCGACAAGTGTCCATGCATGAGCAAACGATCGGGGGGTTCAAGTCTATTGAAAAAGCACTCAAGAGGATCGAGAACAAGATCAAGAAGTTAGATAAATCAAGAGATTAGACAATACTGTAGGATCGAGTGCTTCTAGCTTGATTGAGCTTGGTTAAACGAGAATCTCTAGGTGTAAGACTTGTGTCTATGCGGAAACTAAACACAAGAATATAAAGAAGAAAATAACTAACAAGGTTTTGATCCTCTATGGATCAGATTATGAACTAAGAAATTGTGTTATTGAATATTGTAATTGTCGTTTTAAAACTCATAGACGGGTGTTCCTTTTATACTAACAAGAAACCCTAACCTTAACCCGTCATACAAGAAAACGTGTAAAGAGATAACTATCAATCTCTTCTAAAAATAAATCTAATAAACATTTTAAACTTACGGGATAACTAACAACAATACCCGCAGCAATAAACACTATCAGCAGAAACAAAACTATACTATCGGCAGCAATGAACTTCAGCAGGAACCAAACACTATCGGCAGGAACCAGCTCACACTACCAGCAGCAATGAGAAATCTTTATTTCTCAGAGATCCTAACAATCCTCCCCTAATCTTGAAGTTGACTAGGTTAACTTGCAAGATTCCCACTTGATAGAGCTTTAACTTCGCATGCGTGAGGATTGCATTTGAGCAGCAGCAATAGTAAGTAACCAGCAACAACATCTTTAACTTCCAGCAGCAACCTCTATAGTTCAGCAGCAAGGAAATCATCTTCAAAACATTTAAGCTGGTCACCATGTCATTCACTTGAGCTTGACTGCTACGATGACAATATGTACATCAAATCACTTTAAGTTTCATACTATTCTCATCACTTCCAGGTGTGTTAACTCCTGTGAGAGGTGAATCATTGAAAATTAATGGATTTGATGTCTCTTTACCAATAGCCATCACTACTGGAGTAGCCAATGTTTAGGTGTGTAAGACCATGATACATTGATAACCATCTGATTATTAGTAAATCAACAACTTTAAACGGATTTGACTTGTCTTTACCTGTAGCCATTTGCTAAGGACTAGCCAATTCTTAGGTTGAAGAGAACCTTTGGTGAATTGAATACCAAATATGGATTTTCCACTGCCTTTACCACAAGCCATATACATGTGGGCTAGCCAATTTTTTGGAAACCCCAAAGGAGTAAAATCCATGGTGAATTGGAAACCATTTCAACTCTCAGGAATGAACCATGGGTGAGTTGAAGTACCCTATAGCTTTGAGCAAGCTATTACAGCTATTAACAGATTTGACAATCACACCAGAGCTGTACCCTCATGGTGACTCAACTCTTTCTTGTCTGTGAGACATGGTGAGTTGAATACCATTTGTTATGTAGGTGAAAACACCAACACGGTACCTGCAAAGGTGTTGCTCACAACCAACTTATTAGCACACAAAATATACAATTTTTTTTTGAACTAATAAAAGAGAAAACAAAGAAAATAACAAATTATACAACAGAAAGCCTCCCCTTAGGCCAGAAAGCCTCCCCTTAGGCTTTGTCCTCCCCTCAAACTCAGTACCTAAGGATTTACCATCCCAATATGAACCACCAAATGGTTAAACCTTGGTCCATCAAAAGCCTTGGTCAGCAGATCAGCCACATTGTCATCAGTATGAATTTTAATCACCTGAATAAGATGCTTCTCATAAGCATCTCTTATGAAATGGTGTCTTATCTCAATATGCTTTGTCCTTTGATGATAGACAGGATTTTTAACAATGCACATAGTACTTTGATTATCAATGAAGATCTTAGTGTTCATGAAGTTGAACCCATAATCTAACAGCTGATTTTGCATCCAAAGAACCTGTCCACAGCAGCTAGCAGCAGCAACATACTCTGCCTCAGTAGAAGATGTAGCCACTATAGTTTGCTTCTTGCACT